>JACDJE010000064.1:1542926-1644983 GCA_016647715.1 Pavo muticus
GGGGGGGGGCTGTTCTTCCACATGAATCAGTATTATTGAACTACTGACAGTATCGTCTCTCCACAAAAAAGATGCTGATGAAGCACCACCAGTTCTTGCTCCAGAGGGCTCAGGAGCTAAATGCAAGGAAGGAATCCAGGACTGAATTTCTTGAGGAACTTAAGGAAGGTTTTTTCTAGAAATCCTTGTGTGCTGGGGGAGCCCCAGGTGAGTAAGTGACTGAATCCAGCCTTATGGCTTCTCCTAGGAGATGCCTAGGACCGCAGATGTAATTGGTTTCATACCAAAGGATCAGAAGGAACTAAGAAGAAAGTGTAGGCAAATGGAAGATGATTGCAGAAGATTGGCCCCATGTGTGCAGATCCTTATCCTTAAAGCAGAGTCTGAAGTTAGCTGAGCAGTTGTACAGAAAGCCATTGGGGAAAGAGGAGCAGAGTGATGAGGGCAGAAGGCACGCCTTCTGTATATGTTTGTGAAGCAGTTTAAATTGTGGTGGAGATCTTGGGAACCCATTTCTAGTTTGTAAGCAGTATTTTCCTTGAATGTTCATTCAGTAACAGTGATGCTTAAGATTGCAGAGCTCTTTTCTTTGGAAGCCTTTTGGTGTTCCTCAAGGGTCTGTGGCTTGGCAGATTTTTTTTCTTTTAAACTGTCTCTCATCTATAAAGTGAATCCTGTTGAGGTGGGGGGGAAGAGGGCTGTGGGAGGAAAGAAAGTAGTCCAGGCTGCTTCATGTTGTGAAAAAGCCTCACTGTAGAATCATAAAAGCTGCACTTTTTCCATGTTGCTCTGGAAGCAGCTGAACTTTGTAACTTGGCTTGTAAATAGAGCTCTTTGAAGAGCATGTCCATGGCTGGAAAGAAGGGAGGGGGAGATGCCCTGGCTGGTTAACAAGCTTATGTGTGGAAAAAGCCACTGTGATTGGTATTACGTATCTGTTAAAACACTAGAAAAGTTTTCAGAGTCTTGTCCTTGGTTGTGGTAATGCACATAGATGTGCTGGCACTTCTAGATGTAAAAAACTGTAAGAAGGTGGCAGTTTGAGTATTTGTACTGCCTGAGCTGGATGAGGGAGCATCCCTGGGGCAACTGTGAGGAGGCGGCCCTGGCTGTCTGAGGGAGGTGCTAGGGAAGTGAGAACGCTGCACTTCAGTCTGTGCCCTGCTATGCTAACTGGCAGCTGTTGGTGAGTTAGGGCTTAAGATAGGTGTAGCCATGCCAACAGAGGACTTCAGCATCACATTTCTGTAACTTAGTTTGTATTGAGGTCAGGGAGAGAAGGCTTTTCTGTTCTGACAACATATGCGTGAGGAAAGCTTGGCTGATGTGGTGTCCTGGATTTCCTATAAACTGAGCAGTATTGGCAAGTGAAGGTTATTTTACTGCTGTATATGCGGCAGCCATGAAATTAAAGGGAAAAATCCTGTTAAAAGTAACATGAAAATTACAATTGCAGATTTAAATAGCTGAAAAATGCGAATCGCAAACATTTCTAAGGAAATAATTGTTTTAGGACATGCTGTACTCGAAGTATGCATGTGACAAATATGATTTTGTTGCACAAAGTTTCTGGAAAGAAAAGCCTAAGATGCCCTACCTGAAAATATTTGCTTCTATTTCTATTTAAAGCAATGGTTAATAAAAATGACAAGACCAGAGACAATATTTTTTCAGTTGTTCTTCTGCATTTCTTGGCACTTGTGAAGTTTTTCATTCTTATGTGTGAGCCTTTCACAGAGCAGTGACGACAGAAAATGCAGATAGTGGTGCACTGTGTCAGCTCACACACAGATCGTGTTCCTGCTCAGCTTCTCTGAACAACTCTAAGCCGATGTCTCTTTAAGAAAAGTGTGTGTAGGAATTGTTATGAATGATGTGGGTAAGTTAAACTGGTGGCTTTTTTTACTTTATTCTGTAGCAAGATTACCTTATGTTTCTGGACCTTTAAGCGTCATGGAATGAAAGAGGACTGAGAATTTTTGGACCCCATTCCATGTTGGTCTGTTGCCCCGTATTCATAGTTTTGCTTTGCAAGGCATATTCTGACCTTTCTGTTAATTTCCTATGCAGTAGAGGAATGTAGGCAAGGTGCTAGTTATAGGGGAAACAAGAAAAAATTCAGAGCATGTGGCTTGTTCTGCTGCTACTGAAAAGTATGTCAAGCATGGTACTGGACTGCTCTGTCTGCCCTCTGCCAGCTAAAACCAAGAATTGAGACTAATCCTATGTGTGGATTTTCTGTGCAGCCAACCGGAGCTGCTCTGTTACTGGGCCATCTGCACATTTGCTGATTGGATTCTCAAGTAGTAAAGGCCATGGATTATTAAAAGCCATGCCCTCATTGTTTCACTTCAAAGAATTTTTCCACAGCTATGCAAAATTTTTCTCTTTTCATAGTAAAACGCTTTCTTGATATGCTGGTAAACTGAAGGTATTGGTGGATGTTGTAGAGGAATCACCTTACGAAATCCATTTGTGAACTATTTTAGGAGATCTCTTGGATTGTGGAAACTGAAGTGATCCTGCTGCATGGGTTGATCTAAAGCAGTTCTCCTACACTGTGGCTTGGCAAACTATTGAAGAGCCTCAAAATGCTACTTGTGATTGACATAACAAAATGGAAAGTAGATGCTGTTTTACTAGGCTCTAATTGATCTGTCGTAAGGTTTGTGTACCAATAGTAGTAAACTCTTTTTACAGCAGCGTTTCTCTTCTATGTAATATCTGCATAAGGGAATTAAATTACTCTTAATTGTATGCTTAAAAATAAATTTGGGGCATGTCTGGCTAGCACAGTAAATTAAATTTTGCTACTTCACGTTCTTACTGCCCATTTACTTTAAACTGACTTTATTGGAAAATTAAATGTTTGAATATCTGATTGGGAACAACACTGTCATTAGTGGGTAATCATGAGATGTCACAGAACCTGGAGAAATCTTAGAAAACATAATCCATTGAGGTTTTAGACCTTAAACTTCCTGGTACAGTTAGAAGTGAAACAGTGATTGAAGCTGAACTGGATGTTTGACTTAACAGCAAATGAACTCAGTGGTAAGGAACTGCCATTGCCCCTCACACGCTGCCCCACAGTAGGAGCAGAAAAGGGCAAACTGATTTGGAAGGCCTTATTTCTCTCCTTTTATTCCTGGGAGGGGAGACACTTTCATTAAATGCATTTCTTGTTTGACTTGTAACACAGCAAATCTGAGCGTTAGCATGAGTGTTTAAAGCGTTGGGCCCTGAGGTGTCCTTAAGTATCCTCTGAGGCACAAATATGATATTACACATGGAAATGTTTCTCCCAAGCCACTGTATTATAGACAACTGAATTAACCCTAAACAGAGTCTTCCCCTAATCACAGTTCTCAGCTGGCAGAGTCTGCCTTCCTGGAAGAGCATTAGGGAACTACAAGTGAGCATGAAGCTGTGTGGAGCTGGTTTGGGAACAAGTATTGCCTGTTTGTAGAAACGACATTTAGCTACACAGTCACAGAAGCTGAGGATACCTGAGGCTTGGGACCAGGATCTTTATGGGCACACAATGCTGCTGGTCTTGTCTGGTGAGACTTCACTGTGAAGTCACTTATCCTACTGGCAACAATACGATGAATTATTATCTTTTTTAGGGGGATGGATCTTTAGCAGTGGATTTTGTTGAGCCTTGGAGGAGGCATGAAAAATGTTGCTGTTTGTTGTAGGGCGCTGGATACAAGGCAGCGTGATGCTCCCCACTGAATTTAGTTATCACTGTTGAAATGGGTAAAGCTTTAGAAACTTCTGTGTGGTGTCTTTCTTCCAGCACATGCTGTATGATTCTATGGCTTCTTGGCTTTTTATATAAAGGCATGACAAGTGTGCCTGGTGGGGGTCTCCTGTTAATGGAAGTTAGGAATACTGCAGATGAATGTCAGTTGCTCAACTCGTACCTTGAAATGAACTGAGAGAAGAAATTTCTATGGCCTCAGTTCCTTTCCTGAAAAACAGGTGCAGTGACAATGGAAGTTTCCTCCAGTTTTTCTTTAATTAATCTAGACTGAAGTCCTGCCTAAGTTCCAGTTGGAGCTAGCAGCTGGATCCTAACTAAAGCAAAGGAAGTTGAGCTCATCTTAGTTGCCTCGTGAAGACTTAGGGCATCACTGGATAGAGAAATGAGATTTCAGATGTAATCTCTGGTATCTTCTGGAGTTATTTGTCAAACGTATGTGGTATGAACTTAGAGAACTTGGACACCTGCTCCTCTTCCACTTTCAATCTCAGTTTCTTCCCTCTTTAAAGACCTGAAATGTTTCCATCACAAAAACTGTTCGTTTAAAGCCACTAATTAATGTATTTGGGCAAATACGGTGACAAGCGTTCTAGCAAAGCCAGGAGGAAAGGCAAATACTTAGAAAAGGGGTTGAAGGCAAGGCTGATAACTGCTCTGTTTCTGGTGGGTGAGGGTGAAATTGGTGGCTGCCAAAAATACGAGCTGAGACAAGTAGCTCATTCTGCTCTGAGCCCACATCTGCACACACCTCCCTATCTCTACAGATGGCCAGGAGGCTGAAAAGAGAACACAGTTGTCTAAATTTGTGTAAGAGAAAAGAATCACTACTCCCACCTTGAAAGTACATAAGAACCTTTTGTAACTGGAGTGTTTTCTGTCAAGTTAAAAAGTTTGGTTGAATTTTCAGTCCTAGTGAATTATGTGAATCCTGACACTGTAGCTTCTAAATACATTTCACATTTTTTGTGCTGAAAGATGGCTGACTGGGACTGCACTGTTCCTTTCGAAACCATCCTGCTAAGGAATAAATTTGATTTACAACACTTCTTTGCATGCTTATGCTGTAGCAGCTAATCATTGTGATGCTTTTCCATTTTAGATTTCACAGTACTGTGTGTTTTAGAGAAAAGAAACTGTTGCTATCTAAATAGTGGTGACGCTATTTGAGGTAATTGCAGTAAAAGGCAATATGCATCTTGAGCAGGTCTCTGATTAAAAACTGAATGCTCCTAAATTCTGACCACGTTATGTTGTTTCCACCCTAACCAGAACACTGAAGAACCTGAAATTGGAGACTTCCTGACTCTTTCAAAAACAAATGAAGAAAGTTCTGTTGTTTAACTTCTTGCTATGGGTCTGGAGCCTGAGCTTTGTGTTCAGTTTCAGCGAGAAACAAAATAGGATGGCAGAGCTGAGAAAACTTGCAGAGAGGGCTTGAACAGAACTACTGATAAACTACAACTGTTGAGGAATTGTGACTTACTAAAGATTCTTAAAAGGGAAGCGGTGCAGCCTGCTTTGAGTGTTACTCAGTAAATTGCAGTTCTTAGTCAAACTTAACTAGTGCATAGGTGGAACGTTTTGTGCTCTTCAATATGGTGTCTGCAATGGTGCTAAACTGACTGCATGTTACAAATGAATCTTCTAACGTGTAGTTGGGTAGTAACATACCTCTGTTTTGGTTTCTGTTGAGATGTTTCCAAATGTGCTTTTAGTAATGCAGCACAAACACAGCATTGTCATAACAGCATTCCATCCTTGGTGAGAAGTTGCAGCAGTACTGTGCAAAGGTGCCACTGGTCTCTTCCTTACAGGATGATGTTGGTCATCCTTCCAGCACTATGTCTACAAAACTTTATCTGACTCTGTCAAGTTTAATGATATTTGGTGGAGAGCATGTGTACTGAAAGAACGTTAAGGCAGGAAAGGATTCAGAGTAGAAACAATCAACTACGGAGTTGAGTTGAATTGGATCAACGAGTTGCCTGTAGGTGGGTGAAGTCCAGATGAAACTGTCAAAAGTTCACTCCTTATTTCATGTATCCTTTTACCATGGATGCTGTAGCAGTTACTGCAATGCTTGAATATCATCCTGGTGCTTCTGCAGTGGGTGTAGTTGGCTCAGGCTGTCTCCATGCAGTTTTTCCTAGGAAGAACTGCTTGAGGAGAGCTCATCTGAGCACAGGACTCTGGTACACTTACTGGTTGTTTTTTTTTCCACACAGTGAAATGTAATCTTTATTTTAATGTAAATGGCTGGGCTGGGTTCTTTACTTTTGTTCAGAAACATTTGATCTGTATGTACTACTTGCCATAATCTTGTGCCAGAGAAATAAAGACTTGCTTTCTGTTTGCACTGGGCACTACTGATTTGCAGGAGTTGACTGATTTTACTGCCAATTTTAGCAGGTGTGCTGTGCCTCAATGAGGTCTCTTTACCCTCACTGCACAGCACACTAGCAAGTCTCATGCTCAGTACATAGAAGACTGAATTTTGGCTGAGAGCTGAGGAGTGCAGGGATTTGTTGTACTTCCCCTCTTTCCTTTTCCTTGTTCTGTTTCCATTTGTGCTCTTCGTGTTTACGAAGCTCGGAATATTTCCTGTAAGAAGTGTGTGTGCAGTGTGTCGTTGGTTGACTGCATGCATATTATCCACAAAACGTAGTCCTAAGTTTTCTTCATGCTTAGGAATTTTGGAGAAGACCAGAAAACTGTCATCCTTTATGCTGTCAAAGGACTGTAGTGTTCTTTCACAGAAGTGTTTAAAGAGAAGGTTGGTGGTGTGGAAAAGATTGTTTAAAAGTGCTTTTTGGCTACTCTTGTTGGGAAAGAAAAATCTCTCCTAAGACTGTCATGTGGTTGCACTCATCCTCATGTGTAAAGAATGGGAGGCTGGCGGATGGGGAGACAGAAGGTTGGGCAGAGCTGGCTGGTGGGGCCAGGCCGCCTGCTGTGCTCCTCCTGTGAGCTGCAGGAGCTCCAAACCGCTTCCCCTGCTGGGCTGTGGTTGTCCAGCACTGCAGCACGGGAGCAGCTTGCAGATACTCAGCAGCGATGGAACAGGGCAGCTGTACAGCCTGCTGTGTGGGGAGAAGAGAAGCTCCTGGAGCACTCTGTTTCTCTGCAGTATAGGAGAGAAAACCTAATGTGCAGAGCTCACAGCGTGTGCTGCTGCAGTTCATTACGTGAGGCTCTGACAGTCCTGCACTGTTTTTGTCTAAGTGTGGATGCTTCACAGTGCACCAGCTGTCACTGCTCTGGGACTGGCAGGGTGGGTCTGGAGATGGGGTAAAACCTGGCGTTGTGTACTGTGTCTCTATTATCTCAATAATGCACTTCTTGAAAAAGTGTTCATTCCTTCTGCAATTAACTGGTAATTAATAAGCTACTTTGAATCACCTTCCCAACTGAGTAGTTGGTGGTTTTGCAATTGTGCAGATTGGAGTTTTTAGAACAATTATTTACATCTATGGGACATTATTGCTTTATTGCTCTAAAAGAGGCAACTATCCAACTTCTGTGTCATTTATCTTGATTAACCTCTTGTTCTACCTCTTGCATGCTGAATTTTCAGTGAATCTTTGTAAGAGGAAAAAAACTTGAGGAAACCATCCACAGGCTCATGGCAGAAAAGTGTCTCCCAGCAAGACCCAGCACAAACATGCCCACGATTTTATTCTGGAATGTAGCCTGCCAATTAGTTGTAAAAAGTAATAGCTCTGTGCTTGTTTGGAGTTAACCTGTGGTGCCTGAATATAATGCCTTTCGAGAAGTTACGCTTTCTTCTTGTCTAGTGGGCCTCAGTGTGTCTCTCGGGCTTTAAAAGCACGCATCATTTTTTCTCGCTCTATCTTCTATCCCAGATAAGGGAAGCTTGAGGGAGAGGATATGACACTTATGGTCAAGGAAAACTGCATTGAGAGATGGTGCTGTGAGCACAAATATCTCCTCACCAATGCCTCTGGAATAGGGGGCTATCCTACCAGGTGGTATTGGTATGTCACCCATTGCTATTTTGAACGTAAACTGGCATCAGAATCTTGAAGAAACCATTGAAGAAAAAATTCAATAGCCAAATGCTTCCATGTGTTGAAAAGCAGTTGCCTGTCGGCACATCAACTTCACATGTGGTTTTCCAGGTGACAAAAACAGGCAAGTAATTAAAAAAAAAAAAGCAGCAGTTGGTTTTTTTCCCTCCTTCTGCCAGCAGTGATGCTGGAGAGGAATTGGGAGAGCCTTTAAGACAGGTGTCAATAGTGAACAACTTCTTAGAAGTTTCATCTCTGGCAGTTTCTGTGTTAGGAGCTGGTAACAGATCTGAGAAATAAACATGGTACACTGATAGGTTTTAACTACTGACTTTCAAGTTATTTTTGGAGGGCTTATGCAGTGAAGCCATAAATGTTTGTCCATTCTTACAAGAAGCAGCATTTATAAAAAAATAACTGAAAATTTAAGAGGTAAACACCCTAGAGCTGGGAAAAGTTCTGCATATTTGCAGTTACCCAGAGGAAT
The DNA here is from genome assembly GCA_016647715.1 of Pavo muticus. Taxonomy (NCBI): domain Eukaryota; kingdom Metazoa; phylum Chordata; class Aves; order Galliformes; family Phasianidae; genus Pavo; species Pavo muticus. The sequence continues at coordinate 1,551,211 of JACDJE010000064.1, forward strand.
CTTTTGGAGCTCAGTATCTGTGAGAAAGCAGGACAATGGCTCTGGAATGACAAGGAGTTTCTCTGTGGTTTGTATCTAATGTTAGTACTGACTTGGACTACAAATTGTGGAGTATGCCTGAAATTCAACATTCAAAGCCAAAACAATATGCTAGAACTTGGTGCCCAGAGAAGCTTGATGCTAAGGAGTGGACTGCTTTGCACAGTGGGGCTGTGAGGCCTCTCCTTACCTTCCAGAATGGCACAGGTCCCTTACTAGTGTCCCGAAATGTTCTCATTTCTCTGGCTTCTGTTCTTCCCGAGAACAGGCTCTGTGCCTTGTGCTGACTAACAAAAGAAGGACTCCACTGTGCTCTTTGTCAGAAGACACGAGCTCTGAGTCCACGTCAGTCTGACTTTACAAAGAGTAGAGCGGTTAAAAAAATCTGATGCCTGAAAATAGGACACATTGTGAATTAGATTCTTGAGTTTAATCACACCATACTCAGATACAGAATTGCTGATTTGAATCTCACGAGTCTACAGGTAATTGCTGTCAAGCATTTACTGTGACTTTTTGCCAAGTTGGCCTTTGAAGGATGGCTCTGGTCCTGTGAAGGAGAAACTGAATAGCAGAAGCAGCCAGCAGCAGTCTGTTAAAACTAAAGAAGTCTAAGTAAAAGCTGAGGGGTGAGGGCGGTGGCATATTCTGCAGCTTAACATGGATGGTAAATGGAACATTAATTTATTTTCCAAGTCCTACCATAGTTTTACTATGATATTAGGAAAGTCACTTTAGACTTCGGTGGATGGGGTCTCTTCTAAATGGAAACTGTCAAATTTATTCCTGTTACAGGGATTAGAAAAGTAATGTTTATGAAAGTGCTGTGAAACTCGTGTGTGTGCAGCTAAGTCTGGTAGTGTTTTGCTCTCTGTGATAAAAGCACATTGAAACTTCATACTGCAAACGAAAGGGAAGAGCTTCTTACATTTTAGTCTTTGCTGTTAAGTTAATCTGAGTATTACAGTATCCTGTAGGTCAGCAGTGGAACACTGGGTAGTACTGTCTGTTTACCAGTAGATGGAGAAGTAATGACCTATATTTCTTTAGTTTGTAACCTCTGAGCTTTTTCATTCGATCAGCTGTTCGTGGTATTGCAAGACAACGTAATGTTCTGCTGCCATTCAAAGACTGCAAATAAATTTGCAAGGATTGCCAGCTGCATCCACAAAGCAGCTTGGTGGCACCTGCGTGCTCTGCTAAGTATCTAGTGCTGGTATTTAAGAATGAGATCAGAGTCTCCAAGAGCAATGTATCTTTCCCATGGTAAATGGAAAAAAAATTACCATAGCCATATTTGAATTAATATAATTACGTAAGTAATGTCATTCAGCAAACTGTGCTTATGCTGCCATGGAGCTAACTCTGACTCCTCTATTAACTTTTAATTTTCGTTGTGACTTCTGAAGAACACCATACCTGTGGTTTTTCTCAGCACAGAAATAAATGGAATGTCTGTCAGTTGTCTGAAACCATGTGTTGAAAAGCATGATTTTTTTTTTCTTAACAGTTTTGCAGAGTAATAGGACAGAATATGATTTGGATTCAGCAGACACATGCTGGGTCAATTTAAAGTCTGCCAAGTTCTAATTTGCAATTTCTAGAAAACTTAAAGCAGAAACACCTGAGTGCCTGCAGAAGTCATCAGTCTAAATTTAACTAGCGGATTTTCTCTCAGTAAAGCATGAAACTGCCTGGTAGTGTTTGTTCACTGGATTCCAGGCACTCACCGTTCTTTCATTGAGGCTTCTGCATAGGTGGAAGAAGCTATTTAGACAACATCAGAACCTGAAATTAGTACGGTTTTTGACTGTAAAGATTAAGGAGACTTTTTGGTGCTCTCAAGATTAGAGTTCAGTGTTTGCTTCCCTCTGGTTCTTGTTCTCTTTGCTCTATCCTTTAATAATGATGTTGTGACATGGGCACAGATTTACACAGATGGCTAAGCAGGTAAGAAAACCAGTAAGACTGTAATGTGATGTAACCTTTCACCTCTCAGCCAATTTCTGATGCAGCTACGTGTAGTATTTCCCAGCTTAGCAGTAATACTGTTAGTTTATAAAGTAGCTGTTTTTTATTCTGGTTTTGATCCTGTCCTCTGCGTTTTGAAGCGTGCACTCCTACCCTGACACGTTGTAGCTTTCCAAGCTGCCTTCTTTAAAAAAATAAAAACAGAAATCCCTTCACTGTTGCTTTTAGGAACAGCAGGTTTCCTGTTGTCGGGGGAACTGAAATGTCTAGATGCAAAATACAGTCAATGGCCCCAAAGAAACAAACAGTTTTTCTCCAGTCTTTCCCCTGACAGCAATTTCAAGTGTTACTTCTAGCAACTACAGTGTATGGAGGGAGCTTTGGGCAGAAAGTGAGGTGGTGGTGGTGGCTGTAAATCCATCTCCCTGCAAAGCTAAGAGCATTCTGAATGCTGCCGTTGATTCCATGGCTTATTTGCTTCCTTCGGAGGAAAAATGGGTAAGCACCCTCCTTCACACTGGAGTTGCAGCAGCTTGCTGTCATGCACTTCTGCTTCCTAACCTGGATGATATCTTACTAACCTCCACAGGTTTACTGAAATGCTGGTGCCTTTGGCTTGTGGCAAGCAGGCTGCCTCCAAGACACTGGTGTTCATCACAGCCTTGTATGTTGTTGTTTAAGCGTGTGTTGCTTAACGTCAAGAGAGCAAAGTGAGATGGTAATTACATGATGGAGAGGAAACAGTGGTGAATTACAAAGATTGAAGAACCACTGGCATATTTTACATACATTAGAGATGGTATCATTGGCTGTGAAGAGAGATGAAACAAATTCGTAGCACTCCATGAAATTTAAGGGCAACAGACCAAAGCAACAAAGTTGCGCTTGTGTCCTTAAAATGAGGCCAGGTGAGGTTGGTGGATTTATGCTGACAGCTCCTGGGGTTTTTTAGGGGGGGTTAGATATTATATATTTTTCTTCTTTATTTGAATTTTAAAGTATAATGTAGCTTCTCAAGTTCAAGATCAATTACTTAGCTGTGTTTTCCAAAGAAATTAAAGTATGATGCTACAGGTATTTCAGTCTATTTAACTTCATAAAACGTTGATATCCTGTTAGAAATAAGCAGTTAGGGAATTCAGTTCTCAACTCGGGAAATACCCAAAGATACAGAAACTGAAAACAAAATCTTGTTTGGTCGTCGGAGTGGAACTAGAACATGGTCAAGTCTGATGGTAGATGTGTACTGCAGAGAGCAGAGGAGCTCTTTGCACGTCTTCTCTTCCAAATCCTTGTGAATCTTCTCTCTTTAAAAAAAGAAAGTCAGTGAGGCAGCAAGACTGACATACCAAAAAATGCACTTAAGTGGAGAGTCATGAATGTTTAAAGCGGCTGATGTGCACGCCATCCAGTGTGAGTTTGCAATACTGAAAATGCCAGGTTCTTCACGCGCTGCCGCTGGGGACGTGAAGGAGGAAATTCTAGGGGAGAGGCTGATCCTGATACCTTGAAGGAAAAAGGTCCTCTTTTATATGAGAATTTTAAAAACATTTTGTTCTGTGTTGGTGAGTGGTCGCATAAGACTGACCTTTTGGAGTGCCCAGGAAGTATCTAATGATATTTCATGGCAATAAGCCTATGTGCTAAATAGTACCTGCAGTGACTTGGATTCCTAGAAGCCAACTGCATAGGTGTTTCCTATGGTGTTTCTGTGGTTTTGTCTTGAGAGGAACAAAATTTGTAGCTTAGGTAAACCTGCAGTCAATGGGATATGAATCATAGCAGGAAGGAAACTGGGGCACTGCAGCTTTTTGAGTTAAGTTGAAGGATGCTGGGGAAAGAATGTCCCAGTTCTAATCCTCTCCTTTACTGTGACTGCTTCCCGCATTGGTTCTGGAGCAAAGAAGAACACAAAGGTAAGGATGTGGACAGAAATGATATGGGGGTGGAAAATGTCTAAGAGTTTGAAGGTCTACAGAACTGTGGTATTGAGAGCAGAGAGCAAGGCATGGCTTAGGCAGTAGGAAGCCCAGCATGGTACTAAACTGCACTGTGTACTTGAGGAGGTAGAACATGTGGTTCTGTTTTGGAGAATTTGGTATTATTTAAGACCTAGATCCAGAAATGTGCTTAAGTCAGATCTGTCTCTGGGAAAACTGACAGTGCGGATGGAGTCATTTTAGTGTAATGAAATCCTCTGTATTAATTTAGTTAATTCTTCAGCTGTAAATGAATGCAGACTGTGTTGTGAAATTCTTGTGGTTTTTTTCTGAATGTCGATGTCAAATTATGACTGCTTCACAAACAGGTCTGTACTGCAAAGTAGCTCCAGGTTTGCAGTGTCCAGTTTAGTGAGAAGAGCAGGAATGCACGTGGCAGGTGCTAGACGCTGGAAATCAGCTAAACGTTTCAGACATGGAGAGTCCAGTCATGGTTTCTGTCTAGTCTGAAGATGAATACTTTGCTATTATTTATTTATGTAGTATCTAATTGTGGGGTTTTTGGTGGTTTTTTTTAAGACCCTGCCAAGAAGTTCTTCCTTTACGTTCTTTATATATGTATATATATTCTTATAGTGCTGTTTTACAAACACTTCTGTTCTGGTTTGTTACTGATAGGTTGAATGTTAATGAAGTTCACTGTACCTCGTGTGTCAGTTTGTTATTTAGGAGCCAAAAGCCAGTTCTTAAATTTATGTACTTACTTTTGGACTTGGTATGTCTCTCCTTGGTCTTTTATCTAGACACTAATAGAAAGAGATGAAAAGGTCTTCATTTCACTAGAGAGCCTCTGTAGCACGAGCTGCGACTGATGCGTTTGGTATGGTACAGGTGCCAGGAACATGAGGCCATTTAAAAATCTGGAGAGAGAGATATGCAAAAAATACTCTCAGGTATCAGCTGACTGCTGCTCTGAAGGCCGTTTTTCTATGAAGATCTTTTCTTCACCCTCTCCAGGAGCTAAAAATATAAGGTATTTTCTGCACATCTGTTTCCTTTTAACTTAATCTAATGAACTGATTGGTTTTAATTCTTCATCTCTACCACTTGGAGGAATCTGTGCTTGTGATCTGTTTGCAGCTGCATATGCTTTGTTGCACCATTGCAACAAAAGGTCCCCAAGATCCCAATCCATGCGTTACAGTCAGACCTTCTCTAGGAGCTCTTTCAGTAGCTTTTTCCAAAGCCTTTTCTAAACACTGACAAGTGGGCTGCTGCTTTCCTTGTGCTGTGAGCTCCAGTTCCCGGAGGAGTGACTTGGGCGATTCTTCTGTTCCGTTTATCAAATGAGTGCCTAACCTGTCTTTGGCACTGGTAAAAGTGGGGTGTTGGGGCTACCTACTGGGAAGAAATCTGAGCATGGGAGCCTCTTGTCAAACTGTCATAAGAACTGAACAAGCAGGAGTAATACTAGAGAAGTATTTATCGTGTGTAGGGTAAGAATGTCAGAGGAAGGACCTTTCCAGCTCTCAGCTGTAGTGTTGCTTTGTAATTTTCTATCTGGCTGGAAAATTGCAGACTTCTAAAGGCTAAGCCAGATGCAACTTTGCCAGGGACTGCATAACTTTGAAAACAGCAGAACTCATGTGGGCATGCAGTCTCCAGGTGAAACTGGATGGATGCTGAGAATATCGTTGCGAGCAATCTGAGTCTCAATAAATACATCGCAGTGTTATGGTTGCATTTCTTTACAGACTGCTTTTATGGCTGCAATTGGCAGGAGTTTCTCTTTTTTGGTGATGCAGACTGAGGAAACCAGTTCTGTACAGCACACAGGGAGTTTGCATTTAAAACAGCAAACATCTGCACAAGCAGAATGTTGATCATACTCTGCAGGTTTCTCTGCCCCAAGCTCCTCACAGAATCCTTTTGAACTGTATTTCTTATCTGTATCTCTTAGTTTGTTGATACTTTTAACATGAGAGAAAACTATTTTGCTATTTCACTGTCAGTTATTTTGACACTAATCAACTTTGCAGATCTTGTTTTGTTTGATGTCTGGGTACATCACAAAAAGAGTTGCTGAAAGAGTTCAATTATAATATCAGCATCTCTGCCAAATGTATTGAGCTGTTCTGAAAAGCAACTTGTCTTTTCTGACCCAGATACACAGTTTCCAACTGTGGGAGATGCTGCCAGAAAGACTCTTGGCAGAAAGCCAGCAATAAAATTATGCTACAGGAAAAACCAGCATATTTTCAGCAGCGCTATATACGGTGTGACGGAAAATTACCTGTCTCCTAGATGCAAAGCAGAAGTTAAAATAAACTTGCAACTTAAAGCTGCAGTCCTCTTATTCTGATTTTTTAAAGTATCGAAAAATTATATAAGTCCCACCTTTTCTTACCCATTCTGTGCAAATTCAAGTTATTTTCTGTTACTGTCTAATGCACTTCAGGCTGTTAGATGTTCTCTCATTTGCTATCAGCAAATGTAGTTGTCCTTGCTACTCCGTTAACATAAACTCAGAGGGATATCAGGGTGGTGTATGTACGCTGCAAACGGTAGCTCTTGTGAGCAGATGTTGGTGTAAGGGTAGATTATGAGGGTGGAGGTTATTTTTCCTTCAGATAAATATTTCTGGCCTGTGCCTTTTGCTGTAGCATTTAAGACCAGTTTTTACACTGCAGAAAATGGCATGGCATCTGTGCCTTTAACAGCAGTGACCCTGCTTTCCTCCTCTGTTAAGCCATTTCTGCAGCGCTTCTGTGCAAGTACTGCTGCGTGCTGTGAGAGGCTCTCAGGACGCCAGAGTAGTTCTGCATTCTAGAAGGTCACAGCTCTCAGGTTTGGATGTTGCAGCACTCTCCTTAAGGAAGGCAAGTACCTGTTTCTCCTGCTTTTCACTGCCCTGTTCCCAAGCACCTGAAGGTATGTAAGCATATTCATTATTTCTGGCTGTTTAAATGTCTCTCTTGGGAACAGAACTGCCAGAAGCAGGAATATGCCCTACTACAAAGGCCTCATCTGAAATTCTTTTCCTTGTTTGTCTTGCACCAAAGCATAAACTTCCTCTGTGAAGGATGGGATGTTTAATGGAAACACTGTTAGACTGTCATGGTGTTTCAATAACATTTCTACTGTGTCAGATTCCCAGTGACATTAAACCACACTGCAGACTCTGCTCAAGTCCTCCATAGCATGGTTTGGAGACAGCAAGTACTGGCCCTGTTTTACACTTTAGGGCCACGTGATACAGAGGTAAAGTGACTTCTCAAGCTCACCAAGCTCTTGTTATTGCTGGTAGCTTTTTCTAGAATTTTGTTGCAAGTGTGCGTGGAAACCCTTGCATAGGACAGCCACACATAATAGTACTGTACCTTTAGTCTGCACCTCAGCTGTTACTTCCATGAGGGACAAGTATCCTGCTGTAATCCAGAAATACAATGAGGCTGGATTTATGGAGCTGCTGCTCACTGCATATAATGCTTTCTGATGTGTATGATGCTGAGCTGTGTTCTGCTGCCTTGGTCCATTTGGTTGAAGCAGGTTTGATTTTTTATTTTTTTTTTTTTTCTTTAGTTCTCCTTAATTCTGCATGTTTTCAGACATACTTTGTTCTGTATATTGGGTATGTATTTTTGTAGTAAACATCCCATTTAGTGCTTTTATTGAAAATTTTCTCCTAAAGTTTGAAATATATGAGGTTTTCATTTCATTCCTGTGCGTGTTTCTCTGAAATATTGTTAGAATGTCAATTAGCATGACTGGCAGGCACGTTAGCTCCAGCTCATCCTTCAGGCAGTTTTTTTTTAAACTTTAAGTTATTGTGGTAAAGGTACTTAATAGCAATACAAGTCCCTCTGTACTTCAGCTCTGTATGCTCAGACCTCAGCCACTCATAGATGAGAAAAAGGGCAGGCAGAATCAAACTCATAAATGAATATCTTCATCCAACTCTATTGCGTGTCGTTGAAACTTGAACCTCTTTTAAGACAAGATGGTTACTACTCTTTTAAAGCAGACTTCTGAGAGGTTTTGGTGATTTTGCTTCAGCTGTCCACATCCTAGACTGAAAATGAATGTTTCACAGCTGCTCTGTGTTTTCAAAGAACACTGAAAAGCACTGAATGTATACCCCAGAGTGCAATTCTGGATGGCTGTTTTCAGAACTTGTGAGGAAGACTGCAGGCTTGCCCTCTAGACAACAGTCTGCTTGCAGTTTTTCTGAAGCACCAGAATTTGCTCAGCCAGCTATCTTTGTCCATCTGCTTCCAATATACTGTACGAGCTGATAAGCAAAAGCTTGCAGTAGACTTAGGAGGGAGTCCAGGCTGGGGTGTTGCTTGGAGTCTGGAGACGTCATGCTGGGCGCATGCTAAAGTCAGCAACACATTCCAGTGTCCTCTGCCTGGATTTGCCAAATTACAGAGAAGACAGCAAACTGAAAATGTGAAATGCTGGAGTCGCAAGGAAGAATGATTACGTGAAGATGGTTCTCTCTTCAAATTGAATCCAGCTAATTTGAAAGAGATGATCTGGAAACATGTCTGATAAGTATCTCTAGCTTGCCATCTGCCGACTCTAAAGCATATTATTTATTATTATGATTATTATAGAAAAAGCTGGGCAAAAAAAAAATTCATAGAGTCTGGTTCTAGAGATGATGAAAAGCTATTAGGTTTGAATGAGCTTATGACTAGCTCATGTACTAAGTAGTGCCAAAGCAGTAATCTTGGTGCTTACTTGTGCTTCCAGCTGTTCCTGCTTGCCTTTCAAGATCACCTAAGGTAGGAATCTGGTCCCATTAAAGAACATCTTATTTGATTGCTTCTGGGAAGCAATCTGGTAGAGTGTTAAGATAACTTGGTACAATATATAGCCTTTGTAATAAGAAAGGAGGTCCTTCAGAGCTTTTATTGGCTTGCTTTTCCCAGCCATTTTTAGTATGAGCGTGTTTAACTTTCTTGGGAGTTACTCCCTGGCAATCCTGAGCTGCTGAAGCAGACAGGCCCCAGCTTTTATTACTGGATAAACCAGTAATGCATCCTGTATTCTGTGGTGTGAGATACAAAGAAATTATTAGGCACTTATTATTGAAACTATTGGTCCTGTAAACCTACTCTTCTAAACTTCAAAAATTGGGAAGAATTTATAGTTACCTTTCCTTTGGAATGCTTAAGCCTCTCTAAGACGTAATAGTTTAATTATTCCTGTTACACCCCAGAGGCTTAAACATCTACTTAGCCTTCAAGTCATCTCACCTGTCCCTGTGCTGTTGCCAAACTTGCTTTTAATCTCCAGAACCATCAGGATTTTTTGACAGGCTACATGCAACATCCTGCTGGAGAAGGAAAGACTGACATACAGGAGAAAAGGAAAACATCTTTGTGTGTGTATGTGTGTCAACCTGCAGAAATTTTGACTGGGTTTCCCAGTTGTTTCAGAATGTTGCCGAAAAGCTGATGCAACAATATATATACAGTGAAAGGAAAACAGGAGTTTTCTCCAAGAACTGGTGTGTTATGCTACGCAATAAGCTTGTACTTTTCTCTCTAGCACGACCTGCTCTGTCATTCTCCTAGTTTAGTACAAGAGGGCTGCTCTTAGAGGCTGTTTTAGCTGTTATGTACTGCAAAAAGCAGTGCAAGGGCAAAGAAGCAGCATGAATGATCTCAGCCAAACATGATGGCAATCCTCATGTCTTCAGTTCATTATAATGTACATCTCTTTTTTAATAAGAAATTAGTTATCACTACCTGAAGTCTTCGTTCATGTTGTACAGCATATGATGCACTCAGAATCAAAGGTTGCACAGAGGATTTCAGCTGCTAATTATTTTTTAATAATTGAATTAGTGTTAACAATAGGTACCTTTTCAAGCTGGTTTCATATGGAATGTATTTGAGACTTTGGATTTCCAATCTTCCTTGCATCACAAATGTAGATTGCCAGTTGGCTGATGGTGCACTGAGAGAAGCTCTAACTGGCATGGCAAAGCGGTTACATACGTGTGGGCACATCACATGAAGTTGCTTCCTGTAGTGACATCTGCTATTGTTCTGGGAAAAATGATTTGGTGAGCTTTTCTCTACTGTGAAGCCAGCTTGCTTTAGTCAGTGGTTTGACTTAGTGTTCTGCATTGAGCACATATTGGAATTAACGTGCTTCTTCTGGTTTCAAGTTGTTTTTCTCTATATTTTTTTTTCTTGCAGGTGAATTACAGAAGGTGACTCTTAGAGCATCTTAGCTCTATGAACTCTTGAGCTGTCAAGGGACTGAGAGGCTTATGAAGAGGTTCTGTCAAGCAAAACAGCTCTTAGCAAAGACACCAAGGAGGAGGGAAAAGGAGAAAGAAAGAGAGAGCTGAAACAGTAACAAATCATGGTAGGTATCTCCATCTTTCATAGGGTTGCATTAATAATAATCTCTGATGGTCTTGCATGGGGCCTGATGAAACGAGCAAGGAGATATTCTGACCTTGCACTAAACTGGAGATGGTACTGCATAGTTTGAGCAAAGCAGAAGAGGTTTGATATTTTGTCAGCCTTTTTAAACCAGAGAGTTGTCTTCTGAGCCTGCATTACGTGAATTATTAAATGTGAATGAAGGGGATGCGCCTAAGTTTTTCTAATAAAACTAGCATTAGCAAGCTGTAGCAAACAGCGTGAGTGACCTTGAACTTGCAGACTGCATAACCAAATGCTGCTGTTCCTTCCACTCCTTGCTCACAAAAGCAGGCGTGAAATTATTCATATTTTTGTACGTGTGTATGAAAAGCTGAATGCATGTGATCCTATGCACTTTTCATTAAAAACATAGATGAGATGTAAGTAAAGGATATGCACCAAATGTATTTAACTAAATGAGGAGTCATTTCTGGTCTACCTGGTGCTGCTCCCAAATTGGGAACATGAGAGATGATTAAATAATCAAGCTGTATAAACGTGAAGGATTGTGATGGTAAGATTCTGAAGATGTGTTCACAAAAGGGCAGTAAACCTACCCAGTTCTGAAAAATACTGTGGAGGACAGTTTAAGCATACTGATAGATTTTAAGTCCTCTTAAGCGTTATTGCTGAGAGAAAGGAAATGAGAATAAATGCAATAAATTTTAAATGCTGTTCTCTTACACCTGTATAGCTGATGGCTGATGATAGCCAGGATGTGTGTTTATATGTAAATAAATGTTTACATATATATATGATCCGAGACAAGATTTTTACCTGTTATAGAGCACAAAGGGAGGAAGAACACTTGACACAGCAGAGCTATCAATAAAGTCTTCTTTTGCTATTACTTTTAGCCTAAATTGTAATGAATAATTGATCTTGCCAATGCCTATCTATTAGAAAAAAACAGAAATGTCTTCAAATCTGAGTTAATGGTTTGTTGTTGTTTGACTGTTTTTCCTGATTGATATTTCATGAGATTTGAGATGGTAGGGATGAATGAATAAATCCAGCTTGTCAATTTTCACTGCAGAACTGCAGCTTCTTTGTGTACCCAAGCTGCAGATAAACCTCAAGAGGAACCTTCTGGAAATATTTTTGCAGTCTGTGAAAGTACTGGAGTAACACTGGCTGATGAGTTTTTACTACTTGAATTGTGTTGTGGGTAGGCGTGGAGAAGTTAAGGAAGTAACATAGCACTGACCTTTGAATGTAATAACCTAGGAAGCCACAACCTGTTCATTAGCAAGTATTAAACCCAGAAGCTTTCCACATCCTTCACAGGCCCGTTTTGCAGTTGGACTTGATGATCTTTAAGGTCTTTTCCAACCTAAGCAGTTCTGTGATTTTCTATGACCTGAAGAATGTGTGCTATTACGGAGTACGTGCTGTTAACAAACCCACGAACTAGGGGGTAAAAACTAAAGCCATTTGCAGCATTTAATGTGTAGGAGGGCAGAGTTCCAGGGGACTTTCAGCAGTGACTGGCATGTGTCTAGAGAATGTTTAGAGGCATACTTGCTGGAGGCCTGTGCTGTGAGAGCAGCTGGTCCAGGTCACTATTTAGATCAGGTAAGCCTCACTTGGATAGAGTGTGGCAAACCACAGCCTCTTGGCACGAGTCAATTAACCAGTGATGTTTCCCTCCTTCAGCAGTATCGCTCAGGTCTTGAAGTTTCACTGCAAACTCATCAAATTTTTAAGAAATTATTTCTGCATTCCTTACCAGCTTATCCCTATCCTCGTTTTTGTTCGTGCCTTTGTAAATCCCAGTGCAGTTTGCTAAGCTGCACTTAGTAATATGGAGTGTCTATGACTTTGTCTGCAGCAGCAACAAAACCATAAGGGAGTGGCTATTTAATTGCTTTGTTCTGAAGGGGTTGCCACTGTCTCTAACAGAAATTAAGGACAGACAGCTGCACTCCGTGCATTTAGAATATACTATGTTGTATTTAGAGACTTATCTCCATATTATCCTTGTCAGCCCTCTGCTTTCATCCTGGGCTACTTATGTTCTGAATTTGCCTATTTTAAAATGTGGATACCTTTTGAAATCAAGGCCTGGGCTTTTCTCTTTGCTCTGAGCTATCCAGCTACAGAAGCTTGAGACAAGTCAGCAAAGGTCACTGAAATTCAGGATCCAAGTTCCTGCAAGTATTCCTGGGTAGGGTGTTTCCTTCAATACTGTTACTTGCAATTTGTATCTCCTTGATATCTTGCTTTGGGCAAGATTGGGGTCTAGCTGTTCTCTCACTGACTTTGAAAACCTGATCTAAATTAACAACCGAGTCAAAGGATGAGGGAAGTTAAAGACATTTGAAAGTGAAATGAGTTGCCCAGGATCCAAGGGATGTACCTCCAAAGCACAATTAATCTCATCCTACTGTGGACATAAACATAAATTGTGCGCTAGATGTGCCAGTTCCTCTTAGCAGCCAGTATTACTAGCCAGCAAAGGCTTTTAGGCATCTAATGCTAGGTGCCAAAAAGAAACCCCACCTTAAGCCTTACACATTTTGCCAGCTTCATGCTGATTCCACGGTAGTCTTTGGTGTCTGTGTATCTCTCTGATAAGAAATCAGTCCTGCCAGATTGTAATACACGGTCATCATAAAACATCTTCTTACATCTATCAGGGAGGACTGCCATTCAGGTAGTGTCCTTCTATTGGTAATTGAATAATTTTGTTCTTTTTCCTCTCCTTTTCCACTCTGTAACAGAGATCTATCCGATCTTTTGCTAACGATGACCGCCATGTTATGGTGAAACATTCAACCATTTATCCATCTCCAGAAGAACTTGAAGCTGTCCAGAACATGGTATCAACAGTAGAATGTGCCCTTAAACATGTGTCTGACTGGATGGATGAAATGAACAAGTCTGTAAAATGTGAGAGTGATGTGGAAGCAAAGGAGGAAGCTGCAGAAAGCAATGCCAAGTGAGTGAGTTGAGCCTCATAATATGTTACTGTACAGATCTGAATAGGTTCCTTTCCTACTAAATAAGAGTTGTAGTGTACTTTGATTCTGTTGCATACAAATATTCATAGAAGGAAGTGGATATATTTGCACTGCTTGAGGTGGGAGCGTACAGAGTGAGTGCAAGGAATAGCAATAAGCAAGATTTAGGCAGCAGTTGCTCTCTTCCTTTATTTTCATGTAATGTGAAGTTGCATTTTAGCAGTTAAACATTTCAGCAATAAGTGAATATATGTACCTGTAACACGCGAATGCAAATCCACAGTCATGTAGCTTAGGGACTCCTTCCATTTAAGAAACAAAAGATTTTTATGAACTTATTGTTCACCTAGCAAACCAGCTTTTCTAAGGATCCATTATCTTCTACTATATAGTGCTCTGAGTGAAACATCTGTTTGCTGTATGTCCCGCTCTACTCCTTGACATGGTGCCTAGTTTTCTTGTTCTAGCATAACTCCAGTAGTTGAAGAAGAAGCTGAAACAACTGGCTCGTTATTTTAGGTTTCTTGGTGTATAACTTTTTAACTCGGGCACTTAGAACCAGAACTTGGGCTTCCTGTTTCATATGCTCTCCAGCTCTGGTAAGTATTCTCTCCAGTTTGCAGATGAGGAAGTGAAGCACTAGGAGACGAACAGCAAATTTGTCATGACCTGAAAAACCTGATTTCCAGTTCTCTGCTCTTCCTGTTAGATAATACTTCTCCACTGAACTTCTTGGGACTCTAATCTGGTTACATCCGTAACGTAACCTGCACTAGAGATGTAGTCAAAGGACTCTTCCAATTTCCTTTCCTATGGTGTGTGGAATATTAAGAAAGTCTGCAGCTACATGGGCTTTGCCCAGTAAGTTCTGTTCTTAAAACTGATAAATGGTGTATTCTTTATCCATATGTATTCCTTATGTTTTCTGACACCTTTTATGCTAGTGAAAGTTCTACTGTGAGGCCTTTTTTTGGTGCCCTGGTAAATAATACATATTTAAAGTTGCTTACATGTGGGGTCAGGGTGTAATACAAACTACTCTAGCTGCAGTAACAGTACTGATGCACTGTACTGTGTTCTTCTGGAGTGAGATGCAAGTCAGTGCAGATAACGGAAGACAACGCAGTCTTCCTGATTCAGAGTTATATCAGCTTGTGAACTGAAAATACAGAATACTTGCTTAATGTGAAAGAGACACTGATAACCATTGTATTATCAGTCACTCCTAAATTCATAATGGGGTACGTTTGAAATTCTAAAAATGAAATGCCGCTTCCTGTTCTGTTGTTGTCATGTGGTTCTTTCCAGGTCTCATAAATTTTTAGAGTAACGTTCAGGAAATGCAGTATGAAGCTCTGGTGTGCCTCACTATCTGAACGTACTCCAATTTAGAAACAAGAAATGTACTACTGTATTAACTGGGAAAAATCCTTCATGGGTGGGAGGAGCAGCAAGCATTCATGACTTGGTATCTTGCTATTTCCAAACAGCACTGTGGATTCTACAGAAAATTCCTGAAGTATTAATAGCATTTTTCTGCAGAGTTTTTTTTAGTATTTATGCTTGCCTTTGACTATGTCTAATACAAAGTTATGGGCCTGGGAACTATCAAGAGAACTGCTTGTTCTGTGTGAAGTTTAAATGGGGTTCCGCCTTCTTAGGATATACTACCTACAAAGGAAATGTTCAGCCCTATGAAGACCATAATATAATAGCTTTGAAAAGTAAATGTACAAATTTACTCATTTTGATTCCTGTGGCTTTGTTTTCCTTAATAAATATTTAACAGACACACGAACACTGGCATTTCTGTGATAGGCTGAGCTGTGATGTATCACTTTTTTGGTGTGGAATGTATTCAACTAGAAATAGCAAAACATGTAAATTCATGAATATTGTTACATAACCTAACTTAAAATTATTTTAGACAGCCAGCGGTATTGCGGTGTATTGAAAGGCTGCTTTTCTACAGATGGGCAATTAAATTTGGTCATCTTATTGAAGAAGGTATTTAAGCTCAGATTCCCACAGAAAAAGTCCTTCTCGCCATGCAGTGCACTACGCATTTTGTTGGTTATTGTTTAGAATTACTGGCTGCGTTTCCACGTCTTCTGATGTGGACAACACAGGCCGTGGAATGGATTCTTCAAAAATAAATTTAAACAAAGTTCCAGGCCTGCATTAAGCACTTTTGAGACAACTGGACAGCCTTGCTATTCACAGCTTTGCACATGGTACGTTTTGTGCTTCTGCTCTATTACAGATCTGGAGTACGGTCATCGTAAACATCCCTGCATTATTTATACATAAAGAACAATTTGTTTATTTATGCATTTATTTGGGGGCAGATTATTTTACTAATCACTTACAAGCTAAAAGGGGCTAGAGTATATTTCCCTACAATGTAAATTATTTTCATTGCTAGCTACAAACCATATTTAAAGGAATTCTGCATTTTCTCATGTATCTGCATCTAGATACTGGTTAGGTAGCATAGTTCCAGGCTAGAAGTTGAGATACTGTTTGCTTTTCTAACAGTAGTTACAAAAAAGCCAAGGCTTGTTTGCTTCTGGCTGTTCCAGGGATAGTGGGGTTGCCACGAGACAGACCTTCTTTTCTTCTGCTTGTGCAAACACCTGTCGCAGCATTTCCACTTAAAATACTTGGGCAAAGTCTGTGAAATGATTAGGTGATGTTATTTATTGAGTGAAGCATAGAATCTCTTAAGATCTATTTGATGATCTTGGATTACAATGTGATATGCTTTGTTTTTTTTAATCCAGTCTAACCTTCTGGGTGGTAAGAATGACAGGAACAGGGATGCTGCCTTACTGGCTGATTTACTACTCTTACTGATTATGTGCTTTCTGTTGTTTTTGTAAGGGGGATGTGCCGCTAGTTGGTGCCACAGTATGTGAGATGAGTCGTGGCAGTAGCTGGTTTTGAACTGTCAAAGGTGCATTTCTTGTGTTTTCCTTGCTGTTTATTATGCAAGTTTTATGGTTTTTCTTTAGCCTACTAAACTGGTTTTTGTTGCAGTTTTCTTCTCAATACTCAGAACTAAAATGTTCTTACATCGCTTTGCAAGTTGTTTGCTGTGGTCCTTGAGTGTTCCCCTAAACATTAGCTGGGGACTGGAATCTAGTATCTAGTACTCAAACCTCTATTCCTCTAGGTTCCACTGGTGAGACCTGTTGAAGGAATTAGGCCTGGAAGGCTTTCTGGAATTAGGACTTTTCCTGAAAAATCAGTTTGCAGGAGGTGCTAAAATTAAAAAAATAAAAATAATAATAATAATAATAAAAAAAAAGTTTTGTAATTTTTAAGGTAAAGGTTTGAATATATGAATTAAACAAAAGCATTATGAAGGGCCATGGCCATGTTTAAACTTGGAGCATCGCTGAAAGACAGCTCAGATCACTTCTGCTAATGGGAACTCTGTCAGAGCTCATCTGGATCATAAACTGTATTCTTTTGGTAGATCTGCAGATAGTTAATTTTGCTTGTTTTGTGCTTTGTGACTTGAGCTAGGCATCTTCTGCATTCACGTGAATTGCAAATCAACGCTTCCATTATTTTTTTCATAGGAGCTACTTTTATAAAGCATTCTATGCTTAGTTTTCTGATAAGTAATATGCCACTTTAGCACTGTAATCAGTCCCATCCATTTGTCTCCTCACTGTTATAGCATAATACAAGTATTTTGAATACGTAAAAATATCATTTTAATTACTCAGAATTATTTCATTTCCAGGGATCAAAGTGGTCGGACCTTGTGTGGTGTTATGAGAATTGGCTTGGTTGCAAAGGGTCTGCTGATAAAAGATGATATGGATTTGGAGCTGGTTCTCATGTGCAAAGAAAAACCCACAAAGACCTTATTATGTATAGTCAAAGACAATCTCCCCGTTCAAATTCAGGTGAGTTAATTCAGGGTAGTCCTGTTGTAATGGCTGATAGCACTGCAAGGTGTGTTTGGGTAGAGACTGTAATTCCTTCCAGGAGAAGAGAAATGTGTTATAAAGAGTATACTTTGAATCTAGACAACATGTAAGGTGTGCGACATCTCTAATGTGTTGTTATGAAGTAGCTATTCACAAAATTTAACGTCTTGCTCATGGTGCTGTCCTAATCCCTTTTTGTGATGTCAGTTTTTCTATGCTGATAGCTAACCTTTCTACATGTAACTAATACTGCTGATTTTTGCTCTCTACTCTAATCACTAATGTGAGCTAATTGGTAATCCCAGAAATAACTCCCTGCTCAAGCTTGTGGTCGTCGTCGTTCTCTGCTTCCCTGCCTGAACTTTTTAAGTTCTACACTGTAGCAGCTTTGCTTTCCTTAGGCTTTCCCAAAATAAGTGCCTTTGTACGTCTGAAGCGAGAAAAAAGTCAATTTAGATGGTCACTCATTTTAGCTTATTTTACTCATGAGCTTATAATTGTTTTTATTTATGGCTATTTCATTCTAACATTGGCATCCAGCACTTAAGAGTTAATGCTGATCTCTTTAAAACAGCTAGGGTTAATACCTTAAAGTCCAATCCAGATTGAAACGTGCACTGTTACTGAGAAACTGTGCCCCAAAATATTCAACTGCAAGTGCCTCTCTCCAAACCAGGTCCCAACAGGATTTGTTTCTCTCCTGATCGGTTTTTCTGCCTTGTGTTTATTTCCACATAGACTATATGTGTTCTGCCACTCTTGACAGCTGTTGGTTCTCACTGATCCTTTGTTCACATAAAGGATTTATTTTAATGAGATAGTAAATACTGTGTTTGCAGATGTGGCCCTGTCCATAGGTGAAAATACTAGGAACATATCAAATAGTAAACTTCAGTATTTGTAGCGAGATGTGAATTGAGAAAGGTTGAAAGTGATAAGAAAGCTAGTGGATGCTTGGGTTTTTTGTTTGCTTTTTGTTGTTGTTGTTGTTGGTTTTCTTTTAAAGTTGAGGTAAGAGGGATCTGAATCATGAAACCAGCTTACAACTATCATGACAATAAAGAGGTTTTGCAGACATGCCAGATAAGGACAGACAAGGTGTAGGTTTGTTGATGGGCAAAACCTGCACTTGATGTACAAAGACATTAGCTTCTGCTTTATTTTGCCTTGTGGGCTAGCCATGAGCAGAAGCTTAAGTGATTTCATCTCAACACTGCTGGAGCTGGAGTGCAAGTCACAACAGGAAAAGTAGTTCGATATGGTCCAACTACTAATGTTCTAACCTTATAATCTTGCCGAAACATAAAAATACAAGGAGCTAGCTTTAGAATTAATTTGTAGTTTTCTGTGCAGGTCTTAAGGGTGAGAGATACAGATCAGTTGAGATAATTTTGATGCTAGTTAGAAGGACAAATTATTAGGCAACTTACATTAAATTCTTTTGTAGGTAGTAATTAAGCAAGAACAAAATGCCCCAAAATAAATCAGTTTAAAAAAAACACTCTTGACTTACTGATGTGCTGTCAGGAGAGGAAGGTCAGGTTTTCCAGGTAGTCTCAGGAATCTCTTCTGGGGCTGGTATTAAGGAGTGCAGTGGGTAACAGTGTATTCAGTTTCAAGTGCTGTGTGGAGAAGGGAGCAAGAGACAAAATCAGAAAAGAGCGAGCACCTTAAACCTCTGAAGGAAGATTAATATGTTTGTGTTTGGAAAAACGCAAGATGGAATGCAATTGTGAGTTTCTAAAAGATGTCAGTGTTATTTATAAAGGGACAGGAATTCAGTACCTCCCATAGCTACCAAAGGTAGTTTAAAGTGGAATTCATGTATTTGGAAGTGTAGCAAGGGGCAATTTTGTTGCAGAACAGGCCGTCAGAATTGTGTGTGGATAAGAATCAGCAGAGATTTCACCACCTCTCCAACCTATCTGTTGGGATTTGAAGAGTGGCTTAGAGTTGGTAAGAAATAGACTTCATGAGCCACTCCTGTTCTGGAGGCTGTTGTCCGTGTGTGCTGACAGTTATGGTTGTGTTGGTCATACTGCACATAAGAGCTTTTACAGTTAGAGGCAGAGTTACTGGACAGGCATGTATTTTCTAAGACTAATAGTAGCTGTTAGTGTTTCCCATACTAGCAGCTACAAAAGTCAGCTTCTGTCTTTTGATTAAAATAAAGAGAAATGTGATAATACAGTGTCCTTTGATAGTGGAGCTACTTAGCACTGTAATTAAATTTGCTGCAGAATATTTTTTTCAAGCATGTTACTGGGGTTTTTCAGTTTGTTTTTAATGAGGGAGGCAGGGCCATACTTGTTACTGCAATCTTTCCTAGCCGTCTCGTTAGTTCAAGAGGTGTATTGCAGGTACAGAAACCACTTTCAGTTGATCAGGAGATTCTTGAAATCTTTCTTGGTGACTTTCAGAAACTTACAGAAGAGAAGTATCTCGTGGAGGAGCATGTAAATGAGGCAGCTATTATTATTCGTAACACAAAGGAGCCCAAGCTAACCTTGAAGGTGATACTTACGTCCCCTCTCATTCGAGATGAAGCAGAGAAGAAGGAAGGAGGTACACAGAGTGTTTTAACTTGTTTTTAAGACTGTTCTATCTAAATTCTATCTAAATGCCCTGACTGTGCAGCACAGGGTTAATTAGCAAGTAGGTTTTTGATTGCTTATTTTGTACTAACTAGACTGGCTATTGCCACAGTTGGTTACATTATTTGTGCCTTAAGAAGACAACAGTCGCTTAATTGTCATGTAACTGTGCATTAGTTTTCATTTGCAAGCAATACTGGTAGTGTTAACTTTAACACAGAATGATATCTTAGTTCTTTCTTTCAGACTTGCTAGTTGATTCTTGAGCACCCCAGCGCTGCACAGTCTTTTTAAATTCAGTCAGTCAAGTGGGATTGGTTCGTAGTATCTTGACAAACTCATAAAACTGTTTCTCTTATATATAACAACTTTCCTGCAAAGCTTGCAAGTATATCCCCCGACCGTAATTTTTGTTCTTGATACATGTGTATGTTTCTAGCTTTAAGAGTTTCCTAACTTGGATTCAGTTGAAGTTAGGGTGCTATAATGGAGTACTTTTGCTTCTGAATTAAACGTTGTACCTCATATCCTTGGTGCAAAATAGATTTAGAAAACTGTAACTTAGTTTCTTTCTATTCCTTCTCCCTAACTGCCTGACCTCCGATCTAGTCATAAGCCCCTTTTTAAAGAACTGTTGACTGGTAGCATCAATGAGGCTGGAAACAAAGAGAAATAAAGAAGAGCAAATATAGCCATATTTTATTTTTTAAATCATGTCAGTAATTTCTGCTTAGCTTCCCAAGCCTATCCCTAGAGACTTTGCCACTGGATGATGTCAGACCTTTGACCAACTGGCCATTCTCTGTCATGACAACTGAGGCAGCTGGGCCCATGTGGGCTAGGGAACTCCCTGTCGCTCTCTTCCCATTCTAGACTTGGCACAAGTCCTTTGCTTCCTCCCCTCTCCCACATGATCTACCGATACAATATGAAATGTTGGTCAGTTTCTCTTCATTTTTGTTTGAGGCAAGGGCAGGAAGGCTCATTTTGAAAGAAAACTTAGCACTCTGGCAGCAGTTGGATGCAGGAAGATCTTACAAAACAGATGAATGACAAAGATTTCCTAATTGCAGTGTCTATTTATTCTCAGATTAGTAACTATGCTGTTTCGCAAGACCGCTAAAAAGAAACTGCATATTACTTTAGTTGTTCTTCAGCTTGCCACAAGACATTGGTCAGGCCTGTTGTTTCTGCAGCTGATGGATGTTTATGAGGAGATGCACAAAGTGCAGAACAAGTTTTAATGATGAAGCATTTGTAATATGCCCACAAGGTGATAGTTTTCTGTAAAGACTTCCATCCAAGAATCTTCTTGCAAAAAAAAAAAGGGACGCCATTGTGGCAGCGAACTCTTAAGACTCCTGAATTCATCTTAAAATGAATGAGGATTTGAATTTTAATACTTTCCTGTATCTTAAATACTCTATTTTGTTTTCATTGTCTTCAAATATTTCTCAAAACGTAAAACTGTGTTCCTGCCTCTGGAGCAGTGTTAGCTATTGTTTCTGTAAAGCTGGTAAGAATAGCTTGGGTAAATGGATCTTGTTTTAAAGCACAGGCTCTTTGACACTGATTCATCCCATGTGATGCAAATGTACTGTCTCCCTTTGTAAAAGGTATGCAGATGTTGACATGTAAATTAAAGTGGTAAATATATAAATTCATATTTTTTCACAATATTTGCAATTCTTTGAGGGAAAATATTCAGAGAAATTTTCAGCTAAAAATACCTTGATCTCCAAAGAAAACAGTGCCTTTTTTTTCAATACTCCTGGAAAAAACGCCAACCAAACTTAATTACAACCTTGTGCAATTTTAAAAACCATTCCAAGTTTATTCCATACCTTCTTTTAGATGAAGGAATTCAATGCTTGTCAGTTTGCCTTTCATCTTTAGTGTTAGACAGGCTGCTTGTGTCCAGGTGTCCTGCGAGCCTCCCCCAGGGTGCAGAGGCCACACGAAACTGACCAAGGTTTCACTGTTCGGTGGTGAGCCACTAATCCTCCTCTAACCAAATCAGTGAGGTTAGGGCAATGGGCCTCCTTCTCAGTGCTCCCATCTGTTCTGTAGGAATGCTGTGTGTACCTTCATGCCCTGATGTCAGAATGTATCAAAAACATTTCTGGATTTCTCTTCAGTCCCCACCTCTTTGGAAAAGTGTTCATGTTTAAACTGTGGTGTTTGCCCTATTTGTTTTTGCTGCTTGTTAGCAAAAATAAATAGTCGACTACTGTGTGTATGTGTGCGCGCGTGCATTTCAGTGTTTCTCAAATGGCTATCCATAAAGCTCTGCTTTCTCATGTTAAGAAGATAAGCATCTCAGTGCTTGCATTTTGCTTCAGATTAAACTGAAACTAATTTTTAGCCACAACATCAAATATAAATTGAGCTCTCCAGACCAGAATGCTGTACCTTGCAAATCAGTTCTTGCTACTGAGCAATAGTCACATAAGCTTATGTAATAATAAACAAGTTCAGTTACCAAAGTGGTGCTGGAATCAGCCCTGCTCCGTAACTGAGCACCTACTGCATAAACAACCTGCCTTTGCTGGCAGACAGTGATGCTCCAGAACAGAGGAACCTTGCCTCTGTGGAGAACACAACACTCCTTCTGTGGCTGACTTAAGTGAATGAAGTTGGCAGCCGCTGTAAGGAGAGAGAGTAAATACAGCAAGTGGGGAGAGATTTACTGAAGATTGGTGCTATGTTGCAGAGTGTGAGCTGATGTCAGGGCTTTATTACTATCTACTTGTTTAAACTCCTTGTATCACTGCTTTTGTTAAAACCACAAGGAAAAAAAAAAAAAGCTTTGCAACCACACTTGAAAAATTCTGATTGGGTCTCACTTTCCTGACTGGCAGAGCATGAAGAAACATGCCATTCTACTGAGGATGTTGAAAGGCAGTCTGCTACAAGCTGCTCACCCTCTTCACTGCCTGTTCTCTTCATCCTCCTGTTTAATAGAATCTTGCACCAGAAGTTGGCTGACTGCAGCATTTGCACAAAGTGCTCAGAACACTAGTACTGAAATTGTAATTAGCAAAATTCTCCAAGTTATTTCTAATGTAGACCTTTCAAAATGGTCTCATTCCTACTGGAGAATTAAGATTTCAGTTTGCTGAAAACAAATCTTAAGAGAATGGAAAAGCCTTTTCATTCACCAGAATGACTGATGACATTCTGTCTATGGCCTTATAGTTTTAAGGTAAACTTACTTTGTCACTAGATGCAACGTGCTTTAACAGCCTTGTGCAATAGACTAGTTTGGCAATGAACTGTATCTTGACAAACACTAATGAGTTTGCAGTCAGTCATCTTTGCTATTTCTAACGTTTTAAAATAAGATTCTGATCATTCATTGACAGTAGCTGTTTTATAAAATATGTGAGCTTTAAGCAGATGTTTTTATTGTCCAAAATAAAGGATCTTTTTATGCAACTACACAGATGTATATTTAGTAACTGTGCCATAAAACTACTACTGAAAATAAATGAAACTGCAAAATTTAGAAGCAAGCTTTGTGTTCCTATGTGACCTTTTGTTCTCACAGCAATCAAGTACCTTGAGACTGCAGCTTTTATTTGGAGAACACGGAAGAGGAGTGATTAATCTCAATATTGTAATGGTGTTGTTGAGGGCAATAAGAAACAATGCAAATATCTGCTGTGAAGTTCATCGGGGTCAGAAAATAAGCTTATAGCACTTAAGTCTTCTGCTGACAGCAGAACAAGCAGGTGCAGAATGCAACTATGAACTACCAGACAAGATACCTGGTTCTGTTCAGTTTTACGCTTTTTTTTTTTTGGCTTTGGGCTCTTTTATCCATTGTAACATAACGTGCTTTTACCACCTTCTCATTGGTGGCACAGGAGGTGGAGCAGCTTAACATTAAAGGCGCAATTACACTTACAAACAATACCACTGAAAGTAGCCTATGGAAAAGTAATTGATGGGTAACATTTCAACGTACAAACAGACTGTACTTTTTCTCCTAACATCCCGGTATTTTAAAAGTCTTTCTGGATACTGAATCCAGCATAGATTTTGGACTGGATGTTGTATTTCATCCAGACATCCATAATCTCTCTTGCAACCTGTAGAGCTCTCCATTAGGAACAATGGAAAGGTTGTTCTAGTCTTTCCAAAATATTTCCTTTGAAGAATAGTTGTGTATTCATGGGAAAACAACATGGCCAAGGTTACAGTTGAGCCATGAGTTCATTTTACTTCCACTATGATGTTCTCATGTCAGAGAAAATCTGAATCTATATCCTCTCAGATATGTACAGTCTGTCTTTTGTGCAGTTTCCAGAAAGTCCGGATGCTAATTGCTCCTTTCAAGAAAAAATAAAAATCAGGGAGGAAAGGGCTGTTATAATATTCCTTGTTATAGAGTTGGATGTGACTGCTAAGAGCAGTTTTTTGCACGCTGAATTAAAAAAAGAGAAAGAGATGTGAGAAAAGTGTAAAGCTCAACAGAAAATGTCTTGTCTCTAAAATCCTTCTTTGAATTTCATCTGTCTGTTTTTGGTTGCTGTCGAGAGTGAAGATTTTTACAAGTGGGGACTACTTCTCAATATGTTAATAACCTGTAACTTACCGAACTTTCTTTCGTATGTTTTGGTTATGTGAAAGATTAATCAAACTGCAGAAATTTCTCATTTCTTACATAGTTCTTTCAGTGAATTACTGTTCAATACTGCTAATACTGTTCAATAAAAAATATTTCAAATAAATTCGATTTTTTTTTAATTATCAACACTTGCATGGGAATAACTCCAGAGTACTTTGTACTGACTGTTTTTTTTATATTCTCCCCCTCTCACGAAAATCTTCCCCTTGTCAAAAGAAGCTTGTCTGAAATTCTGTGCCGTTTCTGTGCACTTAAAAGTCACAAAGAAGGGAAAGAACCACCGAAAAAAGTGCTATATAGCTGTTTTCTGCCCTGAAATGTGTTCTACATTTTTAATAAGATCCCAGATCGTCTGTAGCAGTGGCCATCTTTATTATTACTATTATTCTATAAGGAGCGAATGCCTTTGCTTCTGTTGCACATGTGCACATTTACTACATTTAATGGCTTGTTTAAATTAAATAACAGTGCACTTAAATTCTGGGAGTCTTATTACCTCTTTGAGATGCTGCCGCTCTTTTTGTATTGTGACAGAAACCCCTTGGTCAAATTGTATCTGTCTCTTTTTATCCCATTTTTACCAGTAGAGAGTGTTGCGATGAAAGATGCTCCGGACTTATTGGACAGGCAGAAATGCCTGGAGGCCTTGGCGTCTCTGCGGCACGCCAAATGGTTTCAGGTTGGCTATTTGTTCTTACCTTGTTGTTACTGTAGCCTTACGAGGTTTAATTTGAGATACTTAATTTTAATGCCTCTTTAATTTCTGATTAGTCCCTAGTAGAGCAAAGGTCTACAATTCCGAATTCAGTGCTGTACTGTATAAGGGCAGGCATGGCAGGTACACAGCCAACTGGTCTAGAGTTGTTGTGAGACTACGAAAGCAATCTTGATATTTTGCTTCCTTTTCTGTCTCTCTATAAATTGAAATATTTTACTTTCTATAACTGTTCTTATTTTGCATGAGTCTGACTAAGTATTAAGTAGTTATCATAAAAAAGTCTATCCCGGGACTCTGTGCATTTAAAAAGAAAAGCAAAAGTGAAGGCAAGGTTTTTTGCAGGTATATTGGAACCATTTTGTTTGTTTTAGGCCAGGGCAAATGGACTAAAATCATGTGTAATTGTGCTTCGTATTCTGCGGGATTTGTGCAACAGAGTCCCCACATGGGCACCACTGAAAGGATGGGTAAGTACAAAAAGAGCTGAAGGCAACCTGCTCAGATCTCAGACTTTTTTAAGGATTGTAGAGGTGTCTGAACTGGGGGAAACAGTGCACTGTATGACGTGTCTCCCTTTAGCTTCTCTCCCAACTCTCCGAACTTTCCACTAACTGCTGCCTGCATAGGTATGTGCTTGCAGGAAGGAAAAAGAACATGAACATTTGTTCAGTCTATTAGGTGTGCCAATAGCATGGAAGGAGGAATGACACTATGGGGACTTGCACACTGTTATGGATTTATGATAGAATTCCCCATGTTGCCTCCAACTTCAGCTATTCAGAGTCTCCTGCTACAATGGCAATGGTGGTCCTATCAGAGCACGTTATTCAATGTTAGCAGGTTTGGAGAGGGCCAAGTACTCTGCATGTCCAGAAAGGAACACTTCAGAGGTCACAGAAGGCAATGTTTTCTCTCACGTAGAACTGATATCACAGAATCAAAGAATTATACGGGTTGGAAGGGACCAGTAGAGGTCATCAAGTCCAAGCCCCTTGGGTATCCCTTAGACAGGAGGAGAATATTCATGATTTGGCTGTAAAAGACTCATCCTTTTAGACTTTCCTATGCAGTTAATGGAGAGCATTCGTTTCCTCAGAAGGTAACTAACTCAGAGCAGGGAACAAACGTGTGCTGGAATGGCAGAATCTGCAGTTGGGACTGTAGCACATTAAAACTGGAGTAAGCTGATGTGAATGTTCTTGCCCTCTACCTCTCGGTTTTTAACTACAGTTATAGTTACCCTTGTGTCCATACTAATCATAATTTAATGTCTTCTAGCCACTCGAGCTTATATGTGAAAAATCTATAGGTACCTGTAATAGACCTTTGGGCGCTGGGGAAGCATTACGACGAGTGATGGAGTGCTTGGCATCTGGAATTCTGCTTCCTGGTAAGAGGCTGGATTAACTTCAGGAATACAAGAGACTTATCAGGCAGCCCTCATCCATCAACAGCATGTTGCTCCTTGCTGTGCGATTAGATGAAAAACGCCTACTATGTGCTCCCTGCCTGCTGTAGAACTAAATGACTTCTTGTTTAAAATTAATAGACAAAAGGAAGGTTGCATGGTCATAACTGCTTGAATGAAGTACTTGCAATGCAGTTAGGAGTTCATGGGGAATCTCACAATGACTTGGGTTGGGAGTGACCTCAAAGATCATCAGGTTCCAACCTCCTGCCGTGGGCAGGGTTGCCAAACACTATATCAGGCACTAGATCAGGTTGCCCAGGCCCCCATCCAAGCTGGCCATTAACACCTCTAGGGAAATTCTAGGTTTGCTTATAAATAAACTTCTATTTCATTAAGGGGTTACATACAAATACTGACCTAATGACTAGCTGCTTTCTAGTGTTAAACTGAAATCAGCAAGTCTACCCAAATCATTACTGTTATTAAACCTCCTACTTTTAGTTCACACAGTTGTATGTATGCATTGTTTACAAAGATTAGTACTGTGGCCTCCTGCTTCAAGGGCTGTCTTCTTTCTATGATATCTGAATCCCTTATTGGAAAAGGAGCACTTCCCGCTCTGCTGAAGACAGAGACCAGCGCATGCAAAATCCAATAGTCCCTGTTTTCATATTGTTCCATGTTTACTCCCAGTAATCTCTTTTTATCTTCTTCCTTCCCAGGAGGCCCTGGTCTGCATGACCCCTGTGAACGGGAGCCAACAGATGCTTTGTCTGATATGACAGTTCAGCAAAAAGAAGCCATTACGCACAGTGCTCAGGTACAGAACTCATGCTAAAGAGCTAGATGCTATAATACTGAAGATTTCAACTAATTAATTCAATTTATTCTCTGACGGGGTGGCATATTTTAAAAGCAGTCCCGATGGTTCTTCTAGTGCCCTACAATGGAAAGATGAAATGATGTATTATGAATGCAAGAGTTTAATAGAGATGAAATAAATCCTTTAGCAGCCCAATGTGTGCGCACCATCTGCACCCTATCTCGAGTGCTCAAAGCCCAGAGTCCTAGAGTAGGCTCCCTGTCAATGCGGCCTGCACTTTGTATTATGGAAGAAGAGTTTTAGATTTTTATAAATAAACACTTTTCTCTAGCTGTCATTCCAAATAAAGGAAGTGACTGTGTTTGCAAACTTAGTTAGAAATGTAGACAACTGTGGAAAAACAGTGCTGTGATGTAACTTTTATTTCTACTGTCACTTTATAGCATGCCCTCAGATTATCAGCCTTTGGTCAGATTTATAAGGTTTTGGAAATGGATCCCCTCCCATCAAATAAGTCATTTCAGAAATATTCCTGGTCAGTAGCTGACAAAGAAGGTAGGTATTGTTTGCTCCAAAAGTTACTAATTTGGAAGTAAACTAGGAATTAATGTAGAATTAACGGAATTCCTGAGTTACGTGCTATGAATGTAGGGTGAAAGCTTTTCTTTATGTTAAATTTCTGTTTGTTTTTGTCTTTTACATAATTATTTTGTTGTTAGGAGAAAGTGTGGAAGTTCTTTTCTCCAGAACTACCAACAGAGCAGTAGCAGTTCAGCTAGGGTACAGATGATTTTCCTTAAGCACAAAGTCATTTTGGGATCTAAAGATAAATAGTAGTTATGATTCTTATGCTGGGGAAGGGGAGAATTTAGGTGAAAAAGCATATAATGAATGTCTGTAACAAGAATTTCGTTACTTATATGGCACATAATATTGGAAACAGACATCCTCCATGGCTTAGTACCGTGAGTAATAAGCTACTATTGGCTCACGTGTACAAAAAAGAAAGTGCTGACTGAAGGTTGAGGGTTTTTTTCATAGTTATAAACATGGAAAGAACAGTATGGGACTATTGTGAATCCTGTTAGGAATTTTGTTTTCCTAATAGTACATTCATATTACAAGGGAATTTATACCATAGGTACAGGCTCATCTGCTCTTAAGAGACCGTTTGAAGATGGTGTTGGGGATGATAAAGATCCAAATAAAAAGATGAAGCGTAATCTGAGGAAAAGTAAGTGCAATACTTCTCCATTCTGTTTTCAAAGATACACCGTACAGTAGGAACTGGTTTAAGAGCCTCTCTATGGTGACGTGGAATAGCATGCGAAAAAGTCTTTGGAACAAAAAATGGTGTTGCTATTGTACAGCACTGAGAATGTTATACACATTATACACATTATAACTGTTATACAGTTCTTACTGTGCATCTGGATGTCTCCTGACAGGTATTAATAACTCAGTGATTTGCGTTTTAAACGGAGTAACCTGTCAGGTCATGGAAAAATTTAAGTTAAAGTATTTTATTGATGATTTCTCTTTACTGATTTTGCCCAGTAATACTGCAGTGTGAAGATTTGCCTTGTTGCGCTCCCTTCTTGAGATAGCTACTGGTTTCTCAATACCCTCCCACAAGAAAAACATAAAATGCCTCATCTACTAAACATTGACATTGAATTTATGCACAGAGTAAAAATCTCTCAGCATTTCTGTGATCCAGTCAATTCTAGAGGGTATTTTGATTGCGCTACCGTTGGTGCCAGTTCTATGTCTGGTTCTTCACTACTTATAAAACTTTTATTACAAAGGCCAGGAAGAATACAGATAGCTGCAAGAGAGTTGTATTAATTTTAAAATCTGGATAATTATAGTCACCGAAATGTGAAATAGCTTTTTACAGATGTGTTATGACTACCCTTAATCTTTGAGAGAATGGGAGGTTGTTTTGCACATTTATACCAACAGAATGCACTTAAATGCTAACTGAAACAAACTGCTTCGTTCCTTTATTCATCCTGTTTTGTTAAATCTCCCTCCTTTCTTCTCCCCCCCACTTAGTACTAGATAGTAAAGCAATAGATCTCATGAATGCTCTGATGAGGCTGAACCAAATCAGGCCGGGGCTTCAGTATAAGCTGCTGTCCCAGTCTGGTCCAGTCCATGCCCCAGTCTTCACAATGTCTGTAGATGTTGATGGTACGACATATGAAGCATCAGGACCTTCTAAGAAAACAGCCAAGCTCCATGTGGCAGTGAAGGTAAGGCAGCCTAAAGTAATCTGCTAACCTCAGATCTTGGAACACAGAGCACGAAATATGGTTGTCAGAACTAGTAATGCTAGTGAAATTCAGTAATAACTGAGTGAGGCTGAGGTGCTACCTATGTACTCAGAACGTGGTTGGGCAATCGATGAAAAAGCATCACTGGTTTTAGAATAGTGGAGAGGAATAATGTGGAAGGAAAATCTCCCATGGGCTCTACGTGTCAGCTCATGGACTGAATGTGGTATTTAAGTTCTGCATCAGCGGTGGGAGGGGTGTCTACGTGTCAGTTTTGTTCTACTTCTTCCTCTTGTTGATTAGAAGACAGCATGTTGGTGGCTCCTTCTTTTTGACACCTTTCTTCTCCAAATCTCTCCGCTCACAGACTGTTAAACTCCTTGAAATAAGGAGCTGTTTCCTGTCTTCAGTATTGGAATACCTTCATGCACACAGTAGTAAACACTATGCATAATGATTGGTCTCCAGTCAGTTTTTCAGTAAGATATTAAAATACAGTCACTGGTTAACTTACTGTTGCTTCTTGTAGGTGATGCAAATTGGCAGAGCTCTTGTATTTTAAACATTAGTAGACTGGAATGCCTAATGTGAGCACTCTTACTGCATGACAAGGGGATAGTTGAGATGTTAAAGCAGACCGAGCCTATTGGGTTTCTGGGAAGAAACGGAAGTTTCTTTCACGTGAATTATCTGTAGGAGAACCTCCTAACTGGTTATCCTTAACTGATAAACTGATAAATATCCTTAACAGTTATCCTTAACTGATAAAAACAAGCGCATCTGTCACTGCGCTTCATTCTATGTGTTTTTAAGAACTGCATTTTTCAGAAGCTTCATCTGGCAACTTTGTGCTTTCTTTTGACTTCAGTATTGAAAATCCCATTGTCCTTTGTGCTTTCAAGTTCAAAGTATCCAAAAGTATCTGAGAGAGCGTGCTGTTCCTCAGGAAAGGCAACTCTCTGCATGTGTGTCCTTCCTGACTTTCTTCCTCATACCTTTATTTTACCTTGCTCCCTACAGTTGTTTGCAGGGAAGTAAAAGAAGAGGTGTGGGGAGAGGGAAATAAGACTTGCTCTGAAGGGCTATAACTTCTCTACCCTTGAACTTCTCTGTGCTTGACAGATCTTTGCTGGTACCTACCCAGCTCTGTTCTCAATCCGCACACACATACCCTGGGCTGCATTTAAAAACATCCCTGATTCAAGCCAAGGACAGTGGATGGTGCGGCAGACTAGCTTTCCCTGGCTGTCAGCACCCCACCCTCAGTGTTCAGATCAACCTTCTATGTTTGTTTTTGTTTCTGTACTATTACCTATTTTACAGTCAATCACCTGTATTTTCATTGTAGGTTTTACAAGCAATGGGTTATCCAACTGGTTTTGATGCAGATGTTGAGTGTGTAAGTTCTGATGAAAAATCAGATAACGAAGGTAAAAACGAATCAGTGTCTTCAATCTCAAGCAATAATACTGGAAATTCTACAGCTGACACCTCTGCTACCCTAGAGGTGAGTAGTCCATAGAAGAGTCAAAGTGACGGAGAGGTATAGCGGTTTTTTTTTGTTTTTTTCCTTCTTTCCTGTCCTGGAAGAGGATGACATTAATTACAGCAGTGGTTGAGAAACTGAAGGGTTTCCAGTCTCAGACCTGCCCTGACATAGGCTGCAGACTGATACTTTGATCTTTGTGCTTCTTTTTCTGGTGGAGTAGCCATATTGTGCTCTTCAGATCATAAATTCTTTTTGATAGATATTCTTTCCTACTTTGCTCACATATGGTCCAAAGAGTAGGACAGCATTTTGTTTGCTGCTTTTGGGCCTTAGTAATGGAAATATGGCATTTTCTCTTCTATAATAGGCTTGTCAAAAAGGTTTGGTTCTGTAACAATAACTTAATGATACATCTGTGTGACCAATAAAAATATTTTAAAAATTCATTAGGAGATGTTAAGAAACATAAACCTAATACCTCTATGCATATCAAATGGCTTAGAAAAAGCTGCGCTGAAAATGAATCAATTTCAATACAGTCAGTGTTAATTTTGCCACTTGTACCTGAAGTCAGTTGCTATAATGAAGAAAGCTGTGCTTGTTTCCTCACTGAAGTTGTGAAAAACACAGTATTCCTCAAAGGAAAAAATTCCAGTAATTTTAGCAGTCCTGACTGAACATCTCTGAAATTATGGTGGTATGGGCCTTTCCTATATTAATTTACTTTCAAAGGACACTTCCTAGCACTAGGACTCTTGATCCATATCCAAAATTTAGAACTTGCTTTTGGAAATTCTTCTCAGTCCATCGTTCTTTACTAGTGAGTGGTCATTTGCACCTGTAGCTGAATGCACTATAATGCAGGGCCATGTGCTGGTGCACTTAGATCTCAGTCCAACCTTCCTTGCTTCCAGGTATATTTGTTTCAATGTGTGACCTGTGCTGAAACTTCTTCAGTAAGAGCTCTCAGTAGTGCCAGAAAGTAATTAGATCAAGCAGAGAAGTGTGCAAGGTTGTGAAGGCCAGCGTCCCCTGTATCAGCATTTGATTTCAAGGAACTTGACACCATGACTTCAGTCCTGGTCACCTTGGGGGTTTAAATTCCAAGTGCAGCTGGGGTGATGCTTGGTGGTATGTAGGTACCAGACTAGGCTCTGAAACCACTAGCTTGCTATCACACTAGAGAAGAGACTTTCTATCTGCTGTTCTAGTGCATCATGTTATCCAGGCAGTGTTACTTTTGATACAGGTCTGCTCCTGGAAATTCTATTGAGATGTGTACTGGGAACAACATGTTATTGCAGAGGCTTTATAAAGTGAAAATGCTGCCAAATGGCTGACCACTTGACACTGTATGCTATAATGCTGCAGATATTTGTCTGCCGTTTGAAGACATAAGGCTCTAAAGCAACTCCATGAATGTCTCTCTAGGTAAGAACTCAGGGTCCTATACTGACAGCAAGTGGCAAAAATCCGGTGATGGAGCTCAACGAAAAAAGAAGAGGTCTGAAGTATGAGCTCATCTCTGAGACAGGTGGAAGCCATGACAAGCGCTTTGTGATGGAGGTGAGCAAAACAGAACTGTAGAGTTAGTAAGTGGTTTTACTAACAGTGCTTCAGTTCTTGGAGTTGCTTGCTGCTGCAGTTTAGATTTCTTTTGATTTTGCTTTTTGTATCTCTTACTGCTCCCCTGACTTGCGGAAGGGAATGTCTTGTGCTTCAGGAAAACAAAATGAGAATTAAAACTGGACTTCGAAAGCCCTAAACCATATCATATCTTGACCATAAGTAGGAGAAAAGTAAGATCCACAGCCTGGAAAACAAAAATGCCCTGGAACCTGCAAAGTTGGGTTCCGGGGCATTCCAGGAAATGTAGCTTTCCATTTCTTGCTGTTCTCATGAAGAGCCACACATCTCTCTGTGCAGTCATGCTTGGTAACCTCACAGTTTAATCTTCTGTTGTCATCTTAGCAGAATTATTTGAAATGACTGTGGGAGAGATTACATTTTTTTGTCTTCATCTATTTCTGCTATATTTGAAGTAGCATTGAGCTTTAGAAGAGGTATGAGGTAGCACTTCAGATAAATAGTGAGAGTATAGTGTAAGCAAAGATGTTAGTATATGAGGTTAAAGATGAGGGGGCCTCAAAATTTGACTCCAAAATCCCATTTCCAAGCAGCATCACATTCTTGTTAAACTTAAAGCATACTGGTTGAATTCATTATCAAATAGATATATTGGTCCTCTTTTTAATTTCAGTTGTAGTTTCTAGGTTCCTGATTCAGTGATAACAGTCGTTCATGTGATCACTTCAGTATTGTTTATTATGTTTCAGAAGCAACAGAGTTCTTGTTTTTTAACTACTGAAGCTGTCTCATCGCTGACCAGCAGGTATAGCATGGTATTCCCGAGGGTATATAGCAGACATAAACTCTTATCTCAATTTTCAGGTAGAAGTGGATGGCCAGAAATTCAGAGGTGCAGGCCCAAATAAGAAAGTAGCAAAAGCAAGTGCTGCATTAGCAGCACTTGAGAAACTGTTTTCTGGACCTAATGCAGCAAACAACAAGAAAAAGAAAATTCTTCCTCAGGTAAGAATTGTTGCTTGCTTTTCTGGTACATCCTGTTACCCCAGCTCTGTGTCTTTTATGATACAGGAGTCTCTACTGGAAGTAATTTCAGTGTTTTGTCTTGTGGGCTCATGTAAGGCTTCTTATTTTTATTCTTTGACAGTAACTACAGTAGCATAACAACACAGTATGATATTTGGGACCACACTGTACTAATGCCACTATGTGAAATCTTTTCATATTATTAAGGAGTTTAAGTGAAGGAAATACAGTAGAAAAGGCGGCACAAAGAGGTGATGATGAGCTGGAGGAAATACAGTAAGTTCAGTGGTTGAGTGATGACATGGAAGTCTATTCTTTGTCAGAGCCATACTGTGCTCCTCCCTCACTTACAAACATAGACTTAGAGAATAAATCATGTATAGTTTGGCAAAGGTGTTATTTCTAGGTTCTGGAGTAGGCTGAGATATCTGTACTGGAGTTGGCAAATGAGACATTTTCTTTAGTGAGGAGCACTTCTAAAATTTAAAAAAAAACAAACAAAAAATAATCTTGGCCTTGTCCATTAGGTTTAACAGCCCCAGTGATCACTCAAGTTTAAGACTGAACAGAGCAGAAACTATCAACAGTGTCTTTCCTACAGAGAACTGCTGACAGAGAAAAACAAACAAACAGGATTACCATCTGGGTCTCTTTTGTACAAATACATTAACATTAGGATTTTCTTGTCATTTCAGGAGCAGAATGTATCATAAAATAGACTTAAATAACAAGTCAACTCTTTTTGTCTTTGTTCTGTTACTAATAACAATCCTCCTCATTTTACTAAGACTTCTGGTTAGGAGTATTTCAATTTCCGTTACTGTGCTGAAAGTCTACAGATCAGAAAAACACTACCTCATAGGATAATGTTCCACAGACAGCTGAGATATGAAGACTTATGATTCAAGCATTTTCTAAATTGACTTTTTTACTGTTTTTTTTTTCCTGTGCTCACTTGTTCTCTTTTTTGCAAAAGGCAATGATGGCAGTAAATTCTCTTTGAATTAATGGGATATGCATAATTTTACAGTGTTTCCAGAAGACAGCCAGGGGGGCATCTAGTAACATAAAGCTCAGCTCTGATGCAGTAAGCAGTAACAGCTTCTGCAACTCCTTGCAGTATTCTGAGATCTTTTGACAGTGGAAAAGAAAATGCTGACCTAAAGCAGTCTGGTGTTTCTATGAGGTGGTTATTTGTCTTTGCAATGAAGTCCTGGCCCTGCTGAAGATACATGGGCTCAGGGTGGTAGGAGAAAAGCAGAGGCCTTTTTGAAGATCAGTGAGAGGAAGTCTGTAGGAAAAGACTGCAGAGAGGCATACCAAAGAAAGGTGCAGAAACCACTGGGATAGGTCATGACCACAAAACCAAAACTCCGGTAAATGAAACATAGCCTGATCATGCTGACTGCAAGGTCTGAGTAAGGTGAACACGATCCTGATTCAGAACTAGAACTTGTTTGCTGAAGGGACTCAGTTCTTGTCAGTCCTTCTTTAGACATTACTTTTCCATTCTGTATCTGCCTTAAGCAAGGACAGTGCATCAAGCATGCTTAAAGAGATTCAGGAAAGATAGTGATTTAATGTACATGGCCTTGTATTTCCAGCAGCGTTTTAACATTCTGAATTGCTATTATTATTACTCCAAGCAGACTAAAGGAGTTGTCAATACAGCTGTTTCTGCAGCAGTCCAGGCTGTGCGAGGTAGAGGACGAGGTGCTTTAACAAGAGGTGCATTTGTTGGGGCAGCTGCTGCTACTGGATACATAACACCAGGTAAGGTGTATTAGCAAATAGCTAATACTTAAATTCTGGCTGTGTTCTATTCTGTGTGTTAGTCAGCTATTCAGCTTCAGTCATCTGAGATTGAAGATAAAGATCTTCATCTGAGATAAAGCAGAAGAGAGAATTCTTGGGGCTTTAAATCAGAGCTCAAAAACTGGCAGTACCTATCCTTCACAAGTCTGCAACTTGGAACTCCACGCGCACAGAGTAAGAGAGAACAGCTATCCCCACAGTGGCTTTCTGGGCTTTGTTCTATTTTTTTTTCCTTCCATAGTTCTCTGCCATGGCATAATTCCCAGAACTTTTTTCCTAAGTAAGGAACCTCTTGGATCATGGACTTTTAGCATTATGAGTGGCCCTCTTAAGAACCTCTTGCAGGGATGAGTCTGGCAGGATTAGGAGTCGCTGTGATCCCAGAAGTTGTCCATACAAATTGGGCATACAAGCACAGCATCTAACATTAACTTCTGTAGTGATTAAAAAATAATTAAAATAATTTCCATTTGTACTCTGGCTGGTGTTAATTTATCATCCTGGTTGTACTGTTCTGGTTAGCAAGAGCAGTGGATCTTTTGGAATCTAGAGGCCTCCTAGTTCACATTTGTGTGTCATACTCACTGTATAGAGAAAGTGAATTATTAATCAGGTTACCTTACTGGTGATTCTTCAGCGCAGATTTGCAACCATCAGAAGCAAAACTGTTTAAGCTTGAAAGGCTAGGTGCTCAGCTACTAGTGACTCATCCAAAATAGTGATGGATGCTTGGTTTGTTTGTTTAACCAGCAGGTTGCAAGCAGGTATGAAAGACACGCAGTGTAAGGTGTTACAGAACTGCAAAAAAATTTTAATATTCACTTTTCTCCTTTTCAGATTACGGTATTATGAGTTCTAATTATACCTTTAAGCTATTCACACATACTAATAGCAAAGCCCTGTTGTTTGGTAGACCTCCTTCCTGGCACAGTGAAACAGCATGATGTCTTCATTGTTCCTGTATGTTGATGTAATCACAAATATTAAAAAACAGTAATTCATTTTTAATGGCTGTTAACATTGGTTTTGGAACTGTCTTTCTGCCTGAGGAGTCATTTATGAGACACTTGAACCTGTCAGGGGCATGTTCTTTGCCAGCATGGAATTACTCCAGGAATAGGTTTAATTTCCCAGTCATTGCAGTTGTTAAGCTTTTATTGGTGTTGGCCGACACAGAATATTTCTCTTCATCCTCTTCTCAGAAATCTGTTGCTTTTTGTGATGGACAGGTGATCCCACCAGATAAAGCAGGTGAGAGACACAACCTGTAAAGCCTTAATTATTGAGATGTTACTAAGATTGGTGTTATGCGCTGTTTCTGTGTCTCACTCCCCAGTAACGCCTACCTCTTTGGAAAAAGGTTCCTGTTCTCGGTTTGCAGCTAGTTGTTCCTTGTGAAACTTTCTTTTGGCTGTGAAGTGTCAGAAAATGCTGAATTCACATAGGAACTTCACTGATAATGACACGGCATCTGCCACAGGCATCTAGCATTACCTTCCTTTTTGTGGAAGTTGAGGAAGACCTATGTACCAGCAAGGGTACACGTGTTTTGGTGTGCAAATACCAACTGTCTTCAGTTACCAGGGGAAATGAAACCCATCCCTCATCTGTTTGTCTTGCAGGCTATGGAGCACCGTATGGGTATAGTACAGCTGCACCAGCTTACGGTAAGTACAGCCCAGTAATTAGCAAACTAGAAAATATACAGAAATTCTTGTGCCAGTCCAAATGTGGCAGTCCAAGCTGGCTTAGGATTTACAGTAGAAATTTAAGAGATTAAAATTCTTAAACCATGGACTCTAAGAACACTTCTATGCCATAACCTTGTGGTTCTTTTTTGGTTGGAGTAGCTTTTTTGCCTATGCTTTGCCTGATCTTGTGGAAGGACTGCTTGTTCTAATTGCCTGTTCCCTTTCATACTGAAACTGAAGTAGTTTTCTTACTTTTTACAGCCAATCTGTGCTCCATTCAAAGACTACCGAAGGGCCTATGTCAGCATCTCTGAGCAATATTTATCTAAGTGACATTACAAATCATTGGCAAAATATTTGTCCACAAGTTTAACTGGCTTGTGGACTAAGCTCCCTTAATACAGTCAACTCCATGAAATATCCAGTCCACTCTAAGTCTATGTGCATACACAAGCCAGTCCCCAGCACGCACACCCCCTTGCTGCAGGCTAAAACCACTGCTACTTGGGACAAGCAGAATGATTTTCTGTAGCTTATACTGTGATTAGGCTGCAAGGATGGTAGTATATGGTCATTTGCCACAATGCTTTTTACTAAGAAACACAATAAAATCAGGCTGGTAAAGGATTGGTTTCATGAAGACAGTAAAATAAACTAAAATTTAGCAATTGATGGGAAAGGTTTTTCACTTCAACTTCTCCCTACCCACCTGCTTTTTCTTTAATGCTAGACTAACATAGCATATTTACCTCTAACTGGCCCTTTTGGTTACTTTGAATGAGGTTTATGTGGCAATGGGAGCAAAGGAGTTTGCAGTCAGTGATATGTCCTGGCACACACACAAAAAAACAACCCTGCATCTATTAGAACTGGTACCAATGTCCTCACTTTTCACAGGACAGGAGGGAAATCCTGCTACTCAAATAACAGCTGGGTACATTTCAAGGTCTGCAATCTTTTTTCACATGGGAAACCAAGCTTGCATTCCTATATCCTAGCTTTTGTCGTATTTGTAATACTTGTTCTTTTCCAATTTGTATAGCTTGGAAAATACCAACTCCCCAGATAGCATTATAAAAGTTAGAAACAGTTTCAAATATTTATTTCATCACTTTCTTTTCAAGGTATGAGCTATAAGCATTGGAAGAATGGTGCTGCTTTATTGAAAACGTTCACTTTGCTTGACTAAGACTAGCTGGTACTATTCTATACTTCTACAGTGGAAAGGGGAAGTACAGTGGACCATGGGCCACACTTAAAAGTGTGGAATTCTCCCTTGTAAATTCAATTAAACCTCTTTAGCTCTGCAAATCCTGTCCCACTGACTGGCTAAGCGCTTTGAAAAATGGCAGCTGACAGCTGTGCTTTCCTATTGGGTGTATTCTGTACACTGTCCTTTTTTTCCCATGTTTTTTCAAGGGATAATAAAAGGAAATTAAGTTTTTAGCTTATTTCATGGCATGCATTTAAAAAAAAAATCCCTTTACTTCTTCCCAACCTGTAGTGACTGGCTATAACCTACATCAGTAGATACCTGCCCATATGTATTTTTACAAGCCAGAGCATATAGGGATATAACACAAATCCCTTCCCAGCTGAAGACAGAACAACTGTTACCAGTGTTCCTGCAGTATGAGTTTTACTTGCAACGTTTTATAGTCCTTTCTTCGTTCCTTCTGTTTCATGTTTTTCTCATGATGCTTATTTTGGGAGCTGGATTTTAATGACTTATTTGTGTATATGTGACATATCACTGACTTCAAAGCATTGTGGTATTGGATGCCCCATTTTTCACATAAAGAGTTTCTGTTTTTAATGTCTTATGATTGTGGTGCGAAGTACTGGGATAATGCTTTTTGGCTGTAAGGTAAACATGTCTCTCTGCCTTCGTAAGCTGTTGCATGTTGGGAAACTTCACTTTGATCATTTGATGCTCTGGAATACCTGCTGTTGCTGCTTTGTGATTTCTAAATGGATACGTAGGTTAAAAACTAGTATATAAATAGGAAAGAATATTTTAAAAAAGCATTTAATTGTGCAGAAGCTTGCGAGGCCACAAGAACTCTATAATAATCATGGAATCAGGCATATTTAATCTTTCCAGACTTGCAACTTCAATACAGGATAGCAAATGCAAAATAAGGAAGGAGATACAGAATTTACTGTAGGTGCTTGATTTCTGACTGATCTACATGGATGCTTATCAGAACTGCTGAACAGCTTCCCTGTGAATTTTCTTTTATACATAGCAGTTCCTGTCTAGAATACCTGCAGTTGTAACTAGCCTATGAAGTTAGAAAACAGAATGAGGTAGTAGAGATGAAGCTATTTCAAAATGATAGTTAAAATCCAATCTCTTTTCAACAAAATACATTCTCTTTTGAGAATACTGCTTAATTTGACCAAATACAGGGACAAAAATAAAAGCAAACAATGCTAGCCATCTGTCTGAAATAGCACAAAGTGTTGAAATGTTACTGTTTGAGACTCTGCACCCTAAAATGACATTGACTGATCTGAAAAAGGTTAATGAAAACGTGATTATAAGCTCTTATCTGACTTTCGTGGATCACTGAACTTATTTGGAGTCCTCTCCCTTTTTTCTCTCTGTAGGTTTACCCAAGAGAATGGTTCTGTTACCAGTTATGAAATTCCCAACTTATCCTGTTCCCCACTACTCATTCTTTTAGCAAATGGCAGAAGCTAATTCCTATTGATTGAACAACACAGTACAGTACAGAATGTTAGAAGAAAAAAGCCTTTTTATCCTGTTTTCTTTGAACACATACTTGAGCAAAGTCATTTGTAAAGAAACATCTTTTTCCTACTTTTTGATTTTAACAAAATGCAAATTTAGTTCTCTAAAACTTGAAAAAAAATGTTCTGTGAAATGTTACCTCATTTTCAAATAACTTATACCAGCCTTCTGTTATAGGGAAGAACTAGAAGCTTAAACCTTACGTTTTAAATGAAGTATCCGATTATGTAAAATTAAATTTGTGAAGGATGTATAGAATATAAAACACTGATCACAAATAAACTGTTTTGTTGTAACACAAGAGTACTGCCTGTTTCCTAATGCAGTCGCACAGATTCAGTTAATGACCTGTACTTGTTGTAGGGTTACTGAAAGTAGGGCATAGTTCTTTAAAAAAAATCATAAACTTAAAAAAACAACCACACAACAGAAACTTCACAGTTAAAATACAACTTTGTAAATATTGTGGTCTGTAACAAACTTAGTAAAATATGGGTTAGATATTGTTTTACCTTATTTTATAGAGCTAAGCATCATTACCTGAGTTTCCTTAGAATCTTTAAAGTCAGCACACTGAAACTCTCAGTGACTTTAGACAGTCTTAATTATCCAAGAAGACTTTTCACTTGTATACAGAATACTGAAAAGCAAACAAAGGGAATTAATCTTAGACTGTCTCTCTGTGTTAGGTTACATTCTGTGAAAAACATAACAATGGAATTTCCCACAGAAGGACTCATTATGTAATTACAGCGATACACAATTAAGTCCGTATTGCCCAGAGAAAGGACAATAACAGCATTACAGTCAGATTCTTTAGAACTCAAAAACTGCTTGTTTTCCTTTCATTTTTTTTACCAAAAAAGAAAAAAAAAAGAAAAAAATGCAATTGTTCTTGTGGCCTTCTTCACTCTTAAGATTGTCTGCCCACCCTTGATATTCCATTCACTATTTTTTCAGTAAGGGTTTTATTTGTTAATCTCGTATTAAAACAAAAGGTTCTCCTTTTTCCCCTTACATTTATAAGAATCTAAAGCAGCAACAAGGTCCCCATGAAAACTTGCTATTTAATTGTCCCAGTTCTTGTTGAGTGCTGCTGTGGAAAGTGACACACTTCAGCCATAGGCCAGTACTTTTCTTAAGAGTCAGCGCTCAAACCAAATGAATCCTTTTTCAGATAAAGGAGCGTGAGCACCTGTCCTGGAATCCCAGACAGGTCCCTGCTCCATGCTGTCTGTATTCTGTATTTTAGAATTATGCAGAAAACCTGCTGTAGGCTTCAAGTAGTCTTTATTAAGGTATCACCCCCACAAAATAAGCAGCACTGCTGGTTGAACTTCTCTACTTAGACCTCACCAGTTGCTTTTCCAGAGGTTTGCTTTAGCTTATGCTCTTTTCAAGACTGTCTGTATACACTGTTCCCAACAGACTTTGCTGCTGAGGCAGGGGGGAGCTTTATTTATGAAGAGGATCTAAGAACTGCTTAAAGCAATGTGAAGTTCCTCCTTTTCTCCACCCCCTCCATTATAGGGAAAGAAATTACAGAACAGCTTAATAAAGGGGTGGCTTATATAACAAGCTGCTGCTCTTGGAATTAACTGCAGCTGTTAAGCTAAGTATTTATGCTTAGAAATATTTCTATCTTAAATGTTTTTTCTTCTGCCATGGCTCTCACTTTTGCTTGCTGCTGGTGGTACTTTAATAAAAAATGAAGATCTACTGACAAGCAGCGATGAGCCTGCTGCTGTCATACACGCATTAGTGTTGAAATAAAGAGCAGGGTCTGGAGGATGTAACCAAATTGAGTGGTGCTCATAAATCACCAACACATTTTGCTGGCCTATGGATGAAAGGAAGCCATCACGGAGCAGAAAAAGCATGGCTGATAAGAGCCCATTTTTGTTAATCAAATATTCATTAAAGGAGTATTTCCTCTGCACACGTTTTTCCCCTTTCCCTCCCGCCCCTCCTCCCCCCCGGCCCCCGTTTTGGAGTTCCCAATTGGCAACTGTTTTCTTTTTCATCAATCCCCAGATTTGTAAAATTTTCTAACAAAATATTGTCTGAACCAATTCTATACAATAAACATTTGTATACCAAATAACTCGTTCCTTATTTCACAAACAAGGAGGGCGCTATGCTCTTTTCCAACATGATGGCAGTCATTTCAGACAATTGATAAGCCTATTTTTTTTGTCATTTGTTGGGAGTTACTAACCACATTGTAAACTTGCCCCCCTTGCTGCATATTTTACATTTCTCTGCTTTACTGAAAATATGAATGAGCTGTCAGTTCTTTGTTTAGAAAGCGGTAACCTTGGAAAGTGTTAGATGTTTCAATACCTTCACAGAATTCAAAGTGCCCATTTTACAATGAAAATTCCACTTGCAGCTGAAAGAGCAGAGAAATTTAAATGGAGCTTTAGCTTCAGCCACTCTCTGAAATTAACATGAAGTTTTGCTTCTCTGCTCTTTTCCCACTGTAGGTGGTTTTTTCATTGACAGTCCCTATTGCCAGCCTCTCAGCATCGCACCTTTTATTATTCACTTGGGCCCTCAAGATTTCTTCTCTGACTTCTAGAACCATCAGGTTGTGTGGCTCGAAATGGCATTTTGTACATGTCTTAAAAGCAAGAACAAAAGTGGCTCGTTTTGAGGTTTCTCAACTTCAGACATGGAATCTGAACTTTTTCCTCTCTTTTTTTTTTCCCTCCAAAGTGCTTTTCTCACTTCTTGAACTTTGTTCCATTTAATGAAAAGCAATACTCCAAGCCACAGTCCTTTCTTTGGGTGCATAGCAATAGATGTGTATATACTTCTGGTTATTTTCTTTACATTAGAAGGGAAAGACTGGTCTACCAGGGGTGGGGCTAAGGGGGAGGGAAATACAAAACAAGACCTGGCAGGGTGCTTGCTTTAAGCAGGGAATCCTGCATTGACTTTCCCTACTTAAGTATTTTAGAATTTTAATCCTGTGGTTATTTGCATGTTTCCTATACAGATTGCTACAAAGACTTACAATGGTCACTTCTGAAGCAGTAGTGCTTTGTACCATTGTACATGTCAGCAGACATGAAATGTAGCAAAAAGCCAGGAAAACATAGTATATTTTTCTCCAAAATATAACTAAATGTTATTCTTTCTCTCTCTCTCTCTCTCTCTCTCTTTACCACATCATTAATGTGAGGCACAAAAAGGGTAGGCCTGAACTCGACTTTGAAATAGCTGCTTTTGTGTCTCTGAAAATTTATCACCAAATGATAGGAAAATGTAGTATCTGGTTAATCTCCAGATCAGGATCTTTGCTGCTATTATTTACTAGTTGGGTTTTTTCCTCTTAAGTATTTGTTTGTTGACACTCTGTGAATCAGTAATCAGCAATAACTGAAAGGTAAATGTCTTTGCTTATTTAAATGGTATTGGAACATCTGTATATTGCAGTTAAGACTTTTAAGCAGTTTTCAGCAGGTTAATACCACTTTATTCTCATTCTCTCCGGACCCTCATAGCCATATGCACTTGTATAAAATAAGCAGAAATTTAATGACTGTAAGCTGAGATCGTGATATAAAAGGTAAGAGATTTTATTTTCAGCTTAAAGAGTATTTTTACTGCTTTTTTTTCTAAAATCTCACATACCTGTGGAAGTCTTGTATATGGTACATTTTTTATTATTTAACTCTGTGTTTAAACAAGTAATACCTAGGTCTGAATTCCTACTTTTTACGTTGTCAAGGCCAGTTCAAATATTCTGGTTCAAGT
The DNA here is from genome assembly GCA_016647715.1 of Pavo muticus. Lineage (NCBI taxonomy): Eukaryota > Metazoa > Chordata > Aves > Galliformes > Phasianidae > Pavo > Pavo muticus. Next base: position 1,595,103 of record JACDJE010000064.1, read on the forward strand.
TTAATGAGAAAATATTACTTAAGACTTTTAAGAAATAGTTTGCTTTTATCAACAGACTGTTCTACTTTAATATCCTTCTGCATAGCCTAAGAAGCTGTACCGATACTGCTGTGTATGAGCACTGCATTCCTTGCATGTTTGTCGAAAACATTCGGGTAGGTACTAAAGCCATGGCCTGCACTGAAAGCCGAACCATGGTGGTAGGGATGAGAGATAAAAATGCCAAGTGGAATATGTAACACTATCTAACTAGTAAGAGAGAAATTATTTCCCTGAACTACTAAAGCTGAACTCCAAATGGAGAACGAAAAACTTTGATGATATTACAGTTTAAATCTGCAGAGATCAGATTACACCAGGCCAAGTTAATTCACAGAGCAGCCGGTTTGCTTTCCTCTTGTGGGCACAGCAGGAGGAGGGAAGGCAGGCAGGCAGGGGTTTAAGCCTACATGAATAAATTGTTCAGCTGTAGTTTTCTAAAGCTAGAAATGAAAATAAAGACATCCATAAATACCTTCAGTTCTTAGTATATGTTTTAACTAATGTTTTACATGGAGGAAAATGGTTTCAGACCTATATGGTGCACATGATATGTGTAGTTTTAAAATAGTTACTTTTTTAATTTGCATTTATATAACCTTACATTATGCAAAGTTGCATAGTACAGTGCTGCTCAACTGCAGTACTTGCAGCACTTGAAGTTGCTGGAAACAACTCTTTTTATATTAAAAATAAAAAAAATTTAAAAAAGGGGGGGAGCAGGGTGATGCGTTAGCATTTTAGGGTCTCAATTCAGAGATGAAAGCATTAAATAGCCCTGACTGATCACAGTTCACACCGATACAAAATCAGAAAAATACTTGGTATGAAATATGTAGTAGTAAATCAGACCCAAAGCTTGTTGTTTTGCATCAAAATATAATGCCAAAAACAAACTGTATTTCATTTCAATACTGAAAACATCAAACTCAGTAAATAACTGCATGTGTAGGTTCTCCATAGTTGAAGATAAGTCTGGATAGAATTCACAGGCTGATGTAGAAAAGCAGCTGTCAAATTTTGTTCGTTTAGCTAATGTTGGTGGAAACCTGACCTTGCAAGTGCCCTGTGTGTCTGCACTGGGAGGAAACGAGCTTAAGGAACTTACCAGTGACTTGCCTGTTAAAGCACATAACCATTTGATTACATTTGCAGGTGCAACTGATGAGCCATCAGAATGTACTTCCTATTTGGTGGTGCAGATTTTCCTCTTCTGTTACCTTAAGGTGCAAACACAGGGCTTGGTCTGAAGCTTATTTAAAATTCAGTTCATTCTTTCAGCTTGTCAGGCTAAGCAATCCTGATAGTGGAGCAGCGGGCTGCTCTGCTTCCTCTGGAAGACAGTATTTATATGCTTCAAGGCAATGTTAAGGTGCATTATAATGAACTTCTCTTGAGTATTCCTTTCCTAGGTTTAACTCAGACTGATTACAGTCTGACAAGCAGTCATCTGTCCAGTTCAAGAACTGAATAATGAAATGTCTTGCTGACTCCTTTGATCTCTCTTTTGTGGCCTGTATTTGGCAGCTTTATTTATGTGTATTGCTTCCATCAGCATTGTTTTGACTGCAAACTTCCAAGTTTTTCTGTCATAACTGCTTTAACTCTTGGAACCCTAACCATTCTGCCCTTACTACTTTTCTTGAAATTTTCACTTTCTTGGATCTTCTCCTTTTGTTCACTGAAAAGATACTGAATTTCTTCAATATGTTTTTACTCATAAAGCAGTGGATACCTCCAAAATTTGAATCATGGCTTTTCTGCACCCTTTCTTAGTAGGATGGACAACATTTCCTTATGTTGAAATACATACTCTACTCTTATACCTGTTTTTTTTGAAGCCATTTGGAATGGCTGGTAAGACGGCCCAGCAACCTCACTCATTCATGGTGGAACTTGAGCAAAATATCAATGTGCTGAAGCGTCACTCATTTGAGTTCCACACGTGCCTCATACATGGGCATTTGACAGAATAGTTACAGACTAAATGCTAAGAGTAGCTTTTAACTTAACTGAAATACCAGGCTATTATTTGATGAGTAAATTGGATAACAGCTGCTTGATCCATTTTTTAACAACCACTGTTATTCTAAGGCAGAAATGGAATCTGCTTTCTTTTGCATAAATACTTGCCCATTTCCTTTTTAAAAGACATCTCATAGGAGAAGACATCTCATGGTCAGAAGTGCCTTTTCTGTGAGCTTGAGGTCTGCTGTTTGATGGTTACTGAGCTTTGTCTTTCTGGATATACCAAGCAGTAAAACGTGGAAACTGGTTCCATGTTCTTTGTGTAGCTGCTATCTTTGTCAATCTGTAGTAACATGTCTGTGAAGCAAAAAATGTTATTTTATAGCTTGAACTTCTGGTTCATGGAAAAGAAAGAATTCTGAAAAAGTACCTTTCAACTGCTACGTATAAATAGGACATTTGGGAAAGTCTGTATCTATTCACTTCCCACCTTAACTCTAGTTTTAGCTAACCAGACGCTAGTGTGTATTTTGGGAGATGATGTCTGGCACTTAAAGGATTAAAAGAAACCAGAACTTTACAATGAAAAACTGGCTTGTCTAGTGTGTTATCTGGATTGGGGATGAACAGCATTTACATTGACTCTGGAAGAACAGAGTGAGCTTGAGTGGCCTGGTTGGTTGACACTGAAAGAAGTAAAGCTATTTACAGAACTGAGAGATTAAAATGCAGACTGTTCCATTGTTAAAATAGCATTTATTTGCCTTTAGCTGCTCTTGAGTACAAACCTGTAATCAATCATGCAGACACTTACTTTCCCTTTGTAACAATTTGGGTTTCATGGAACTGTGTGAGGGAGAAAAGTATAACCAGCCTGCTGAGTTATCCATGCAGGACAGCAGTCTTCACAGATGGAAATCCCTAGCTACTGTACACTGCTAACCATTCTTCACCATTTTCCTTCCTAACGGTGAGTGGCAGCTGGAATGCTTGTCAATTTACCCAGACATGAAACTCTGAATTTTGAAGGAATTATATAGTTTTTACAAGGGAACTTAAATCCTGCTTTGCCAGCCATATGAGATTTCTACAGGCACGTTCTGTCTAGAGAAGGCTTTAAAACTGGAATGACTGGGAAGGGCATTGCTTTCTTGAGCCACTGTTTTAACTGTACATTATACAAACACTATATAGAAATCTGCATAAACCTTTTTGAGATCTATTCCATCACCGTCCTGTGCTTGAAATCAAGCCTGTATGTTACAGAACCAGAATTGAATGACAGTGAAAGGACTTGGCTAGATGAAACCATGGTACACGATGCTTCCTGCCACCGTGTCCTCCCCTCTGCCAGGGCTTGCTGTCTTCCTTAAGCACACCTTCAGGAGTTGGAACATGGTGACCTTATTCCTGGGCGCTGAGCCACACAGATGGAGGGAGGCCAGCCTCTACCCATGAAGGGTCTGTGTAATGTGCAGCCTCTGTTGCCCAAGCAGTTTCTGTTGGACACAGTACACAGTCCAATTCTCACAAAGACAATTTAGTGCCTGGGTAGGTGGTTCCTAATCTGTCTAATTTGTTGTCATGTAGCCAATGTGAGTTAATAAAATGATTCAGCAATTGTCATGGCTCCTGCTGAATGTGCTGTAAACCCTGCTGCCGTAACTTTCACTGCACTTACTTAAATACCTTTGCTCCTGTAAATATTGTGCCTACCACAGCCTCTTCTGAATTTCCTTCTAGCATCCCTGTAAATAACCGATTCTGTCGAATTACAGAATTTTCTGTACATGTTTCTAGATTCTTGAAAGCTTTTAATCAGCCTACAAAGAGTTCTAGGGAAACAGGTTTTCCTAGAAAGTCATCCATGTTCTGAGGGACTATTTCTACTCATGCAAACATCTGCGACAACTATTCTAATATCTTTGATCTTTCTTTAATAACACTTGCCTTCTGGCAGGAAAATAGATTCAAAGTGAATTTTGGAATTGGATAAGATAATTTGTGTATTTTTCCTTTCATTGGACTGCTAAGTAAAATTTCCCCACCCACGAGTTTCTTGTGTTACTGGGTAGAAAGAGGAGAAGCATGGAAACTTTCCAGGTGGTCTGGGGAAGAGATCTCCAGCCTGGAGGATGTTCAACTGTGGGACATCAACTCAACACAAGTCCCTGTGCTTATGGGTTATGACAGCAGATTTCATTTGTATTTTCTTTAGAACGTTAACCATTTAAGCTAGTAATTGTTTGACATTAAGAGAATTCTCTTCATAAAGCTGATTATAAAGCTGGAGGAAATTCTTTACAATGAGGGTGGTGAGACACTGGAACAGGTTGCCCAATGAGGTTGTGGATGCTCCCTCCCTGGAAGCATTCAAGACAAGGCTGGATGGGGCTGTGAGCAACCTGCTCTAGAGGCAGGTGTTCCTGTCTATAGCAGGGGGTTGGAACTACATGATCTTAATGGTCCCTTCTAACCCAAACCATTCTGTGACTTATTTCTCAACCCCCGTAATTATGTCTCTTTAGCTTAATAACTTCTGTCATCCAAATCCATGCTTATTTATGTGCAGACTCTTTAGTGCCCTGAAATACCTTCCCATTTCCCACTGTGCTCACAGAAATGGTAGCGATTCAGCTGTTGTGTGCAACTGGTAATACAGGTAATACAAAAACACTGAGTGGGACACACACAGGCCTGTGCCTCCAGTCTGGGGTTTTCCAGAAGAGGACGTTCTTTCTGCTAGACCTAGCACAGGCATTGGAATGCCTCAGTAAAAGTTGTTCTATGAGTTTTGTGAGAGAAAAATTCACTTCAGTGTAAGATTCAATTCAGTGTTTTGTCTCCAGTTCATGAGGCTAAATGAAACGCTCAGGCCAAATACTTACCTTGACACTTAAGAGGAGCTGAATGATCCGAAGTGGTAAGTGGAGATGTGCAGTTCAAAAGCAAATTTCTTATTTTGTATGTTGCTTTGTTATGTATTTGGTGCCTTAACTCTTTATAATCTAATGTTAAATATACTGTACGAGGGGTAGTTTAGTAGTTAAGGGTACTTTAATGATGTTACTGAACTAGCCTACACGAACTGTAGCAACAGCTGAAATCTCAGTGGGAGAATTCTCTTGCATGTTTAATTAATAATCCATTGATAAACAGGAGCTGAAGAATTTAAAGAGCATATAAAAATTTTAACCGTAAATTGTGACAGAAGGTATCAAATTTCCACCTTCAGAGGCTTGTGGCAGTAAGACAGAGGTACAATCTCTTCTACGCTGTGTAACAAAAATGAAAATGGAATTCAGCTGCCCAGTAGTGCATGTTTGTCAAAATCTCTAGACTCTTATCTCTACTATGACAAATCACACTAATTCTAGAGGGCTTTAATTGAATGTAGTCATACACTGGTACAGGGGAGCTGAGATGAGTTTGAGCTGCAATAAATTAAAATTTAAGTCCAAAATAGCATATGGACTTACGCCTAATTCCTGCCTCTTACCTGAATCTAGAAGCTCCAGTTGCCATAAGCCACTTTGCAGTTTACAAGGTGCAGTGCAGCTTCTACTTGAACACGTTTGCTTGCTGAACACACCTGGTCCTGTAGAATGCACTGAGAGAGAGAGAGACAGAGAGAAGGAAAAAATGAAGGCAGAATGTTCCAGTCTGAGGAAGTTAAGTATAACAGACAGCAAGTTGGTGGGAAAGATGAACTGCCTTTTCAAAGCCATATAAATACCAGTCTGCAGTAAAAAAAAAGGAGGTTTGTCTACTATGGTAAATCAGCAGCCTTAGTAAACTAAGAGCAGTGGGAGACAGTATTGTTTTTTTCCTATAGTTTGCAAGAAATTAGGTAAGAGGCTTAAGCTATCCATATCACAAGCTAAAAGCTGCTGCAGCAGATTATGCTTTTTTTCCACTTCTGTAAATAAGCAGGTAATGAAAAGAGGAGGTGGAGAAACAGGAGAAATCCAATGAACAAATTCTGTTTGCCGATGCAGCCCTATCCAGATGGGGAGACTGTTCCATGCAGTACAGCATACTGGTGTAGGAATACCAGTAACTTATTTGTACAACATTCTAGACAATTTGCTCTTGAACAGAACAGAATGGCAGCAAGGGAAAGCAGATACTGCTTCCAGAACTACATGTTGTAATGTGCGAATTTCACATCACTAATACTGGCATAACTATGACAAAGTAGGTTCATCTGACCATGAAAGCTTATTGTAAGTGGATAGAATTTCACATTTCTTAAGCTAACAGCGAGTTTAATTATAACACTAATCTGTAAGGGAGTAGAGCAGAAGGTAAATTTTAGCTTTGTATTCCAAAGCTGCTGTGAATAAGTTGGTTAATAGTGTTCCATGGAAATAACTTGATGTACTTAATTATTTGTGCTCATTTCTGTGTTCTTAGAAAAGCACAAGCTTCTGTAAGCATAACCACCACAAAGCTACTCAGGGTACTTTGTCATCTCAGCAGTGGACACTAACTGCATCTTAAGTCAGCAGGCACAAATAGATCAAGCTTAATTAAGAGGAACAGAACATCCTGGCAGGTTTGCTTTACTACTGGTACTGTTACAATTTAATGATCTATGCATATGGAAATGTGAGTATTCCTGCACTTCTAGTATAACTTACAGTTCTGCAAGAGCATCCTGCAAACTAAACAAGTAAAATGTATTCAGCGTAGAGCATCATTCTTTCATTATTCCCACAAAGGGCTGTTTATAAGCAATTGCAGAGTGGTAGTGCTCAAAGCAGAATAGCTGTGGGCTGAAGAACAGTATTCAGAGCAGTACAGCTTTCAGAAACTTAGTGATATGAATTATGAAACTTCTAATTCACTGTAGATTATTTCTTTTTTTCAAACCAGCATCGCTAGTTCCCTGCTCAAAGTAATGGGAAAAAGTCAAAGTAGTTTTCCAACAACACATTATTACATGGAAATGTACTGGAACAAAATCGAGGTTATACTGCTGAGAGCACGTTCTACTATACAGAGCCATTCTCTGGGCAATGCTGCATAATTTAAGAGTGGGTAAATAAGCCTTCAGGGACAACAGAACACAGAACAGATGTTTAAAAAAAAAAACAACCCAGAAGCAGCCTTGAAGCTTTGTCCACTCATGCACTTATCCTTCCCTGAAAAAAGGTACAGGTACATTCAGATGTGTTAGTGAGTTACAGATCAGATGTCACAAAGGCCTTTAAGGATGAATGTTTTAAAGGCAGTCTCCTTTGGACAGAAAATAAAGGAAGTTGTCTCTGTCTTCCAGTTCCAAAGTACAGCATCTTATTTCTGATCCTAACCCTACATCAATATTTATTGATCACACTGACTAAGCTTTTTAGGTTGATGAGCTCTCTACAAAGCAATTCTGTTCTCCTCTTGAGCCTCTGCAGGGGCCAACGACTGGTGCTTAACTACTACTACTTCTGCAGAATGTCACCTGTCCTCCAGCTGTCTCAGAGCCTTCTGGGACACATGCACGTATAAGAGAGCAACACTGCTATGGGGGGATTCTCAGAAGTGCTAAATGCAGTGGAGCAAATCCCTGTGGGCTGAACACTTTAAGTCCTGCCCGGGTCTTAGTGGCAAAGTTGAGCATGAAACCTGTACTGCCAAAAATACCTGCCCCTTAACAAGAAGGACATCTATGGGAAGGTGACTTTGAGGAAAGGCTGCTGTCTTCCACATTCAACTCATCTTACTAACTTAAAAAACAAAAAAAAAAACCCAACGTTGAGCTTCCACCAAAAATCCCCACCACTCGAATCAATTCAAACAACTGCTGCTAACTGGGGCTACAGTATCTCCCCTGTGTAGCCCAAACTGCCACCACCATCTGAAGAATTTTTAAACAAAGACTCATCTGGAGGCAGATCTCTGCTAAGAGAGTGCATACTGCAAGGAGGACAGGTAATCTGGCACTGCAGTATGATCTTACTTTTCTAATGACAGTTACTCCAGGACAAGGAAAAGAGCGAGGCAGGGCTTTGGGGCAGTGTTTCATGCTCAGCAAGCTTGCAGAGGGCAGAAATGCAATTCTATGAATCACTTGTACTGTATTTCTGTTTCTAGACTTGAATGAATTTCACTTTTCCTTTGTGGGTCAGCACAGTAAACATTAAAGAAAAGGTCTATTTTTATAAATCTCTTCCACCAGTTGAGAGGGCTGACCTGCAGCCACCAGATGGACTTATTTATCCATAGAGGACAACGTTTATTTTTACACTAAGATTACCTACAGCACTGAATAAAACAAAATACGGCCTTTGAACTATCTAAATCTTAACAGTATCACCAAATTGCAGAAGTAAGTATGTATGGTGGACAGTTCCATCTTTCTTCCCAGTAAGTCTCACAAGAAGTTACTCAGAAATAAACTTCCAAATGAAGTACAAGAGATCCTTGTGATCTAACTACAGGTAACTTATGAACCAGGAGAAAACTCAATAAAGTGAGCTAGATCTACTCACTAGCTAAAAAAACCTGCAAATGTAAAGTAAATGGAATGCTCTTGGGGTATTGAGTTGCTTCCTCACATGATGCTGTACCCGGTACATTTGGCTTCATTTGGCTTCTGTGTTGTGGTTTATATGCCAGCCACTGTTATGAACTGTACACAACACCTATATCTGCACTGTAATCTTAATTCATTCGCCACTGATTGTAACCCAACGCTGCAGACTTCTCTGTATATAAAACCATAACCATGTCCCACTTGCTTTCAATAGCATACAATAAAGGCTTATATCTCTGTATACTTTCTTATTACTTATTTGGGTTTTTTAATTTTATTTTTGTTTGCAGTGAGGAGACTGGCTTTAAGGCTTTTTGAAGCCTGGGAAGCCAAACCCATACGTCTGTTCCGCTTCAGTCAGATAACAGGCATAGCATAAAGTTAAGACAGGCTTCTCAGGCTGCAGTGTTGCCAGAGGAGGCTATTAGCAAGCTGCGTTTTGGGCGATGGAAACACAAAGCACATTTACACTGTAATGAGCAGAACGCCCTCCTTCACAAAGACTGCAACTGAATAAAGCATAGGGGAGTAAGGTCTGCAGATGCATGCTGAGGCACAGATATTGTGCAAGGGCTGCTGCACACAAATTCCGCTGGGGGCGCGATAGCTGATGGAAGCAGCAACACAAAAGCTCTGAGAAGACTGTGGCGATACTAGCCAGAAATGGAAGTTTTACTTCAGAATAAAAGCTGGACATTTTCTAGCATTTCGTTACTCACTAAAATAGGATGTCTGTTTTCTTAAAAGGTAAATTCTAGATATAAAAAAACCAGCAAACCTCTCTCAAACTTTTATTCTATCCCACCCCCGTCCCTCCATTCTGTTTCCTAGAACATTAAATTCCTGTGGTCCCAGTTTGCCCTCTGAGGTCTGAAGCAAACCCAGGCCTCTTCTTTGTCCAGAGCCCCTGAAGGCACAACAGGATCCCAGAAGAACCACATGCCTGCTGATCTTTGCTTGAGGCTGCAACTCTCAGCTTCCTGGAACACTCATGTCCAGTTGCCTGGAGTTACAGAGCATGCTTTTATTCTAGAAACTAACACCAGCCATTTCATCAGAAGCCTTTATCTCCTAAGTATTTTTTTCTGGTCTTTAATTCAACTTTTCAAATCTAACTGCAGAGATCATTAATCCAATTCAAAGGAGATCAACCCGGAGGAAGGTTTAAGAAGCATCAGGAGCTGACTACAGTCATGAATGCTCTTAATAAAATGAGAAGTCTGGAAAGCCACAGCCTAGCACATACACCAATGGGAATAAGAAGTGGTGTGTGACCTCTGCACTCAGCAAAGCAGCGTGCAGCCAGCTGAGCCTGCAGTTGTGAGGCAAACAGGTCAGCTATGCACATAAGAGCTACTGAGGGAAGCTCTGTACCAGAACTGCCTACACCGTGTTTCCTTTGCAATGCAGAGCTCCATCAAATATTTAGAAGGTATGAACCAAAGAAGAACTGGCTGTAGACAGCGAAGAAAACACCACTAACAGTTGGCTGAAATAGAGGTCCATTTCACCCTACAGACCGCCGTAATCCTCTACCTATGTACACACAGTGTTAGCTAGCTTACTAAGGTCATTCAGAAAGCTACCTCAGGATTAGCGTCTCAGAGGTGCTGAGCAGACTGACAGCCCTTCAGCAGTAGCCTGGCAACTGCGGCTCAGTGCCAGCTAATGAAATGCACTGGGTGTGCTCCAGTAGCAAACCGATGCCCTGTGGAGTCCCAGGAATGAAACAAGGGGTAGATAAGAGAGTGGCACATGGCATGAGTTATATAATACCGATTCTAGATCTATAAAGGAGAGCATGGCTGCCTTTCCTCACTCCTTGGCCTGACATCACTGGTCAAGGCAGCTACAGGGAAGTTGCTAGCTGAGCCCCTTGTATCACTCCTGTTCCATCCACCCCATGTCAAAACAAACAAACAAACAAAAAAACCACACAACCACTTCAGTCCATCTACTTTTTCTCATTATAGTGCCAGGTCTTCATTGTTCCAACACCCAATGCCTTCAGCCTGCAGCTGAAGGCAAGCAGTGAGCTCTCCAAGAGGAACAGCCCTCACCAAGCTCAAGCCATTCCCACCGCTGCTCGACTGCACCAGCCCTGTCTTTTGCTGGCACAGCACTGAAGTGATCCCTGCAGAAGCAACCAGCTACTGAACAAGCAAGAAGTCCAGCTTATCTTGCTGCCACCAGCATTACCTTAAAAAACTGCATATGATACAAAGAAAACTCAAATAAAGGATTTGTTTGACAGCCATGAAGGAACAAGCCAGCTTGCCACTCTATGTGCCCTGATCCACCTCCAAGCCTGCCCAAAAATTCACACAGCTAGCTCTAGTTTCACTTTTCAATGAACACCAATACCAAACGATCCAAATTCCATGCCCTACTGCCTCTTAATTTATTGATGTAGCTTGGCTTACCCAGGTGTCAGTTCCCTTTTCTCATGAATAGCAAACAGATCGCAACTGCGGATTTCTGTTACAGGCAGCTGCCATGTTGAGAACCCCTGAAACCTGCAGGAAACTGCTCCAAACTGACTCTGAGCGCCCATTTCCATGCAGTCTGAGAAGAAAGGTGCTCTGGCAGTGAAAGTCAGGAGCTACAGCTGGCAGATCTCATTCACTCATCTCAGTATGAGTTGAGGGCAGAGCCCTGGCTGTGCTGCATCTGACTGTGGGGTGGCGGCTCTTACTCAACAGCTTTGCACTTGAAGGCAGAAAGCACCAAGCTCCATAAACCATGCCAGTGAAGGCACAGAGTAAAAAATAAAGATCTGTCCCTCGCAGCTCATGCTGCCCTGTGCAGAAAACAGAGCTGCACAGATTCTCTGCCATTATTCCAATCCCTTGTTCTGTAAATTCTGTCTGCAAATAGCTGAGCTCCTTAAAGGAGGCATCTGTTTACAACACCTGACAGAAGCCCAATGGAATTGGGCTGCCAAGACTGCACTGCACGTCTGAGCAGCTATCTCAGGATATCTTACACTCTGCTTATTCTCTCACCTTGCTTGCTATGTACACAAAGGGCACAGGGACTGTTCAGGGCTGTCTGGGACTACCAACTGACTTCTTTTATTACTGGAACAAAATAAGAATTATACAGTTGAAGACAACACCCTCCCTGCAAAAATAACAAAACAACAACAAAACACTCAGACTAGGAAAACAAAGCTGTGTTCAAATGAAAGTTGACAAATAAACTGAATTCAAGTGGTTTTAAATGGATCTCACTGAGAACAAATAAACGAAAACTTGGACAAAATTCAGAGCTTTCCATTACACTATTACTGGCCCTACTCTGCCCCAACACTTCTAGAGACATTAAGACGAGCTCAGAGAGGAGGCTGCTGAGTAGCTACTGAAATCTAAAACCAGTCTGTTACTGTAACGCTGAAGGCACCCAGCAGCTCTAGAGTCTGCGTTCATGTCTGTGCTAGCAGCAGCCACTTCATTCATAATTCAGAGCAGTCTGGCACAGGCTTCCACAGCCCCTCTGGCACGCTGGTCTTTTCAGTGTACCGTGCAGAAAACACTTCAGGGCAACGCACAATCATCTTCTCTTAGAAACACCATCCCTCCCCCTCCATGCTAGATGGAATTACGCAGCAGTCCCATGTCCTGGGTAGGTGGAGAGCTCAGATGTACTCTGTAAGCAGCCAGCCTTCCTCCTCCTCCTTCCCATCCCTGTGCTCTGGTGCATCATTATTAAATTACTGTAAAACCACTTCTTTAAACTAGCACAAGCCTTCAGGGCACAGAAGGCATTAATTCACTTCCCTTTCTTGTCAGTCAAGAACTGTGCCAAAACCACAATGGTTTTCTACAGTATTCTGAAAGGACTGATTAAAAAAAACCAAAACAACACTTGGTCACACTGCGAAAGCTGACAGCGACACAGCTCTCGGTCTCAGCATTTTATTACTTTTTTCCTCATGCACAGGATTTGATTTAAAACTGCACAGTTTTCCTATTCCTTTCTTTCTTTCCTATTTCTTTCCCTATTCTATGGGATAAACTGGCCTCGCAGATTAGAAAACCTTAGAGTCGCTATAGTGTGATCTCCCAAAGTTCATCTATCAACACGGCTCTAAGGCCACCCTTCACCATGGATCACAGACAACTCTATGCATTAACAGATGCTCACAGCAGGGAGTTTAAACACACCACTTCCATGTATTCATACTTTTATATCAACTGTATGCTCTGCATGATGAGGGCTTCTGCTTCCTATCTGGCAGGCTGCAAATCTCATCACTTCTGCACCTTCTGGCATCTGTGAGTCCACAGTGGCTGTGATTCTATCTGAAGCACTACAGAACCTTTCTAAAATACATTTGCCATACAAGCTGTCGATCGAGGAAGATCTCTGCAACGTCAGAGCAAAAACAGTGTGTTCATTTCTGTAAAGCAAACTGTACTCTGAATCGTTACCGCCTCTGGAGACAGTCAAGTACAGAGCTCATCTGCACACAGAAGGCCCACACTGCAGGATCACGGTAAAGCAAACAACTTTAGGCCACACCACAGCAACTGTAACTCACCAGTAAAGGTGATTAAAAAAATACTTCTGCCCTCATTTTTTAAATGAGCAAAATTTAAAGTTTTTTTAGTCATATTCTGAAAAAAATTCACCATGATACATTTTTGCTACAGTTTGCTATGCCTATCTCAAGCAGTATTATTAAAGCAAGAGAATAACAGAAAAACATATCAGTACTCTAAGCCAAGTTCAAGCTGTACTACAAATACATCCCATAGATCAATTTCATACATACTTAAGTCTGATTTCGCTTTGTCCTTTCAGACCCTTTTCGTACAAGGGCGTAACGCAACTTCCAGAACAAAAGCTCACAGGAGAACAATACGGAGCACCTTACTCTTGTAACTGCTTCACGTACCTAACAGACTGTAGATTTTGGATTTACTAAAATAAAATGAGGGGTCCTTGCTAATGCTGGGCACCTACTATCCTCAGATTCCTCAGAAATCTCCAGGCTTAGTGACTTCAACAATTCATTCAAATAAGCAATGCTCTATAAAACTTACTGAGAAGGGTCTGCATGCTGAAAGCCGTTTTCCACAAAGCACCAGAATACACCACAAACACACCTTCCCGGCCCAGATGTACCAGTGCAGTTGGTCCTTGCCCCTGGCAGCTCTGCCCCTGATCCCCTCCCACAGCCCATGGCAGCCATGGCCTCGCTGGTAGCACAGCTCATCGAAGTGCTCCACAGCCTGCACCAAGCAACTTCAATGAGGCCGTTGTGTTACACATTTTTACAACTGGTCTGAACTAACCCCTATTCATTTCAAAAGAATCATCAACTGCTAGCAAATCGATGCAAGTCGTTATTCTAACAGCCTGCAACAACTTGCATTTGAGAGCAAAATCCTCTGATGCTGGCATCTGCATCTGGAAGAGGACATCTATCTAGAACACCAGAATATGCTTCTCTTTCTTCCATCCCCATGAAAGGGAAAACCATACACACACCATAATGAAACGTATCTAGAACCCACATTTGGTTCTGAGTGGAGCATTATGTCACGTGTAGTGTACATCTAGCTCAGAGTGCTTTTTAGGACAGAGCCCATGGCACTCCCTTCCCCTAGCATTTGTGCTAAGACCTGTCAGCACCTTTCCTTGATCACCTACTTACAGAACATCAAGCTCCTGGCACACTACAGTTTAAGCAGTTCACGCAAGAGCCCTATCTACAGTAAAAAGAAGTCTCGTAGGAATAGTTCTCCACAATGTCTTAACTGCAAAATCATCTTAAGACGCTTGCGTTAATCTGACTGAAATGAGAAGAGCCTAAGCACACATTAAAACTCTGTCTCTGCTGCTGCAGACTGAGGATTTGATTCCATAACAACCAGCCATCAGGCAGGCTGTAATTTCACCCCCTCTCTTATGCTAGCATTGGTATGTCTGGTGCAAGTATTGTCACCAGAATGCCAACAGGAACAAGCAGGGGAGAAGGACCTTTTGGTGCAGTCTAATCATTGCATCCGTTCTATCACTCTGTAAATCTGCACCCTAAACAGTTTAAGACAGAAAATGCGTTCATCATAGAGTGTGCTTTTCAGTAACACTTAAGGCTTAAGGACTTGTAGGGTTAATCATTAGAGAAACAGAAACTCAGCACAGATCTGAGTGTCCTAAGGAAAAAAAAAAAAAAAAAAAAAAAAGGTTAAGTACAGCATAAGTACCTGAGTTTCAATTTTCCTTCTTTACCTCTTCTCTGATGTATGTAGAATTAATACGATGTGCCAAGCTGACTCAATAACATGTGCTGTAAGGATAAAGCAGCACAAGCAGAAGCATTATCTTGAAATCTGCAGCTCTGGCTGGATGCTGTTTGGCATCCTGACAGATCCCGTTCATTGCCCAAATTGCTTAATTGCTGAATTCTGTAAAAACAGACTGTGGCTCCCTGCAAGTATAGAGAACTTTTAATTTAGCATTAAACGATAATTTTACAAAGATTATTTCTGTTACAAATCTTGTTATTTAACACTGCTCTTTAGAAATCTTGCACGGTCCAGGATTTTTACAGAACCATCTGCAGTAATTTCATCTATGCCAATTTGGGGCAAATCTTGTGATATAACTGCTCCATCAAAAACAAAAGTAATTTCACAAATTGGTCAGCAATCCGCTTCTGCAGTTCTCAGGAGGAGATCTGATAAGTCACATTCTCCTCCCATTACCTCCGGGTTAGAAATCAGAGAATTTCTGTTAACAGTAGTTTTCACCCTCCGTATATGCATTCTTATACATTAGATGGGTAAACACATAGGCTACAAATTTTTTTTCTATATAAAATTAGCTTCCGCACAGAAATAGCTTCGTCTGTAAAAGCGTTACCTCAACAATTCTAAGACCACCAGGAGTGCATTTTTCCTGATTCCAGCTTCCTTTACACCCACAGTCAGAACACAACTGGCACAGCAGAACCTCTACCAGGGAGGAGGCAGCCAGGAGTGCACTGTGGTGAGGGCTGGTGCTGCCTCTCCTTGTGCATGTCTCCCCAGGCAGGCAGCCACCCATCACACTGCAGACTGAACAGTTCACGTGCACAGCGTGTTATCAATTCTCACATCCTATTACAAAGCTTTCCACTTCTCATTTCACCTCTCAGGTGGTGCAAGAAAGGAACCAACCTGACCCTACCCAACGTGCTGGCACAACCATCACTCCCAGCAGCCCAACCAGGGCCCACCACCTTCTTCAGCCCTAGGGGCCCAAAGCACTGCCCGCAGAGGGCAGGCGCAAGGACAAAGCAATGTGAAAACCAGTTAAGATAGAAATATAGATATTCTCCACAAAATACTATCAATCTACAGCATTAATACCTTCTTGTAAGCCTCCGCTTTTTTCCCACACACCGGTGCTCTCCGTTCACCAATATTTAGTGCCACAATGCCAGGAAAGGCTCACAAAGCGCTGCCTGCTGAGGGGCTCCCCACAGACACCACCGGCGTCATTTGGGGATGAGACTCGCCCGCACAACATACGTGCTCGAAGGCCACTGCTCACCTCGGCTCCTGGGCTGACCCAGCAGCTCTTAGCAGACCCCTCGGGCACCCGTGCACCAACCTTCAGCTCCACCCTCCCGCGGGGCGGGACCACCTGCTTCCCGGCCTGCCGCCCTGCTTCGCAGCCGCTCGGCTCACCGGGCACCCTCCGGCTAACAAGATGGCGCCGTCAGAGAGCTCCGCAGGCGACGCTCCACCACGAGCCACCGCCTCTCACTGGCTGCTTGTGCCGCCAATTAGCGTACCGACCTATCAGAAAGCGCCGTGCGATGCGCGGGCACCGCCCCCGCTCCTTGGGCGGGAGCGGGGTGCGATGCCCTTCCCGCCTCGCAGTGGTGAAGTAGAAGCTGAGGACGTCGCAGTCCGTCCGTAAGTCACTTTGTCATAGAAGTCAGCCATATGTGAAAGCGTGAAGTCAGCTCAGTTCTGTTTTTCTCGTCTTCTGCAAGACCCAGCGCCACTGCAAGAAAACCCTCGACCATCAATGTTACACACAGCCAGGCAGCAAATACTCCACGCTTCCTTAGCAGCAGTCACGCATTGCTCCCACAGCACTTGTGTCCCCACCGTTCCCGTGAGCAGACTGCAGCCGCTTGCCCATATGATCCTCACAAAAACCTGGAGTGCAGGAGCACGCGTTTAGTGTTTTGTTCATTAGCATTCAGAAAGGCAGCAAAACCAAATCCTCATTCCTTCAACTCAGTAGCTGTGAAATCTAGTAAAATCCTAAAGGGTTTTGTATGCAGAGTCCGCAGGGGCCTCAGGTAATAAAGACAGTACTGCACAATGAAAAAGGAGGGCAATCTAAACCAGAAAACAATCCTCACTGTGTAAACCGATGCCTCATTTTTCTTATTATTTTATTTAAGGGCCTCCACACAGGCAGTGCGAGTTACTCCCCTCACTCAGGCACAGCCGCGTGCCCTCAGCACAGTGAGCCACACCGTCCCATTAAGCCCTTCAGAAAGGCCCCTCCTGAAGTGTCTAAAGTTAGGCTAGATGAGTGCGAGCCAAGCTGCTGAACAGATGGAACAAAATCCTCCTCTTGATAACAGGAACTTTATATTACTGCCACGGATAAGAAGGGCAGCTAAAAAAAGTCAAGGAGGTGGTTACATAAATTGCAAGAAAGCTTACCAGCAACACTTAAAGGTGAAGTTTTTGATAGAGCTGGAATATTCGCTTCCATCCGAAGACCCTGCACAACCAAGAAGGAAAAGCTCAGAAACTAAAAGGAGATTGTAACTACAGAGGAACCGTGCTAGAGAGCCCTGGGACCTCAGCGATGCAGCACAAAGCATTTGGAAGCTGCAGCCCAGAGCACACCAAGCTCTTCAGAAAAATACATATATAAACTTCAGCAGTGTGGCACTCATTTTGAGTTCAGTGCACGAGACCAGCTGAGAGGCATATGTGAACAGAGAGATAATTAACTACAGGAGATAACTAAACATCTTATTATAGCAAAAAATGCTAACAAATATGCTCATTCCTCTTTGCTTACAGATCTGTAAAATACTCCTGCCTATAGCAACTTTGATTCAATGTGTTGGTTTTTTTTTTTACCTTGCTTATTCATAGGCCTGAGTATCTGTAGATTCATCTCTCTCATCTTAAAAACGATCTGCTTCCTTGTATTTCACGTGTAATTGAGCTTCAAAAAACACGCCTCTCAGCAGATGATCAGTTTTTCCTAGTTGCAGATATCTTAGATGGAGTCAGATTTGAAATATGCTGGTAATATTTATTTGTGAGTAATGTCTTTCAGCAAAACATCTAAAATAATCCATGAGTGGAAACTGACTACAAAATATTTCATAGAAAACGTTATAAAGCAATTCACTTTTCATTACGTTTGTTCCACCGCCATACTGAAGTGATGAGTATACACTGCACGCAGTTTTGAGGTAACGTTTACTTAGTGGAACAAAGCAACTTTTCCTTCCTTTAAGCACCACATTTTTGGAGCAAAGTGGAAACCACACACAATTTCCCACTCCCTTTGGGAAAGACAAACGGACAAATGAACTGCTTTGATTGTTTCTTCCCCCCCTCCCACCTTTCCTTTGTTTGCCTTCAAACTTTCTCCAAAAGGTGTAATTATTGAGAAACTGCAGAGCTGAAATTACCAAAGTACACGAGTCTGTGTGTGAAAGACAAAGCAGCAAAGACTACACACAGCCTTATAATGTCATTCTCTTACAGCAAAAGTATGGATAGAAAAGTGACAGCGTGATAACAGCCTCCCAGAGTAGGGCTGCTTTCAGAGTCACCTTTAGTCACTTCGGTGACAAAAATACATTTTTACTCCTTGTTATCTCTCTGCAGAACACACGCAGTTAGGGGAGCCTGATCTGCACTATGGCCCAATTAGTGCATTCATCCAGTTCACAGCTAAACCCTAGTTCAGCTATGACTAGAAGATCCTAGTGAAGATGACGTGAACGACACTTGACCGCACAGAATTTATGTTACTGATGATGATGGTAAGTAGAGCTAGGCTACATTTATTTTGCAGATCCAAGCAGAATTTGGAGGGTCATGGAAAAAAATGTTCTAAATTGGACATATTTGAGAAATACTGAGTCACAAGCCTCAAGCTGCACAAGGTCATCTTTGCAGTTTCTTTTTTCCAAGCAAAACCTACATTTTATTATATAAAGCAGTGTTGGCAACACCAAGAATATGAAGTCTTTTTTAGCAAAGTCCTTTGCAGCACGAATATAGTTTTGGTCTGACAGAAGCTTGCAGATCCTAACGCTTCTATTTTAGGAAGAGAATTGGTTTTGTATTGCAAAATATTTAATGAATTTCCTGTTAAAATGAAATGAAACAAGGAAGTAGTTATACAATTTTACTTGTTTATATTTCAATTCATAAAGTATACACACTGCAACTATGCTACTACAATGTCCACGCATCTAATATTGATGGAGTTACAAGTTTTGTTTTGTTTTTGGTATTAAACAATAGAGATAATGTATGCAGTTAAGGAAAAAAAGCTTGGACATAGCATGTTCTATTCTGTAGTTACAGAGTACATTAGCTAGCATTAGTACAGTAAACAAGAAAAAGGTAGAAATACAAAATAAACCAAATATCTTTATATACAAACCAGTGCCTCTTATTGTTACCAGCTTATACTCACACTGCACACGAAATTTATCCACTGATGCAATAGATACTTCAGCATAACACAAACCATTATAAATTAAAAAAAAAAAAAATACAAGGTGCAAAACTCCATTCTACAGCTTTCTGGTGAGAACTCAGACAATCCAAAGAATAAGCAATCCAAGCACGTTTAGCACCTATTAGTGCAACTGCATCGAGCATGGAAAATGACCTACACAACCTCTGAACATATTACCAGGGAAGCCAGTTGGACAGCTATAGATGCTCGCAGCTACACTCACGCAGTGATTTTTGCCTCATATATATCTCAGTTTATTGTTTCTTTGTCCCATTCATACCTATGTGCAAAACTAAATCCTGGAAGCTTTCTCAGAGCTTCACAGAAGGCCTGCTACAGGCGGGTAAAAACAACAAAAGAACAAAACAAAAAAAACTGACAAAAAACAAACAAAAAGACTCAATTAAATGTCAGACCATCCACATAATTAGTCCTTGTTAGCAATCCTGGTGCTGGGGATTTTAACGCTGCTGATATGTGGATCAAACAATATGACACAGAAGTGAAACGGAACTTTGCCAAGAATTCTGATTATTCTCGTCTAGCATTCAGACGAGGCCCTGAACCTCAGGTTGTGAATTTGTTTGGCAAATGCCAAAAAAAAAAAAAAAGCTCAGAGTTGCATAGAATTGATTAGTAACAGAAAGAAATGCCAAACACAGAGATGGGAGATGGATGCTGCATCTAACTAAAACAAAGTGGGGCTGCGCCGACAGGAATGCTGAAATCATCCCCATTCAAAAACGAGACGTGTTACCTCCTGCTCCCTATATCCTACCTCTGGGGACTGCTTTCTGGCACTGATGTAGTTCTTAGTAGTTGTCTTTTTTTCTTCTTTTTTTGTTTTGTTTTTCTTTTTTTTTTTCCTCTTTTTTTTTTTATCCCGTTAGTGACACTTTTCCTTTCAAATAAAATATTAAAAAAGGTTATAACTGTAAAAAAACCTATCATATGTAAACTTAACAATTAGGGTTTGGTAAGTTCTCGTACCTAGTCTGTGAAAAGCCTACAGCCAGACCGCAGAATGGAGTGTTTCTCTGAAGAGCTTCAATCTAGCTACATCACCTGTTAAATATCAGTAGTATGAAGATCCCATGTCTAGCAGTAAAGCCATTTTTGTGTTTCCATCCTTTTTATCACTGACCTATTGAAATCCCGACATGCTGTATTTCTATTGTATTTACATTCTGGTCCTCTCATGTCACAGAATTAAACATCTGGCCAAGGAAGGCAACAAAAGGTGTTGTGTTAAGAAGGTGTGTTTGACAGAACTGCATTTCAACAAGTCTCTTTTCCTTGGACTCCAGTCACTGTTTTTATAGAGCTTATTGTTCTGTTGAACCATGTTTTCTTTGCAGCTTGTACTTCATTCAATGCCAGACCCAAATGGTGTTCCAAATCCTGCAAACAGAAGAGTAATTTCTTTAACTTGGTATGTATTCACAGCACAACATTACAGGAGTTGAACTAAGAAGGCTGTAGGACATCTACAGTTTCTTAGCTACCACAGAAGTTAAGTCAGTCTTATATAAATTAAAAGTAGCACAGCAGGCAATGAAAGAAAAAAAGAGAAGAAAGCTTTGAACAGCAGAGCAAGCCTGTGTCACTGCCTGCAGTGAAACATTCAGCTTTCTCTAGTTCATGCAAGGACCTTAATTCTTTCCTATCTGAGAAGGAGGTATTCCCATAGGAAGTGGACTTCCTACAGATTAACTTTTAAATTTCTGGGAAGAAGCACTGACATGGCATTTTTAGGCTAAAAGAACAACATATTTTCCATAAATACCTCAAATACCTGGAGTGCTTTCCAGTCATGTTTTAAGAAACATGTCTAACATTTGTCACATGTTAGCTGTTCTCTTAACATCAGTTGTGAGACAAAGCAATGCATGATTCAGTACTTTGTCAGAATTCGGATTTCTTCCAAGAAGTTGCAGAATATCAGTAAGTACTGCACTGCAGCCACACAGATGTCTGGAAGTTGTAGGAGCTGGTTGGTAAATACAGTTCACGTAATTTGAATTATTTTATCTGCATACACCAAGTTTCAGACCCAATGTTTGGTCAAATAAACCAGACAGGAAATAGCAAGTTACAGTTTCAACCAACAGGGTCTGTTCCAAACACTCTACAACAAACACACTTTTCTAGGAATGCAGACACACCACATACACTGCAGAACGAACCCCCAAAGTATTACCTGTATTTTACATTCTGCTTCCACAAGCTGCAGTTTGGTCTGGGCCAGCTCAAGCTCCATCTCCCTCAGCTGGTTTTTCAGCGTTTCCTTCTCCTCATCCGTGTCATCATCTGAACCATCCTTGGCTGAGCTTGCAACCTTCACGTGGCCTTCTTTATTGAAGAACTCCCGGCAGTGTTCGCAGTCATCCACTTTTTGCTAAAGTAAATACCTGATTGTGAATGCTTGTACCGGAGTGCTGACCGCAGCCTTTTCCTGCCTCTGCTCTGGCAGCACAGCACAATGTGAGAGGGACTGCTAATGATCGGCAAACTCTGAACTGCCAGGGAGCACAGCCAAGCAGGAGCTCCAGCCGCCCCCAGGTCTGTGGGCTCCAGAAACACTGCAGTACTTTTGGTAAAACTGTCTGGCTGAGATAATGGGCTATGTAAAAGACAGCCAAAAAATCTCCTCCAGAAGAAAATAAGACCCCCTCAGAACAATTAAAACATATTACTGCCCAGCATGAGAATGCAGGCATATAACAAGGGAGAGATGACGGCCATCCATCCCTCCTCCAAGACCTCATAATCTTTCCAAAACTGTAAGTCAAGAAGGAATGCTCTTTCAACCATCATTTTTGCAATGACAAATTACGTGCTTTCTGTTATGATTTTGCTAAGAGATTTAAACATTGTAGACTGATTCTATCTATTCTCTTACCCGTATTTTCTCAATTTCAGCTTTATTTGCTGTTTGTTGTTTTTCCAGTCGCTCACTCAGCTGGGAACAAATCTGAAAAGCAAAGTTATGTTACCAGACTATTTAGAAATGTAAATTTTATCCCAGATGAATGCTAAAGCACAATAAATGCTACAGGAATATTAACATGGACAGTTTTAGGGCTCTGAGAAAGTCAGGAAAACTGGGATACTACATGAAGTTATGTCATTCTATACGTATTCTTCTGCGTCTATAGGAAACGGTCACATAAGTTTGGCCTTGCTAAAGGAATCCAAAGCGGTTAGGGAAAGCATGGCTCCTGTTGCCTTTGGGATAGAGGCACCAGCCACGACCCCAAAAGCAGCGGTGTTGTTTGTGTTTTGGTTTTTTTTTTTTAAGTCAGTTCCTCAAGACCTGTGTGACTTCAGAACGTTTTGAAAGTTCCCATTAAAACGATTCATCAGTTTACTCTTTGATACCTGGTGATCAGGTGCTTAAATTCCAAAGTAAAATCTCTAAAATGAAAAAGGCATCTTTCTCTCTTCTTACATGCAATTACCATCTGATGGAAGAACTGAAGATGGGAGAGCTTCTGCAATGAAGTAAAATTTAGATACACAAGAGCCCACGTGAACAATGTTGGGCTGTCACTGAGGCTGTGAAACTGGTGACCTATAAACACCTATGTCAGGAGTAAACAGAGCTGGCCATCATGATCGCAGCAAAATATAAAGCAAAACCAAGTGCCAGTTTCCTGCTTAAAATACCTAAAATGTCTCCTCAAAGGAATGACACAAATCTCCCAGCATGCCTGAGATTGCAATTTGATTGCAGAACATGTAATCATTAAGTTGTGCTTACCTGTTTGTAGTCACCAATTATAGAGCTGTTCTTTTTGATCTCTGACTCAGCTTTATCTAGTTCCCTACGACACATTTCCTTCAGCTGCAGAAAAAAAGTAAAAAGTTTATATATTTGTACAATCTGAGAAATAAACATACGGTATTTCCTCCTTCTCCTTAACCTCAATACCTTTTGCACAGAGCAAGACTCTATAGGGAACAAAGGTCTATCTCAGCTACACGCAAACAGGGAAAAGCTGGACTTTGGTGGCTTTCTTTGCTAGAAAATTGACTAGTTTAGAGAAGGAAGTATTAAATGTACTGACAGCTGAAGTTCTGTCCTGCCTCTTTGTGCAGCCATCTCTGGCACAGTCTGTGCCTTCACAAATTCAAGTAGAAAATTCACTACCCTGTGAAGCACCTGACAGGAAAGAATTCTGTTTTGCTGACGCTCTTTACACTACAGAGGAGGCACAAGCAGGACTTAGAACATGAAGCTCTTCCCACACTTGTCACTTTTTTTCCCCTATCTGCACTGCACAGAAATGTGAAAATGACAGAAGTGCCCCTAACCTGAGCTGATTCTTCTTCCAGGCGCCTCTTTTCTTCTTCTGCATCAATCAACTTCTGCTTGGTCATTAGCAGTTCCTTATTCAGAGCATCTGCCTTTTCCTCTGCCTGGAACACAGAGCAGAGTACAGCACTGAAGAGAGGCTTCCTTGTTGTGCGGATGCTGGTAGGCAGCCATGGGTGGAAGCTCCAGTAGGACACAGCCAAGAACACTGTCCTTTCATTCTTATTAAAAGAAGTCTCTTCATTGTTACTAATAAAAGTAATATTAGGAAAACTATTTTTCTGAAAAATAACATCTACAATTCAAACTTGCAGTGAAAACAGAATTCATTAAAAATGTCTCTACAACATTAAAAAACTCCTCCGTGATGCCTACCAATGGACGGAACACCCTCTTTACTGTGTCAGATTCCTCTTTTAAGAAGAGATGTCCCACCAGAAAGCACACAATCCTTTCTTACTACATTTTTTTTTTAAGAATAAAGGTGCACAGCTGTAAAATCTTGGGCTGTTCATAAGCTGCTCAAAACCACCTCTGCAAAGTAAGACAGCTTTTCCTGTCTTATACACAGCAACTCAGTACTTCCCAATAGGTGTATGAATTCAACATAAAAATAGATCAATAACTCAACTGATATATAAAATGTTCAGAAAGTAGCTGTACCATTTCCCTTCAAAGGAAGAAAATCAAACAGTGAATTTTAGTCCCGTA
Source organism: Pavo muticus (assembly GCA_016647715.1). Taxonomy (NCBI): domain Eukaryota; kingdom Metazoa; phylum Chordata; class Aves; order Galliformes; family Phasianidae; genus Pavo; species Pavo muticus. The sequence goes on from JACDJE010000064.1 coordinate 1,619,405, forward strand.
AAGTCCTGCTGATCCTTTAAAACAGATGGCAAAGGCAAGGAGAACATCTTTTCATTATAGGTGGTTTTTAAGCTGTTTTAAAGTTAAAGGAAACTGGGATATGGGAGTCTAGCAATAGCAGAAAAATGAAACCTATTTTCTGGTCTAGTGCAAAGGTTATTAAGGAAATTCTCGTATTTCCAAATGCTTTGCTTTGATCTTTTAGGCTGCATGATTTCAGAGACACTATGAAAGTATGAGAAAAGGTGTATTAAGCAATCTCCTTTGGTACTTTTCTTTCAGGACATCTGGCTAGTAGAATGAAACTTACCACTGCAGCTTCCAATTAGAAGAATTAATCAGGGTCCTAACATAGGATCAAACCTACCTATCTCCTCCTGGGGGATAACCTGAATGCTACCAACATCATTTACCACCTTAGAAGGCATGAGTGCTACATATCCACCAGTGTATCTCAAAGACTTTACTCAGTTTTGTTCCTCTCTTAGCTCTCTATTTAAACGAATAAAAGCACAACTGGTTTATATGGGCTAGAGCAGCCACAAACAACCATTAATAACAGACACAAAAAACTTCTTCAGTAAGTTTTTTTTTCTTTTGTTGCAGTCCACCTTCTGAGAGCAACCACTGGGCACTCTGCACAGCCTTCCCTGAACTATCTCCAGTACAGTGAAAAAGCACAGGTAATAAGGAGCGAACGTAACGATGCTTTTGGAAGCCCCGCACAGAACATACTTCTATGTTTCACACATTTTAACATTACAGAGCAGTAGATGTAACAAACCTGAAAGTCATAAAACAAACTTTGTTAAAAGCAACTTCATCCATTAGCATCCCCATTTACAAGGAGTATGTTTCCAACAGCCAGTTTCCAGGAGACCGTGGGAAACCCTGCGTTCTCTGGAAGCAGATAAGCTGAAACATTTTTAGGCCTGTCAACTCCTGCACTACACAATTTTTGAAAGTTATTTTCCTTTGACATTTCAGAACCACCCTTATCTCAGTGCACGACGAGAATACCAAACGTAAGGACTTGAACTTTTATCCTCATCTCCCCAGGCAGAATGGACTAAATGTGGCCCAGCCTATGAGGTGCATTACAAATGCCGGTGCCTTTGCATGTCACGTGAAAAAGCATATCCCAAAAACATCTCCAAGACGTGAGTATGTAATGAAGGGAATGCACAGAAAGCTTAAAAAAATTACTACAACAAAGCAAATCTGAAACTTGCTCCTGAGTGCTCTGCTGATATGGAAAACAAGCAATGATGATGAGCTCGTGTGGGCGGATTTCAACAAGCCAAACCCAAAGCGCAGAAACTTTTCCAGAATTGCCTCAGGTATGTGAGGATCCGACCCCACTGAGAGCCAGGCAGACTCAGAGTTTCAAATTTATTAGGTACCAAAAGCCTGTCTTCTGTAGCTCATACTCATCTGAATATCAGTTGAAGAAAAACAGAATACAGAATCCATGCTATTATTTCTGTAACAATTTAAGACTTGACTTAGCTCCTGCTATACTTTCTTTCAATATACATAGAGAAGAAAGGAACTAATCAAGTACAGGCTTAGAACCTCTCTTCTCTCTCTAGTCTGAATGCTTTTCAGAGGAATCTGTATTTCAGTTGCCGGTCCTGTTTCTTGCGGGTATCTGACACAGGTCTGTATATCATTATTCTGCAGTATGGGCATGGAGGAAAGAATCCTAACCCACCCAAATCAACTGTACCACATTTTGCAGCATATTAGATACCCTGTATTGGTGCTTCCCCACACCACACAATGTGACGACCTGCATCTGCTCAACCTGTTGTCCTGACAGGACTACAAGTAGCCCAGTAGTCTCATAAAACAAACAAAGGCAATCCCTAACCCTGGAGGCAAGACACAAGTGAAAATACATTCCAAAAGGAACAAAGAAGATGGGATTTATCACCCCGTCAGCAGAAAATTAAACATTACAAAGTATGAAAATACTCGGTGATACCTCCCATGAGGGGAGTCACCTGAAATTAGCCCCAGCACCTTGTTTCCGCTACAGAGCATTAAAAACCTCTTACATTGTCCAAATCTTTCCGCAGAGCAATCTTGCTGGTCACCAGTTCGTGTGCAAGGTCATCATTTTCTTGCTCAAGCCTCATGTTTGCTTCTTGAAGGCGCCGGTTCTCACGCTATGGGTGGACAAAAAAGACAAGAAAAAGGTTTCGCTGGGTGTTTATAAAACACAGCGCTCTGTGCCTCAATGCAGATGTCCAGCTTACTCCTCAAGCACTGAAAGACAACTCTACCTGCAGGAAATTCAGTGAGGACAAGAGCTGCTAACCACACAGTAAATATAAAATAAAGCAAATTAAATATTAGCCTTGAGAAGAAACCACGCATTAATAACTCATCTACTACTTGTTGAGCTAGGGAAACGTTTCTGAAGAATGCAGCGGTAGGAGCGTCACTGCCGTCAGCACCTTGAAGAGGTTCCTACAAACCTCATTTCCTAATGGCTGAAAATAAAATTTTCATGCTGGCAAAACGTGAGAGCGGACGGTACTGGGAAAGCCACTCTGTATTCTCCTACAATTCCCTCCGCACAGAAAGATGTTAAAGTTCACATAAATCTCTTCAGCTTAAAACATGTAAGTGGATGTATGTGTGCATGTACTTGTCAGAAGACAAAACAGCTTAAAGAAAAAAATCTAAGTAGGAATTTCCTGCAGGTACTGCATGTTAAATCAGATTACAGTAGGTAAGCATTACCTCGAATCTTTCTATTGGATCCTCCTGCTGAGCTTGCTGCTCTCTCATGGTATGATATTCCTTTTCGTATTTCTTCAGCTTCTTCTGGCTAATCTAAATTAAAGCAGCCTATTAGTTCCTGTCCGGAACATCAATAAAAAAATACACAATTCACAAAGGGTTATGGTATGAGCTTTGGGCAACTCCTGCCTTCTCTAAAACACAGCTAACAATCTTTTTTTGAGTGTCAAACCTTTGGATATGGTAAAAAAAATAATTATTTCACTCAATATAATCACAAAAGTATCCCTCTCTCTTATCCTTTTGAGGAACATAGAAGAGTGTTCGAAGGGGGCTCCTAGGAGCATCCTACCTGAGTTTTCCTTGGAACTATACAGCTGTTTGATGCCCAAAATATTACAGTAGCTTAGCAAAACTGAATCTATTGATACCCACCACAGGTGTTTAATTTCTGACCTAACATAATGCTGAGGTTTCTTCAGCTGCTTTTTTAGCTGTAACATTTATCATCATGTTGAACTGTTTACTTTAAAAGAAACTACAGATGCAAATGCAGTTTTCCCTTCTCTAAGAAGGGAGAGAAACGTGGATTACATTCAGTATTTTGTGCAGTGTTCAAGTCCTACAGGGACAGAGAACACACGAGAACTGCATCAGATCCTGACCAGCACCCTCCCAGCTGTCAGCTATGGGGCGTGCAATGCGCTACAGGAGTTTAGTGAGTCTGCTAAAACCACTAACAGCATTTCACATGCAAAGCAGTACAGATCTAAATTAAACCACCAGTAATAAAAGCTGCTGAACCCTTATTGTTATTTCAGTAAACCAAATAATGTGAAGTTATGGGAATGTTTTCCTCTTAGAAAATATTCTGTCTGAGAAACAAATTCGATATGCATAAATGACAGACAATGGAAAACATGCTTCAGTTTCTGTTACGTTTGTTTCTCAACATTAACAATCTTGAAATGAGCTGCAGAAAACTGGTAGCTAGGCTCCCCCTAGTGAGAACTGCACAGAAACATTTAGTTGAATGTGCTTCCGTTGAGTCTTTTCGGAGAAGCCAGCCCATGTACCTGGAGTGGGTCCAGCCCTGTTACAGCTGCAGCAGTGATCCTTACTCAGCAGCCCAGACAAACACTCAGAATATTAACCCTTTACTTACAATACAGCCTGTAACTTCAGTAGATTATTTCACTGCTCTGCTCCTTCTGAACTGCACTGTTGGGTTTCATACACCACATCTCAAGCTATGTAAAGGTAAGCTCTTGAAAGGGAGGCATCCAGCCACGTGAGAGGAAGGGCAGGAAGCCACACTGCTAGTCAGACTGTTCAGAGTGGATTAAAGTAGTGTTGCCCCTGGATACTAATAATGAGGTGAGCATGAGAACATTTACTGTTGTCACCAGTTCTTGATACTGGAGCCCTAGCAGGAACCGTGCTCAGGGAGCCAGCAAGGCCTTTGGGCCTCCATGGTGACAGAAGGCAGAAATGAACACTGAAGTCCCACCAGTCCCACCAGTATTTCAAGGGCAGAGAGAACACTGAAGACTCACTTTAAGAAACTACTGCTGTCTCAAGCTCATCATTTACTGACCTCCTTTTCAGCAGAATGCTGTTGTAATCACAATGCCTTAGCTAGGCTACTTCTCCCTTCCTATAAATGATTTATTTTGACATCAGGCCCTTTTCCGCTCAAAAGTGCTTCCAGATACAAAGCTGGAGATTTCTACTGACAGCAAAGGACTTATATTTTAGGTCAAAGAAAGCAATTATGTGCAACATCCAATCACAGGCAACACAGCACCTGCGCACAGCCCAGTAACACAGTCTGCACTTTCTCCATAAACTTCCATTTAACGCCCTAAAAACACTCAGCACTCAGGGAAGCAGTGCACAATCTTCACTGTTTGCTTTAACTACTTCACACAGCCCTGGGAACGAAGGGAGATTTGGCAGAGTGGGAAGAAAAACAAGTTATTTGGAAACACGGAAGGCAAACACAGTCATTACACGTGATCTTGACCAGATACACATGCAGTGTCTGATCTGTGGCCACTCTTCAATGATTGGATGAGTTTAAATAGCTTGCTTACTTCTTGATTACTTCCTAATTTCTACACTAGTGTCATAAGAAATGCTTGAGTTCTATGGAGAATACCACTGTGCGTACTGCTACTGCCCCACAATGCCCTGGAAGTTACTGTACTAGGGAAGGTTGTAATCATGCACTGATGCTACAGGAAAATTCTTCTAGTGAATGTGAAGAATAAAAAAAGAAGATTTTGGACCATACCAGCATATTTGACCAAAAGCTAATAAGTTTGTAACAGTAACATTTGGCTGAAATTCCATTTGAAGGGTTTGTTCTAACGTGTTGATATAAAGCGTATTTCATGTCGCTGTATTTCAGACATAGGGGTTAGTGGGGAACAAACATAACTCCCACTGCCCCAGATTAGAAACACTTCACTGTGTACCTCAGAAATTGTACCCACTGCGGATATGCTCACAGTTGCTATCACTGCATCTTTACCTTCATGTTACAGGCTAACTCCATCAGCTTTTTCGCATTCTCCTCTGAGCGGTACCTCTTGGGCAGCTGCACACGGAAGAATTTTAAAGCCCCTTCGAAGTCGGTCAGTAACAAGTCATCCTTGGTAGTCTGCAGACGAGGAAAGGAAAACCAGCAATTGCAAAGCAAATTTTGGACAATTACTGAATTCCCAGAGGTAATATAGCAACAGCAGTTTTGTAAAGCTCCCAAGAACGTATCCACTCGTTAACCTTCTATAAATAGTGTTTGTTTCTATTTCTGCAGCTTTCTATTTCCCTGCCACCCCACCCCCCAAAAGCACTCTGCTGCACCGAGAATGACAGACAGCAGCATATGCAATACAGGAAGCTCCTAGCTTAAAAAAAAAGTTAAAAAAAAAATTAGCAGGCATCTTAATTTTTGCTACCTGTGCACAACGGCACCGTGGTGCAGAAAGCACCGTGTTAGAAGTTGGATACTCACTTTTAATAATCCCAGCGCAACGTTAAAGATAACACTTATTCCCTAGAGAGAAAAATAATGACAAAATAAGTTAATTTCTCGGTATTTGCAATCCTAGTTTTTAATGTACTTGCTGGACTTCGTTGTAGTCTAGTTTCTGTGAAGATGAGAACAAGGATACAAGTGCAAACAGGTGCTACGTTAAACGACTTTACAAACAGTTAGGAAGGTATCTTCATTGGACTGCCATTATTGATAGCAAACCAGTATTTCAGCACAGGTTTTACTATCTTAATAGTTCTAAACTCCAAAATGATGAAGGTGCTGCACTTTATTTGTCAAGGACTAGTTGGTCAGCTCAAGATGAGCAGTAGCACAGAACTTCCTACGGGCGCCTTCCCCACTCACAGCACATTGCTCATCGGATTTCAAGACTGTCTTTCTTTTCCCATTGAATTTTTTTCCACTCTTATTTTAAAACAATAAAAGAATTCAGTGTTCACGAGGAACACATTTACTATTTGTGAATGTAAAATGTGTTTCTAAACAAACATAACTGATTTTCTAGATACCATCTGCTGCCTTCAATTACATTGGCACATGGACAAAGTAAGCAGCAGATGATAACAGAGAAAGGGTAAAACTGACCAGGAGATTTATGAATGCTGAAACCCTTCAGTGTCCAAAATTTAGACAAACTGTACCACTCCATATAAGCAATTACAGAGCTAGTAGAGAATGCAGAATAATGTTAAACAGCCAGTGAAAGTAAATCATGAGGTAACTCATGGATGCTTTGGTACAAAACATCAATTGTTAATGCATGATAATGAGCTCCAAATCAAATTATACTATTTACCAACATACTACCAAATATGCTGTTTTAAACATGCATTTGTCCAAATCTTGAAGTAAATAGTTTTGCTTTCTAAATATATGCTGGGAAGTATAAAGAGACTTCAAGTCTCCCAGAAAAAGGGCCCCAGGCTTGTGAGATCACCAGCACAGAAATTAGCTGAGCTACTCTACATGGGATGGCCTTTTTGCAACCACACTCTAAAAAGAAAAACACAAATGTTATCACAGTGTATGATACACTTTAATAATGGAAGAAAATTGGAATCTTTCATCCACGTTTGTAAATTAACTTAGATCCCACGAGCACCGTATGGGATTACATTCACATTAAACAGTACTCTGTGAAATAAGCTATTATAATCACACACACACACACATATATATATTCCTAATTCATTTCTTTAAAATGCTGAGAACTCTTGTCCACTGTGAAAACGTAACACTACTACATAAAAATAAGTATCACTTGCCTAGCTCTGAAAGAACAGCTGGTAACAAGGATGTGAATCAAGATGGTGAGAAAGGGTCAAAAGTTACTAGTAGTGCAAGTCTTCAGTTACAACACGTACCTCACATAAGAGTAAGTCAATAATATGGAAGACCATGTAGAGAGGGAATTTTGCTGTGAACAATGTAAGGAACCACTGGGAAGCATACATGTGCGCTTCAAGGCTAATGTCCAGAAAGTGGTTATACAGATCAGGAATGTATTCCTAATAATAATAATGGAAAAAGAAAGGAAGAAAGAAAGAAAGTTAATTTACACCATCTTGGAGGAGCAGTTGAAATCCCAAAGTATAACAGGAGTTGGGTAGAACCAATGAGTGAGTGCAGAAAGGCAGGTTTCTGCATCCACCCATAGCTGACAGAGCAGCTGCCGGACACGCCAAAGAACCTTCCAAGGATGCTGAAGGCTCAGTGTGGAAGCTCAGAACACTGTATTAAATGCACAATGAGCCAAGCTCCTGAGCTCACATCCTAGTGAGAAACCCAGGCAGTGCTGTGCTGACCCTGCAAGGGCACTGCAGCTGTGTGCAGCGAGGCCCCTGCTGGGGCAGTCAGTAGGAGAGCCGCTCCAGGGGGTCGGACGTGTCAGCCCTCAAACCCACTGCGCTGCCCGCGGAGGCAGACAGGTCTCTGCTCAGCACTCTCCATTCTCGGGAAGCCTTCAGTGTGGACAGTCCTCACTCTTCCTCCTTACTAAGAGGCTACAAATGCTATTCACGTGTAAGATAAACAGCTTGTTTTGCTGTTTTGAAGTGCAGGCCCCGATCCATTCACTTCACAAAGTCTGAGCCCCTACCTGCATGAGGCGCTCCAGCTGATAGAACTTGCAGTGCAAATCTTCAAAGTTTTGTTTGAAAAGTTCCCTGAGTCCATAATCAAACATGATTTTGACCAGAACACTGAAAGCTTGCTCTTCAGGCATCTGTGAGAAGAAAGCGTATTTATCACAGAGCATTTAAATCCTTCACACCACTTCCATCTGCCCTCACTGCGGTCTCCTCCATGGTACAGGAAGGCCAAACTGTTACTACTTTTTTACCCACTTGTAGCCAGTTCCAAAGTAACCAAGAGTACCAACACACAAAATGAGATCTGGTGTTGGAAACTGCACTTCATTCACATTCAGTGGAATAAACCACTTCCCCGTCACCAAACTAAAAATACATCTTCCAGACATCAAGACCAACGCAGCTTCCTGTCGTATTTGTTACACATCATGCCAGAATCCTACAGATTTTCAACAGCCTAATTCTGTCACCTACGTAACTAAGACAAATGCAGTATCATCAGAGGAAGTTAAACAGGATCTTTCCCTTATTTTTAGCTATATATTTACCTTTTTAAATGACATTAATTACATTTCACATTTATTTTTCAGCTGCCATGAATAAGACAGAGCAGTAATTGCTAACAAAAACTCAATTTATCACAACTCATCACTGGTTTAGGAAAGTTCAATATCCCTTCCCTGCCAAAAACCATGCACTCATCATGGCTTGTCAGTGTTTAGACATTTCTCCCAAACACAAAAATTCAGCTTTCTATATTTCTATAGTAAAGTCTAACTTCAGGCCAATCACTTGTTCCTATAAAGGCCAGAACACCCACCTCAGTATTCTATTATTAATCTGCAGATGGAGTTTGTTAAAACTGGAAACTTTGCTGACATACACTGGTCTGGTAGTGATGGACTCCATTTCTACAATGCTTTTCAATATCTGTATTCCTTAGCAGCTGTACTCCAAAGGCTCATTTCAAAGAAACTTATTTGAAATTCAGCCTTTTATTGCATACTTTATTTCCACAGGCAATACCTAACTGTTAAAGAAAGAATTCTCCACGAGTCTCTCTAATGCAATGGACGTAAGACAATGAAAAATCAGAAGCATGTATGTTTCAGTAGAAGTGTTCAGTTCTCCTATCAGGAAGTATCACCCTTCTTGATCTGATTCAGTACAATAATAAAGAATTAATTGGTCATCAAGCAAATGTTTCATATTACAGTTCCAATGAACTAGAAGGTTGTTATGATTAGTCATTTGGCTGACGTTTAAAAGGAACTGAGCTGATGTCATGTTCTGCGTCCTCCACTGACTTTACAACGTTACGGAAAATGCTCCACGAAGACCAGACTGCAGAGACGCCTTCATGCTCAGTTCTCACTGGTAGCAACAGTCACTAAGAATCAGCTGGGGAGAAGAAATCTTACAACACTACAGGGCTTAGGAACCGTTCAGCTGCAACTGCCCCACTCGCAATACACACACTGAGAAAAAGCAGACTTTGTTTTAAAAAAGAATGGTCTATCAATAATTTGTGCTGATTTCAAATCCTCTCACACTTCCTAAGCATGAGCAAATCTGAAATTTTTGCTTCTGATTTACAGAAAGCATCAAACTCCCTGGCTTCTGAACACCCAAGCAATTAAAGGATATTACTCTGCTGAGGCCACTTTTACCAATAACATTAATTTAAAAAATATATTCTTAACAAAATAAAAAAACTATTTTATCCTTCAATAACTTCTAAAGCCAAAAAGCACAAAGGCCTATAACACAGGAGCCCAAATAAAGGCAGTATAATGTTCAAAGCACCGAGGCCCACTAAGAAACTGACATCCCATCAATGCCACAAATGCACTACTTCTGTGTATACACCACACGTGGTGATTACCAACCATACTTCTGACCGATTTCAATAGAAAGGTCTTCTAAAAAGCTTAAATCTGACCTTGAAACCCTGTAACAGAAACATTTACAGTTGTCTGATACACAAATTCCATGCCTACTAGTGATCATGAGTACAAGCCTGTAGAGTTTCAATTGGAAGGGGTCCTGAAACAGAAACACAGTGAAATGAACACTGACTGTAGACAAGAGTTGTTATGAATACTACAGTTAGTTTTAAACAGTTTACTGTTCTGCCTAAAATCACATAATTATTATTGACCAACATTTAAGTGGATAAGCAGCCTGCAACCCCACTAGTTCAGGAGCTACCAATATCTGTCCCAGACATGTGGAGCAGTATTTATTCTTAAGCTTAAAACAAACTGGAGGAAAAAAAACACCACTTACATGTAGAAGCAGCACAGCAGCAAGAAACGATTGGCCTTGACAGTAACCAATCTCTTCATCATAGACAGAATAGGCCTAAAAAAGGAATCCAATTTTTTATAGCATATCTGAGCTAAAAGCACAAAGAAAACAAAATGTTGCACTGAACACAGCGCCATGAAGTTTTCATGAGGTGCATTGGTGCCATTGCTGTCATTCAGAGGAGGGGATAACCTGTGTGAGAATCAAACCGGGACAAACAGCAGCGGCCGGTCACAGTAATGCAGCAAGACTGCTGGAGTCTACTAAGCTACTTATCTGAGAGCTTTCACCCCTGAACAGCTTCAGGGATGTTAGGAGGTCATTTGCGAAAGAGAAACACCGGTAACACAAAGAAAGAGCACTAAAAGATCTCATGTTCTTTCTTCATAGCTGCATTTTGCCAATGTTTGTCACACTGAAAACAATTCAGCTATCTCTGTTATAAAAGCGAGCTGAAGAAGTGCTGGTCAGGGGGCCTGTCACAAACACACATATGGGTTTCTATTTTAATCTCTATCCAACTACACTACATGGGAGGAGCAGCCTTCCTCCTACCACAGGGATGGATGCCATTTCTCTCTCTCACTGCATTTTAACCTTTAGCTCAGGATCTCTTGTGTCCCTGTCTCCATATTCCGTCTTTGGATACAAGGGGAAAAAATGACAATTTCTGAACTGAAGCTCACTTCCTCCCCTCAGCCTTGATCCAGGCTGACATGTCTGGAATCACGTGAAGTTTCTGTTTTGAACAACTTAGTGCTCAGGAATCTGGAGGGCTTCCTACTTCAGATCACCTACCTGAATGGCGCTACAACCAGGTATACAGCTGCAATGAAGAACAAGCCAGAGTCTGCCTCCAAGATACAGTGAACTTACTTAATATCCACACGTTCTTCTCAGGTAACAAAGATACATCTGTTAATGATTTTAAATATAAGTTACCAGAACAAGAATGTAAAGAATACCTTGCATATTTTGTACAAGGAGTCCTGACCATCTCCTCCAGTATCTTTAAAATAATCATGAGCAGGAAAAGTTCGATTGATGTCTCGGGTGATAGCACTGTCCTGTGGAGACTCCTATGAGAAAAAGTAAAAACAAAAATTGAGGTAGTATAAACTAAAACACGTCAGAAGAGAATAAATTACTATATGTGAGGGCTGAGAGTTAAGGGATTGACACTGTGTTCTGTGCACTGTTCTACATTTAACAAATACGGTCTACTCAACCAGAACAGACTGCCTGCAGGCTGGCAGCTCCAGATCACAATCTTGATAGATTTGGTTACCTAAGCACATCTGGGAACAGTCAGTGAGTGGCAGAAAAAGCAAACGCACACACACACAGACAAAAGCATTCCGGGACATTGCAATGCAGACAGCAGCCTTCCCTTGGAGTTTTCCAAAGGCAGTGCTGCCTGGTCACATTTCATTTATCTTAAACTGCGGAGGGTAACGACCAATTGTAAGCAGCTGCGTACTGCCGTCCTAAGTTCTTTCATTCATTCTCCTAAATGCTTCAGCTAGTGAAACCACTCTCCATTCCTTCCATAAAATCAGGCAATGCAGAAGCAGAAAATTGCATAAGAGCAGCATACAGCAAAACATAATAAAATGCAGGGACAGCTGCCTATAGGAGCGGGGCAGTTCAGCATCAGGAAGATGGAACACTGTTCTCTGCATTTCTCAGATGCAATCATTTTCAGATGTCTGAAGTGCTTTGAAAGCTGCACAACAACAGATAGCGTGCAATTGAAAAAAAACATGAAGCATGAACAACAGACTGAAAAGATAATTGGAAGAAATACCATGAAAGTCTGCATCAAGTCCTACACAGAAAGCAGTGAAAACTCCGAGTAGAGATTAAAAGAGTTTGACAAAGCATAATGATTCAGTACAGTAAAAAGGGAAACATAGGCCTTTTCCTCCCGACGGTAATCCAATTTGAATACCACATGATCTCCCTGAAATCAGTGGGCAAGACTGGCGTCAAACAGCCAGCTCTAATGGGATTTGTCAGCATTGCACAGGACGGGCGAGAAGGAATCCTGGTTACTCCCATGGAGAAGTCTCCTGACAAAAAGTTTCCAGGATATGGAACCTTTTTTTTAGGCCTGTGTCAGACACACCATGTGAAACCATAAGCACTTGTGAACAATGTCCAGCTTAGCCTGAAGCGCCATCTAGGACAGATTCAGGTTTGAAGGGGGAAAGCAAGGAGGTGGCATTCCCACAGTGGGGTCTTCTAAGGTCCCTGCCAACGCTGAACATGACAGAGAGATGTTTTGATCCACCTCATCCAGCTCACTCAGTTCACTATGCAAACTATTCCTATCGTAGATGCTTAAGCCAGACTTCATCATGCTGCATGGAAACCTGGATATCCTTTGAAATATGGAAAAACAACACGTTGGGCTCGAAGAGCTGTGAGCAGTGGTGGCCGGGAACCAGCGGCAACCTTCAGAGCAGAGCCGGCACCAGCACAGCTGCGTGTGGGGCTCAGGGACCGGCAGCATGGAAGGAAGACCCCTCCACAGGTTTGTGAGCACCACCAAATGGGAAGGAGAGGCCGGGATGTTGGTAGTAACACAGAAACAAAAGCCCTCTGTTTGTCTGCAGGTGTTTCCTTTGCCTTCCATGGTCCCTCTTTCCACTATCAAAGAGGACTTTTCCTAGACACCACCTGAGAGCCCAGAATGCTCAGAAATGAATTCTGAGAACTTTTTGAATAAGGTCTTTCTGATAACTTCCAATTTTTTGGAAGGCTGCAGGACTGGATTACAGTGAAGTACCCCCTTCACAAGAGTGCAGGTACTGTCCACTGCCAACAGCAATTTGTGGCACTGAACAATTGGATTCCCAGAGTGTTACCTGTGTTCTGCTGCAATAACATAGATTACAGAAAATAATCTTAAATCCACTTGCTTTTTAATTTGCTTATTTAATAGCAGAAGCAAAAGCATCTGGTTGGAAAATTATAGGACAGGCTTCACTGTCATCATGACTAAAGAGAATAATCAGCAGTCCCTCTCTGGCTTTGCGTGACTTGTTCAGCACTTGACTCCTATGTTTCAGTGCAACTCTTCGAGCAATCTGTAAGGCCAGTTCCTGCAGCTGAAACAGCTCAGTGAGAGAAAAATTAGCGGAAATGATAAGGTTTAAAAATGCTTTTCAAACCACGGCTTTGAAATCTCTCCATTAGTTCAAACTGCTGCAATCCAAGCATTGTGCAACCTTTTCTTTACTCCTATTTTTATACCTTGCTGTGAGAATTGGCTCAATGGGCAATTTCTCATGCTTTCAGGGGACTGGGAACTGAAGGAAACCCTTCTGAACCCACACCCTTCACAAACTGGGATTGAAAAATAGAAAGCTAAGAATGACAGGAAGAAAAAGAAAGTAATAAAGAAAACAGAATGGAAAACAGCCATGAGAACTGAGGCAAGCGCAGTAAAGATTAAAATTCTCACATGAGTTCACTGCTCCAAAGGAAAGCAGGAAAACGTGGATGCTCAGACTAACAACATACCTCTCCTTCCCCTTTGTTGCGCACTTTAAAATATTAGTGGAGTTACACTAAAAACTTCCTCTCCTGCTGAATCAAAAAGAAACTATGAGAGTAATTATGGAAACTAGGATGCAGTTTAGCAGATAAAAGCCCATCTACTTTATCAGCCTTCATAAAAAACCATACTGGTTCCCACCTGCTAAGAGGGATACACTTAAAGGACATTTTCCTTGTACTTTTCTCCAAAGTTTAGCATGTTTATGATCCTTCCTGGCAGAATTATCCCAGGATGTGCAAATCCTGGCGTGCAGCTGCAGTCTTGACCAACGTCTTGAGATTGAGCCTGTGCTATATTGGAAGCATTTTCTGTACCTTAAACCACACTTAAAGACACGGAAGAGCTGGAGTTGACAGCACCTCTTCACAGGGCTGACACGAATTTCAATTCGAACGCCATCCTCATAAGAAAACAAAACTCAAACTCTGCAAAATTCTCACTCTGGTCACCATGGAATCCGCTTTCACACTGCAGTTACTCAGGGAGGTCCCACTGACTTTGCAATGGTTTTGTCATACAGTCAGAGATTACTATGAGAAGAAAGGTCTGGAGATTCCATCAATCAGCAAACATTACATGCCTCACTCGGGGTCTGATCAGCACGTGGCACGTTGCTGCAGGGCGCAGGCAAGGCACTGAAGAGAGCAGCGAGTCAGCCCACAGCTTCCAGCAGTCACAAGGAGCAGAAAAAGCCAAAGCTGTCTGAAACTTCTACAGACAGGACAGTGTTACACACTATGGGGAAGTGGTTCTGATAAGATCTGCACATTTCACATACATTCTAAAACACTGAAAGGTCACTTGGTAGCTATTTTTAATGTCTGCATGACACTACGTCACCAAATTTATTTATTCTGCAGGTTAATGGTGCTCCCAAGATTACTTATGATACGTAGTACTGATACGGACTTTTACCCAGAGCGCGTTCCCTGCACGTGCCTTGGACCAAAGCAGTGTGAGAAGATTTTAGCACACAGAATTACACCCAACACTGAGACCTTAAGGAAGTACTACAAAAGCCACTTTCAAAGCAACAGGGTTGTTAGCTTCTCACAAGATATGCTGCCCTCAGAACAGAAGTGTTACCCAGAGTAAGCACTTACCAAGAATAGTCACAAATAAATAGAGGTATTCGTGGAAATAAAATGAATGGTTTAGAGAAACACCTGCAATTTGATACAATAGTGCACTGATACAGCATACTTTCAGTCCAAATATGGCAATATAGAGCAATTCTAAAAATAAAAGTGAATCCCTTGTGATATGCAGCCCTTTAGCTGTGTTCATTTCCTTTTAGGGCTCAAGTTTCCCACAGGAAAAATATAGAGGAGTTTGCCTTCAGCTCCCCACATCACGTATGGGTAACGCATAAACATACAACGCACGGTGGAAGGTTGTCCTGCTGCTGGTGATTACATTGAAACCAGACTACTGAGAACAATAAAGATAAGAGGAAAAACCCACCCCCTCCACAATGAACACACCTTTACCACCGCCCAGTTACATAAAAGTCATCTGAGACAAGACGTGAAAACGTGTGACGTATCATTTATTTCTTAAACGTATTCATGATCCATTCAGACCTTTCAAATAAAGTGTACAAGTGCATTTCAGAATAAAAAACTACACTCTTCACACAGCTCTGTAGAACACGACATTTCATCAAGAAACTTGAAGCAAAAACTTCCTAGTAACCACCCATGCATCCTTTGGCTACAATAACATCACTGATCAACAAGTACTGCTATTCAATTCTGAGTTTCCCTTCAAAGAGAAGGAGCATCCTAAAATATGCTGCTCCTTCCAAAGAACTCTCTTTAAAGAGAGAATATCAAATAAATTAGCTAGGCTTTAGGCAAAACAGTAAGGCTACTGAGTACTGTTGATGCATGATCCATACATTTGGCAAACAGGCAATCCTAGGCTATGTGAAACACGTCAACAGCCCTTGAAATTTTAGTAGTATCAAGATTACATCAATTCAAAACAAATGGCAGAAGAAGATGTAACCAGTGGAACAATCACTGAAATATGTGCAGATTCTCTTAGGATGGGAAGTGCTGACAGAGTCAGAAAAGTGTTTATAAAATTCGCTAAGAACCACATTGACATTCTTAAAATTACATATTTCACAAAGCCCTAAACTGTGTGACTGTACAACTCTACCACATCAAACCGCCTGTTTTAAGAATACATACATCTATCCGTATGCATGTGCATCTACAGCAAAGAGGAAACAAGCCAAGAGATGTATGACAGCCAGAGTACAGCTCATCTCAAAGGGAATAACACAGTTCTTTGAGTTTTAATACCTCATAGCAAAAATACCTCTTGGAAACAATTATGCAAAGATTTAGCATCAGGTATTTACATAGTTCAGTTTAACGTAGTTCGCTTAATATTTAAAAATATGTGAGTTATTTTAAATCAGGAACACTTGCAGGTTTGGGCTCAACTCTACTTTTTCCTATTATCGCCCCTAGCCAAAAAATCAGCTATAGAAATGCCTATGAGAGCAGCAGGGAGAAGGATCCCTCTGCCCCGCGTTTTGACCATTCTGAGTTGGCACAAAATACCTATTTCTGGAGCCACAATGGTAACTGTTCCTCAGCCGTCCTGAGCATCCAAACGCCCATCTCCACCTCCTCTCCCTTCCCCGGGTACCAACGGAACAAATCCAGGCAGAGATGAGGAACGCTGAAGGCCCAGCCGACACCCCAACACCCAGCTCTGCGTCGCACCGAAACGCGGCGTTACGGAGTCCGAAGGGCCGGAATGGCTCGAGCTAACCTGTCTGCTTTTCTGATCTGCTTCGATGGATTTGCTTCCTGCAGTTCTTCACAGCAGGGGTTTCACACTCACACCTCTTGCTCATCTTTTAATACAAAACAATTTCCAGCATTCAAAGGTGCACAAAGTTTCTACAAACACACACACACATTCCTATGTGTGATTTTGTCTATTCTTGCCCTTTCCACTGACACTCAGGAGGAAGGCACCAGCCGTGGCACTGCTAGTGTGCAGAGCTGGACTGTCTCCCCATACGATTCCTCACAGCAACCCTCAGACAGACAAAAATCCGTCACAGAACACGCTGAGATAATCAGAGCAGTGGCTTCTGCTGTCCCCATGACTGTGAAGGAGCAGACAGAGGTGGAACGTGCGGACAAGAGAGCATCCTTTAAAGGAATATCGCTCCACTGTATTTAGTTCAGCAAAGCAACCTAAAAGCACATGCATAGCCTCCCATGCTTGCAGTTTAATTGTAAACAGCACGTGGAAAAACAATTAAGAAGGTACTAATACAATTCTGAACTCCCTGAAGAAAAGACATACCCACGAGTATTAAGAACAGTAAGAAAGCTCATCATTAGCAATCGCAAACTCATTTCCATCCTGTTGCATTCATTAAAGGAATACAAAATTGAATCTAGTGTTTACATGCTAGAATTACAATAGAAACTTGATTTCAGAGGTTACACATGGAGAGAAATTTATCAGCATAGCAACTTGCAGAACACCGATGTCCAAAGACATCGCTGCGAACACAACACGTGTGATGTCAAATCCCTTCAGGCAGGTCCAAAGCACGGCTGGAGGGAGCACTGCTTCCTGCCGCCCAAGGATCAACCGCACCGTTATTTTCAGTAGGTCTGAATGACAACAATTTATCCTTGAGAAAAACCGAACCCCCAAAAACGGAGGTGATGAGGAACACGCTGAGCACCTCACCGCCCTCAGGGAGCTCCTTTTTGTACGCTAAACATCAATTCCTTTGACCGCACCTATAGAAAATGTCTTTAAAAATGTTTTTATGAAACACTCGTAATACCCAGTAACGCTAATACTTAGAAATATTTCACAGTGTTGTACTAATGTAACTTCATAAAACGAGCAACTCCAGTCAGCTAAAGCTCAAAGCCTTACGTTATATTAAAATAGTCCATAGTCTCCACGCACACACAACTATCACTAGCACTATAAATATACCTACGCCACTTCAGTGCGAAGTCTGGCTGCGCTTCCCCTGACAAATCCCTCAGTACTCCTGCCAGCATATTACAATGCCACCCTTTACTAATCTAATTACTGATTTTCAAGGATTCACTTACAGTTGAAATCCCAAAAGAACTTTTTGCCAATTTACAATGAAGGAATGACTTTTTTTGATCAAGCATTTGATTGCTCATCTCACGTGAGCTCTCTAGCAGTGAAGGATGACACACATGCACAGCAAGACTTGTTGAGTTCATCTTTGGGAGGGGCTGCTTCAACAGTGTAACTTTTGAACTGAAGGGTCTCCAGTAACGCCCAAGAAGCCAAGGCTTCAATTCCAGAACTACCATCCTCATGGCACCAGCATGCAGAGCCCATTGCCTGCAGGGCCGTGCTGCTGCGACCTGCTTCCAGGCCAACGTGTGGACGGGGATCATTCCTGGCTCTCGGTTTCAGTAACTGCAAATTCACGAGTTGGAGAATCAGCTCTGACTGTGCAGACTGTCCAAGTGCAGCCAGGTTGTAAATAAACAACTTGGGTCAGGATGCAAGAACATAAAGCTTATGTTAACATTTTCACTAAGTGCCAAAGCTCAAGAGACGCAAACAGTTTACAGGTGAAAGCCGCAAACACTTCCTTGCACCAACCGCTACACACACCCAGAGCAGACAGACGGTGCCTTGTGTGACACGGCGACGGGAGCAAGAACTGTAGAGCAGCACAAATCGGTAAGGAGCAGAGAACCACGAGCACAGCTCTCTGCCCAACAGTATTTCACACCCAGAGAACCTCGAGTCACAAGAGAGACGCAGAAAGCAGCTACACCGGCTGTACCACACCAAGGCTCACCCATGCTGTCCCACTGCAGCCAAGCAGCAACAGAGCAGGAGAATCCCTGCTCCCAGCCTGGGCAGAACCCGAGCACTGCAGCACTGCAAGAAAGGTTAACTCCATCTTTACAACAATGTGTTACAAAAGATGTGACCCAAACTAAACACTCTATTGTGTTGACACAACTGCAGCTTACATCATGCCAGAAGTGCACACGCAGTGCTGTCCCACAGGTTTCTTTTGTTTGTTTCCGCTGGCAGCAACTTTCGGTTTCTTTCTCTAAATACAATGACCTGCTTCTACGCATGCTACATTTTAACTTTCAAAAGCTTTCTTCTTCCAAAAGCTTTTTATATGTATATAACTTTAGCTTCCCTTTGCTTCTCTGTGGAAAACATCTTTCAGAGTGGTGACCGCAATGCATAGGCAGTAAGGGAAATGACAACCTCGAAGCTTTAAGATGCAGGCCTCAAGTCAGAACATTCCTAGTGTAAAACGGATTGTTTCCATGATAGGGAACTCTCTCATCATCCTAAAGGAGAGACTGGAGAGAGTGGAAAGAGACGAGCAGGGAACAGACACAGGCTGCAGAGCAGGGAGGAAGCACTGCTTTCCTGGGGAGAGCCAACGGACCCGGCCTGGGCCTCCCCCACTGTGCCCCAGCTTCTGCCTTCCTGGCAGCCTCAGCAGAACAGCCCCAAGGTTTGTGAAGTGCCCATTCCTTCTCCCAGGGTCAGACAAAAACCATGGAGGCTTTACACTTCTTGTATCAGCTACAAATGTGCTTTTTCTGCTTCAGACAAAATTGGTGGAGAGGTAAAGTTCAAGTTTGTTTTGAATGGTATCACTGAAAGTTGTGCCACTGCATTCTGCAAAGTGGGAGATGGGAAGAAAAGGGTTTTTAACCTTAGGATCAACATAAGGACCAGGTCAGGCAAATGTTTTAGCAGATGCTTCAAGTACGCGGCACTAAAGATTAAATAAAACCTTCAAAACTTCCACCTTCTCATACAGAAGAATTATAAATGTAACAGATGAATGAAGCCATTGGAAAAAATAAAATGGGCCTGTTGTTTGTCACGCCCAAAGGTTGGCTCCCACGCTCAGATCTTAGCTCCTAATACTTCCTAAAGCACCAACCTGAGTTAGGGATACAAGTTTAACCAACTTCAAATCCAGATGTGGAGTAAGAGCAGACTGAAAAGTTTGCCTTCCCAGCTCACAAAGGTTCAATACAGCTACAAATATCAGAACACTGAATATTCCCATTTCACATGGCGTATCCTTTGGAAGCTTCCTTTTCAGAACCGATAAACTACTGAAATGCAGGACTTCTCACACAGAAAACCTCTATGTGGAGGGGAAAAGAGCGATGCCTCATGGATGCAGCACAGGGCTAAAATCTGGGAACCCTCATTCAAGTTTCTGCTCTGAGAAAGACCCTTCCTGCAGCCTGGTGCTGCTCCTGAATCCCCGTGCCTCAGTTCTCTGCCCTGCTTTCTCCCTGTAGAAGATTTACGACAAATATTCACCACTGTCCTTTGGCACTGTGACACAGAGCCACATCAGAATTCCAACCAAAAGAAAGATAAGAAGCTTAAGAAGCAAGTACAACCCCTCAAAAGGAAATAAAGACCACAGAAGCCAGTAATATTTAATAAAAAACTAACAGAAGATGACAACAAAACTTTTGCTTCACACAGAAGATAACTGCTGTGTTAAAAAATGCTGTCACTTGACTGAAAATTCCCAAAATGATAATTCACAGATTTTCTCCCAGCCTATGTGGGAAACAAAAATGCCACCACAGCCCGAACCCCCAGTATTATTTTTTTCAATGACGAGCACTCCATGAAGCAAATAATCACATTCTGAGAAGTTGTGCGTATAGAAATCTTCTCCTGTGGCATTAAAAAAAATCCTACTGAAATCCACCCTGTGAAGTGGACCCTGCAGCAGCCCGATTTGAAGGTGAGGCAGAGAACTCTAATGAAAAATAAATGCATTGTCTAAGATGGAATCTCAAAATTAGTTCAGCTAACTGCACCACAACACACAACTTTTATGAAGATATGATTTGATTTCTGCATTGTCTCCATTGTGGCGCTCATATACACAACGCTCTCGACACCAGCTTCTAAATGACCAGGCACACTCTGACACAGACATGGCCAAGAAAGGATTAGCTTCATATGTACAGTGATGAAAGCGATCCAAGTGGAAAGCCTGCCGCCCGACAGCTCATAGCACACATTGTGATGAAAAGGACTACTGTGCCTCGTATTAGCTACATGAGGAAGGATGTTAAATGCACTGCTGAGCAAACAAGGTAATACTTTCCAAATTTCTTTCTTGCACAGTTGGCACAGGGACCAAGAATCGCCTCCGTGCAGTTTCACTGAAGACAGCAGAGTCAAACGATACGGATATTTAAACCTCCTCATCACCTACAAACCTTGACCAGCCTTTAGCTGACAGGGAAAATGTAACTTAAAATTTAAAACACAGATAAATCAACACAGACTGAACTAGAAATACAGACTAATGAACCAGGCAACTGATGCAATATTAGAGACTGCCTGAAAATGCTGGATGAAACCTGAACGCTTCAGCTGGCTGTAATTCCACTCTCCTTATCTCGGAAGACACTTCCAGATTCTGACTTTCACCTCTCATGGAAATCACCCGAGCTGATGAAGACTTTGAGACGAGTGTGAGTGAATGAAAGCCTAGCTGTTAGGAATATTACAATTAAACTTCAGTTCCAAGCAACAACGGCTGCAAACTTCCAACTAAATCTGTACCAACCACTACACTAAGTACAAGTCCAGGCTTACAGCTCAAGCAGCAACTGCTTCAAGTTAAATCTCCATGCCATCAATAAGCCCTTGCCATTTATGCTAAAATTCCATATTCTCAAAAACTAGCATTGAATACTCCTACTTAAACCTTTTATTCATGCCACAAAATTTGGAAAGAAAAAAAACCATTTGTCCTCCAGCTTCCACTTTAACCTGAAATGACCATATTTAGGGTTTTAAGCCCTAGCAGATTTTTTTTTTCTTCCATTAAATTTAATCAACTGCTTTGAATGCTAGATTGCATTGCTTCAAAGACACAGAAATGTTAGCTAAGGTGAAGAGTCAGAGAAAAGCTACTGGGAGTTTACCTGAGAGGCTGCTCCAAAAATACCACACAGAAATGCTTTGATATTAGTGACTAAAGCCCTCAAACTGCTCCCTAAAGCCCACCCATGCCATGACACCTACAAAGCACTAGAGAACAATTAGCCAGCTGTGAGCTAATGCACCATTTATAAATGACTCACCGCACCGCTATGCTCTGCTCCACCCGTCAAGGCTACCTGGCACAGCCAGGTGTCTCTGGCCAAACTGCACTGACACAGCTCAGCAGAACGAATCACCTCTATGGTGTCTGTGCAAAGATGACGGCGTGAGCCCTTGACCTAGACACATCTTAATATGAAAGACAACAAGCAATGTTGTGAGAGCATCATGATTTAGATAGCCTTAATCTTTCAGATGAACTAAGGAGGAAGCTCATCTGGACAGGCCTGGAGTATGGATGAACACTGAAAGCAGATCCCAGGGCAAACCACATGAGCCCAGGGACTGGGGCTCCCAGCAGATCACAGAGGAGGGAATGTGTGTGCTTAGGACCACTAAAAACAGAGATCATCTTGGTCAATAACAACAGCAGACCTGAAAACAAATATACACAATCTTTCCTTTGGCCAAGAGAACTGCCCCAGTTCTGACACACTCTTCTGAAACTAACTTTCCCTATTTTTTTTCCTTTCCCAGTAGGACAAGTGTAAGCCAACCACGACTTCACACCACAGCTCAAAGAATCCCCCAAGTCACAGCACCGAACACGCGGACGGGGAGCACAGCGCAGCGCCAGGCCAGGGCTACAAAGGGCAGTGCAGATGTAACGCACTGCTACAGGACATGGCTCACAAACGCTTTCCTATTCCAATACGACACCAGTAAAAAGACATTCTTTTGAAAAACCAACCAATTTGAGGGCTGCACTGAATTCTTAACAGCATCACAATACTCAAAAACACTTCGTTTAAGTAAGTGAAAAAGAGAAAAGCTGTGGTCAACGAAACTTTGTTTCTCGGATACTGTACATTGTTTGACCAGTTAAATATGTGTTTGCCAACAGGATTTAGCTCCTGCTATATTCGAACCATCTTTAATCCCCGGAAGCCTAAAGAAAAATGCCTCTGATTTAGCTCTGTGCGCTTATGAATAACTCAAATACTACAGTTAAATTTACAACATAGTTCCCTTAGCTGTTTAGAAGACAATTGTTTTCTTTCCTTTCCCCCTAAGTTCTAGTATGTAAAATATCAAAAGAATTTAGATTAAAGAAGGGGGGGGGGGGGACATGTTATTTTTAAAGTTGTTCTTGAGAAAATTTCCACACAAAAATGTGGCATTTCTCCACTGTTTGGAGAATAATTTTCACATGTTGGCATCATTCTCTAGCGGCCGCCACAATTCTGGTATCATAGAATGACAAGTATTTTTCTCTCAGCTTATCAAAACACATTTTATTTAACTGCTAGATGTGGTCTGATTCAAGTTTTTCTTACTTGACAACAACCAGGAAAATGCAGATGCTGTACTCTGACTGCACACATGCAAACAACCAGAGGAACGGGACACAGGACTGGGGACGGCTCAGATCAGAGTGCTGCACTCACAGCTCCGTGAGACCACGGTCATGAGAAAACACTCACATTGTTCCCCACTGTTCTAGAAGTCCTGTCTAGGTAGCACTGAAAAACAAGTTGTTTGGCCCCTTCTGTTACAATGCTGGAAAATTCTGTCAATATACTTTGGCATATATTAAAAAATCCCTGTAATATACCATATACCATGACATTTCCACTTCAGATCTATCATTTACATGTGAAGCACGAATCTCAAAAGAACCTAGCAGAACTGTAAGAAAGACTACATTTTGCTGAAGCTCTCAGACACCCACTCCATTCAGTCACACCAGCTGGAGAGGTAAGTGTCAAGATACAGCTTTATTCTTAAAAACGAATATGGAGGTGAAACTCCACAGCCGCCTCCACAGCAATGCATTTTTTAAAGTGAAACCACAATGATATGTGCTCCTGATTCTTCTATGTCAGCAGCATTTCTCAGAAACCTTTTTGCAAATCTGGACATCATAAAATCATATTTAACTTTTTGCAAATCACAGAGTTGTCCCTGCACTTCCCAGTCAAGGTGTCTTAGACGTGACATCCATTGGAAGATCTTTTGCTCCTAGAGGTAGAGGAGTCCTTGGCTACCCTCTGTCTAGCACAAGAGGCACAAATCGCCCCCGAGAGACGCTTCAGCCCCTTCTGAAAGACACTGTTGGAGAGACTGTAAATGACACAGTTGCAGAAACTGTTGCTAATGGCAAGCCAAGTGGTCAAGAAGGATGCAACGCGGTTACTATAGACGTTGGAGCTCTCCAGCAGAAAATAGATGATGTAGGGCAACCAGAGGATGTAGAAGACACTGGTGATACGGAAAAGAACCATGGCATAGCGCTTGTCCGGGCAGGGCTGTGCCTCCCCTGCCTCCCCATCCTGAGAGCTGAAGCGCACCCTCCTCTCGTTGATCTCCTTGGTGTGCTGCTGGCAGATGCGGAAGATGTTGAAGTACGTAAAGCAGACAATGAAAGCTGCCGGGGCGTACAGCATCACCACGATGAAGAGAGTGAAATAGGGATCGGTGTTCCAGGAATTGGCACACCACTGAAACACGTCCCCGTGGTATCCAGGCTTTCCCCAGTGAAAGGAGGGTAAGAAGACCAGGCAGGAGTACAGCCAAATTAGCAGGATGCAGATCCGCAGTCTCCACGGGGTGACCAGCGTGTTGTAGGTCAGCGGCTTGGTGATGGCAATGTACCTGTCAATACTGATGCATGCCAAAGAGGCCATGGAGACACTCTTCAGCACTGATACCACGTAACCAAAGATTTGGCAAACCAAAGACTCGCTTAAAACAACTGGGTAGTGCAGCAGAGACAAAGAAGGCACCAGACAGCTCACGCCCACCAGGAGGTCAGCATACGCCATAGTCTGGATGAAGTAACTGGTGGTGTGGTGGTTCAGCAGAGGTGCACAGTGAAAGACAAATATCACAATAATGTTGCCCGAAATAATCAGCACCATGAGGAACACAATAATAACCACTTCCAGAAGGCAAAAATTGATGGTCTCCAAATAGCTAATGGCCAGGAGACAGAATGGCCGGCCACTCTGGTTGCCAACCAAAGAGGAGTTCATCTTGAGCACTGCAGTGATCTCTACTTCATGCTCCTGCCTGCTGCCTGCAGCCGCCCCAGGCAGCTGCTGTCATTGCGGCTGGGGCTCTGCATGCAGCAATGTCAGAACCGGAGCTCGGGTCCCCAGGGCTGCTCCAGCTGCCGCTGCTGTGCATTGTCTGCAGCGCAATTCCCCCTTAAACCCGGCTCCGTGCTGCTACCGGTGCACGGGGACCCGGTGGCAGTCATGTCAGCAACTTCACGCAGACACAGGGCTGCTATTAGAGCCCTCTGGGTGGGCCGCCTCGCTCAGGAGGGCTGAGGGATGGGGAGGAGGGAGAAGGAGCCTTCCTCGAGCGCGGATGGGAGTCCTCCCGAACGCTGACAGAAGAGAAGGGGAAAGCGTTTTACAGCATCATCCCCGCCCCGCTCCCGCCGCCTCCGGCCCCACGCCCTGCTCCGCCGCTCCCCGCCGCCCGCCCCGGGCCCACCGAGCGGCGGTTCCCGGTCCGAGCCTCCCGCGGCCGCCCGTGCGGAGGGATGCGCGGAGGGGCGGGGGGCGCAGCCCCGCTCTCCTGGCTCCATCTTGCGCGCCGCTTTGTTCGCCCGCCCCGCCGGGATCGCGTCCCTCCGGCCCCGCCGCCCCCCGCCCGGCCCGGGGCTCTGCGCGGCCG
>JACDJE010000064.1:1645170-1685421 GCA_016647715.1 Pavo muticus
GGCGGGGACCCGGCCGGGCTCCCCCGCAGCCCCCGCCCCGGGCCCGGGAAGGGCCGAGCCCCGCGGAGCCGCGGGATCGCCGGTACCTCCCCCCGCACCCGCTGCGGGCCGCGAGCGGTGCCTCACCCTGCGCGACCTCGGAGCCAACGGCAAGGCAAGCGTCCCTGCAGCGCGGCGGCTGCCGCCCGGTCCTGCGGGCGCGCCGTGCCCTGCCCTGCTCCCTCACCGCCTCTGCAGGGCGGGTGGCCGCGGTCCGAGCAGGGAGGCGAGAGCGAATGTCCAGCGGGACTTAAGGCTTTTCTATAAGAGCCCTGGTGGGGAAATGCCCGTTCTGGGGGGAAACGGCATCTTTTTCCAGGCGTAGTTTGTGTTGCTTAGGAGACACCTGAAACCAAGGGCATCCGAGCTGAGAGATGCAGCTCACTGGTAATTCAGGTGCTGCTGCAAAGGGAAAGTCACCTCCTGCGTGCATGCACACAAAGTGCAAAGGTGTCACTATCACCGACAGAACCCAACACGAACTAAACCAGCGCTACAAAACAAAAAGCTTGCTGACATTCCAGAGAGCAGTGGTGCACAGGAGTCACACCACCACCAAATCCCACCACACATATTTGACCAGAAATGCCTCTCCCATGCACCCAAGGCGTGGATGTAGTAACGGGATGCTGCTCACTCATTCACCCAATGACAGGAGAACACCTGAGAGCATCTCACCCACTCGACATGCTGCAAAGCACAACCCAGAGAGAGGCGGAGGCTCGTCCTGAGCCCAGGGCCAGGAGCTGCTCACTGAGCTGAGCTGACCACCAGTGGGGTGGGGTGAGGCTCTTCGACAACCTGAGTCCCTTTGTCCAAAATGAAAGCATGCAACTCTCACCCGTACCAGCTCAAATGCACACGCTGGATCCTACCGAAACCCAAGGTTTTGGTTAACGTAAGCTAAGCTTTTGTCATACTGATGGATACCCAATGGAAATGAAGTTACAGCCAAAGGAACCAATATCAAAACCATCACACTGCAACTCTTCGGATTTCAGTCGACCTGTAGGTAGAAAAGCCATTTTGCAGTGTTTTTTTACTGGTCAAAAACCTTGGCTGGACAACACCATGACTTGGCAGATTTTTACTCGGTCTCCTACAGAAGTCCGAAAACAAAAATGTTACTTTTCCACCCCTTTCCCCCAAAAGATCACTTTACCATTGTCCTTCATTTCTGTTACAATTTATGGCATTTCTACTCATGGAAAATTAAGTACTAGAACTGTAGCTAGGAAACATAAACTTTGAATTAAATTTAGGCAAGTGCATTGTGGTTATACAAAAAACAAGCTATGATTGAATTACTGCCGGAGAAATGATCTCCTATCTTTCCAAAGCAGAGAATGATTTACATACCAATTGATTCACATAGTATTTCTGGCTCCTTAGGCATGAATAGGCACATTATAAACATCCTTAGGAAAACAGCACACACTGAACTTTAAATATATCTCAGATATATAAAAATAAGGTAGTATTGGAAATCCTGAGACTGCCCAGAACAACGTCTGGTTGCTCAAATTTCAAAACAAAAGACGTTCCTCCAAATCAAAAAGTCCTCCATGTTTTATTTTTATTAGCGGTCCAGGCTTAACTCCTACATAGCCAACAGGCATTTCTACATAAGAGGATGTTTTCCTTTAGCTGACAGCCCGTTGTTCCCTCAGCACAGGTAACAGCTCTGCTCCGTGTCCAGGCCAACCTGCAGCTGCTCACTGCATGCACCCAAACCAGACCATGATCTCACACTGACTCTCTCGAGCCTCCCCGAGCTGACCTGCGGCAGACTGGGAGGGCTGTAACTGGCACTAGAAAAGCTGACCGAGCAGGATATAACCCTACCTGCCACACCTGGAGTGAGAGACCAGGGCACAAGCAGCCAACCAAGAGTCGCCTCTAACAGATGTGTATTTTTGGCAGCTGAGACCTGGGATTCTGGGTACCAGTCACTGAAAATACTTCTGCATTTAGGTGTTTCTCCCAGTGACACAGCACAGCCTCAGCTGGGACTATTAAAAGGTATTCAAGAACTCAAAGTTACAGTGAGAACTCTTGGGAGACCTACTGCTTATAAAAGATAATTAAACTTTTATCACCACGTGATCAAAACTCATCAAACAAGGGATCTGCAAGTTCAGGCTCACCAACAGCAAGCCTACATCATACTTCTTCCTTACTGTGCTTCACAGATGTAAGTTAAGTTTCATTTCAATTAATTATACACAGTTGTGGCCCTCTGTGCTCCTAGAAAACTACACAGATTCCTCTTAAAGGAACACATGGAATCCTGATTGCAACACACGGAAAATAAATGTTAGCCACCCACAGCTAAAGCACTGCTGTATTGCATGCCACTGATGAAGCAACCCATTCACTCAAATAATGGTACTGATATTTTAATTTCTTCATTAAAAAATGAGCGTAATTTGCACCAAGACTGAGGGTGTATTTGGTAGAACTTGTGTACTGTAATCCTCTGCTCATGGAGACAAAAGGGGAAAACGAGAAAGTGAAGAGCAAGAGCCCTGCTGCAGGAGAGACTGGAAGGAGCCCAACTCTAACCAGGATTCAGCTCCTATCAGAAATGCTACCCCGGGTAACATCCCAGGACAGCCCTCTGCCACTGCATTGTATTTATTTATTTGCTTTAAGTTGTACCACAAGATGTCCCTCTCATGTTGAATTCTTCTTAATGCAGTGTATTTATCCGGTACAACAGCTCATGTTTGGGTTGCTTTTTTTGTTTAGTCCTTCCACCTTATGTCCTCCCACACAGACTTACACCCAGAAGTTCTTATTTTTTCCTCAATATATCAAATATCAGGTTCTTAAAATGTTGGTATTACGAAGCATTTATCTTCAAGATAACCGCGAGACCTCCAGTGATCTGAAAGGTTCAGTAGATGTATTAATCCTCTAAAAATCTTGTCTGAAAAGTAGGCATTGTCTATTTTGCTTTGATGATGATTTATTTTTAACCTCTGCGACCAGCTTTACAGGTCTTCCATTCAGCAATGTCTCCTTCCATCTATCACTGTTAAAAACATTCAGTACCTTTCCTTTAGGAACTCACTGACACCTGCAGTGAGTCCCCTTCTCTCTCCTCCTCCCGTTCAGGGGCCAAAGCCCAAAGATTAACAGCCATAACCATGACTGCCAAAGTCCTCCCAGGAACAGATGCCTCTCAAAGGATTGTCAAGATCGTCTCACCTAGAGTTTTCTTTCAGTCCCCAGTGGGGACGTGACCTCAATTCACTGGGCTGGCTTTCAGCCACACTCTCCATCATGAGCGTGGCAATCTGGAGTTTGCTAAAAGCTTCATTATTGCACACAGATGGTGTGCAAATTCTCAAAAGTAATTTGTGGAAGCACCACGGTGGTGCAACTCAGACACTGCTGTAACAATAAAAGCACAGAGTCCAAACCCAGCTAGTGCTTACCAAACAAATATGGAGCAAATAACCAATGAAAGAACAGAGTCATGACGGCTTCACACAGCACACCTTAAGGTGTGGATTCAGTGCTGGTTTTCACGTTCATGCACAAATCAGATTCACCAGGAGAACTAGGCACAGCCTTCGCTGGGGAAACCCGTTGGAAGACATTTCTCTTTCAATTGTTGGGTACCCACGCTTTAACAGTAAACAAGAAATTATTCTCACAGCAGTTAATTTGCAAAACAAAGCTAAAAACACAATTCTCCAAGCACCAGAGGCCACAATTCCACAGGAAAGCAGCAAACATCACAAGGAATGCTGGAGAGACCACATCCAACACCCTGCTCACAGGAAAAAATTCACTGAGAGAGGCCAGATGCTTTTGAAGCAGCTGTCAACACAGATCCTTATTAATTTGGGGCTGTGCTGCCACATAACCGTCTGGCAGAAATCAAATACAGCTACAGAAATAGAGGTCAACATTAAGAGAGAAGGGGCACTGCATTACGAGCGCTCCGAGTGCCATACTGCATCGCCTGCCTGCACTGAAGAGCAAAGGTTTCACATCAACTCCTCGTGCTTCCACACTGCACTGCAGCAGCCCTCCTCGACAGGCCATTTCCAGTGCATGGTAATACCAATAACTGCACTCTTGTCAGAGTGGAGTTTGCATTAGACAAGCAAAACATGGCAGAGCATTACGAGGCCAGCAAAGCAGCGAATTATAAAGCACCTTGCCACTGGTGCATACTGACTGTAACTGAGCTGCTATTTTCAGAGCAGTAAGAATAATTAGTTGCATTAGAACTAAAAATTATCAAATAATCTATGAAAGGCTTGAAAATAAAAAAATAAGGACAAGATACAGTACAGCTTCATCATACTGTTAGCACATACTATACACAATGGGTCTGCAAACATCTTCCCAAGTCCTGACTCAGGTCCTCATCAGCCAGCGATAACACTTTTGATAACACTTTTGATAACCCTTTTGATAACCTTTTCTCACTCCATTGTCTGCAGGTTGACAAAATCACTATTGCAGTGTGAATTCACCAAGCAGATAATTTTGCTCTAGAAGCACAATCCTCTCTGCCCCCCCACAGCCCATGTTCATGTAATTTATATTTAAGTCACAAGGCAAATAGCCAGAACAGTGGTCTAATAGGGCACTCCCATATTAAAGCACAATTCATGTTCATTTGCTAGACTTGGTTATTGCTGGTAGTGTACTACCAACTCAATATGATGGCAGCAGAGCATGAAAACGGTCATTCAGTGCTCATTCTCTTTAATTCCTTAATTAGTTTACATGCTGAATGACTGCCGCAGGTGCAGCCATCCTCCTGCTGCAGGCCACAGTGCTGGCCAGCCAACCCCCCGCGCTTGGACTCCAGAGATGCTTCCAACACATCAGATCCAGCTCATCTCCTTTGTGTCTGCCCAGCATAAATGAGCGGAAAGGTTCCACAGACTTCAACACCAGATGTTACACCATTCATTTTTTTATCACAAAGATGGCTGCACCACGTGCCATCCACGGTGCCACACGGACCACCTTTCCCATTCTGATACCAAAATACTGAAACAGAGGGAAAAGTGACACAGTCATCTAGTCACAAAGCAATTGTGACAGCACTGCAAGGGTAACTCTGACACGCTCCTTGCAAGAGCACTCAACCTCCATAATATCTGTATGATTTATTCACCATAAACACAAGTTACAGTTCTACTATGCAGGCAGCAATGTTAAGGAATTCAGTACAGTCCTTCTAGAGATACACATCTGATGAAAGTAGTAAAATAGAACTTACTGTAACGATAATGATTAAAACTAAATCAGCACATGGATTTTCTGATAAGGAAGAAATATCTCCTCTTGTGCCCTCTTTGTCACTCTACAACTTTCAGAAACACTGAAATGGCTGTAACTGATTTTTTTTTTAATTTTCCCATGTGATTGAGGACAGCATTCAAGATGAGAAGTTAAAAAGCTGCTTCTCATGCAAAATGTCCAACCTGCTGTTTTTCTATCTCAAAAAAAAAAAAAGCTGCAATTCAAACCGCTGGATTTTTAGCATAAGCATTAATAAGACAACAGAACAAAATTCAGCTTTCATCCAGGAAATCCAAACAAGCAAAGGAAATGAGCTCCCTGAATCCGTCACTTATGAATGCAATTAATAGAATATTAATTTCTGACAAATTAACTCAGAACTCTTCTGGGTGTATCAAGGATTATGAAAAGAAAACACTCTAGAAATATGGCAATAACTAATATTGCATGTTAGCTTTTTTTTTGCTGAGGGGAGGACTGAATTCCCCTCACTGGTAGATACACCGTGTTCAGACAACACACCAGCCCTTAAGCAGGAGGTTACATACATGGGAGTTCCTCTATTTCCTTTCATTAACATGCCAGAGGGAGGAAAATGGAAAAAGCACTCTACCTTTGTGATGAGGATTCGGTACTTCTCCACCAGGTGGTCGTTGTTGTGACACCCTGCCAGCAGCTGCCAGACCTCCCCTCTCAGGGCCTCAGGGACACCACTCCTCACCAGCGCCGACAGCGTCTTAGGCCTCACGCTCAAATTGAGGTGCCTGGTGTAGGGGAAGGCTTTGTTACGATTATCCATGTAGAAATAAACGAGCAGGTGAACAACTGATGTGCAACACCAAACATGCCAGATGACAGGAACATGAAGATGTTCCACATGTTGTCAAGAATAAGTGAAATTCTTAGCAAAGTGAGAACTTACGGAAAAAACAGATTTGGAGAAGAACTTTGCAAACTATTTCCTTGATTCCCAAGAAACTTAAATATAATAAAAGCGTACATTATAAAACACTCAACAAACCAAAAGCCCACAGCAAAAACTAGAACTGGGGGAGAGGTACCACATTTGTAAAAGTCCAAGCTCAGACCACACCACGACACCGAACACTCTGCAGAAGCAAACACTGCTCTCTGGTCCTCCCAGCAGAGCGGCCAGGTAACCACGTAACCCTGCTGCAGCAGAACTGCCACAAAAACCTTGCAGGGTTTTCCAACTACACCCAGACATTTAAAGAGCTGCCACTGCTCCACAAGCTATTCCCAGCTAAACAGTGCTCTTTTTTTCAAGTGGGACTGGTTGACAGCTCATAAATTACAGCACAGCAAGTTGTAAAAGCTGAACTTAATTTATGCAGTTACAGAAAGTTAAGCTCAACAATCCATTTGTGGCTCATACATTAAATGCCCAAAATACAGAGCCCTTAAATCAAAGACATTATAATTTTTCTGCAGTTACAAAAAAAAAAAAGAAAAACGATGTAAAATGTTTAAGAGCACTGACAGACAAAGGCAAAAGCTGAACTTAATTCATATTGATTGCATTCTTTTAATAAACTTGTATTTAATAATCTGCCTTAACAGTCTAGCATATATGGATGACGATTTTACACAGGCTGGGGGTCCTTATTGCCCTCCTCCAGATCCAGCACAATGATCTGCAGCCATCTGGGCCACGCTGGACATTTAAATCAGAGAATGTATCGCACAGGAGCCACAGGCATCACATCCTCCTTCATTGTGTTTTCTCTAAATAAAATAATTATGATAACGTTTATATAACAATTACACTTACATCCACATACATCCATAACTATGAACTTACATATCACGTTTACATGTTTATATAAAATACTTACCATACAAAATATTAAAATCAAGGACCAGTCAGTAAAGGCCAATTAAATCTAGGCCTTAGATCAGGATAAGTACAACAGTAATTCTCATGAACTTCAAGGCTGTGGCCAGGCACTATCAGATCTTTCGAAACTATTTTGAGATGAAAAAATTGTGACTCACCAGTTATAAAGCATGAGCCAAACGTTAATAAGAACTCACAAAATACCAGCACACATTTAATTGCTATATAAATCTAATTATAGGATTCTAAAAACCTCGCATGAAACTACCTGAACTCTGATTTTTATGATTTTCAATCCTCTTAAGTTAAAAGCTCAAGGATCATTATTTCCAAATACTCATTGTTAGTTAAGAAGGAAAGCCCTTTAACACACATTAAAGCTGTTGTTGCCAGCATTAGCAAAGAAGCACTTCATATCCTCTTAGAGCTGCCAAAACATTTTCAATTGGAGTCAGGTAGCTTAATTATCTCTCAGCCCTCAGAAGAATTACAAAAAACTCAAGCTGAAACTTTCTCATAGCAACAAATGAACCGAGCTCAGCTGTTAATGGAGCTTCTGTAAGTCCAGGAGAGGGAAGAAAAAAGGATCTTAGTGCAGCCACCCCCTTCTTACAGAGATGTCCGTTTCTGATGCACCCATTCCTATCAACCAAGTCCAACACAGCAGTGCAAAAACAAACCAGCAGTAAAAGCTATTATCTAAATTAGCACTAAGCAAACGCAGAAGATAAGAAATAATACTAAGCTGTGATAACCTTAATTCAAAGACTGATGAGACCTGGCTAAGAGGTCACAACAGTACTTTCCGTCTGCTAAAGTGCATTAGACTCCATCTAATCTGCTGTCCTACTCCTCAGATCCAGTGCCCTTGGTAAGACCCTCGGTTGCTGTACAGCTCTCATCCTGCTCTTCAATGATACTAAGCAGCAGAAGGCAACAACTAAAGCAGGAGCTGAAACATGGCATATTTAAGCCCAGTATGATGTTGTGCTTGTCATCCCTCCTCGCAAAAAGGAAAAAAAACACCCTAAATTTTTCAGTAATTAACATCAGTTTCTTAAAATCACTCAGGCTACTTGAAGGTGGGTGACTAAAGGAGCCTTCATTAAAGGAAAACAGGTGTTGCAGTAGCAACTTGACTGTCAAGAAACGCTCCTTTTATAATTGGCATTTTGTAGGGAAAAAAAACCAGAACTCATGTACTTCCCTCTTGGCAGGCTCTAGAGCCATCTTCCTTCAGAGAAGGGAGGAAAAGCATCTTTGCTATCCAAGTACCAATCTCCCATATTCTTAAGCTGTGGTTACTAAGATATGACAGCTGCAGGGAAAGATGGCTGTGAAATAAATCAGAATTACAAAGAGGAATGGAAGAGATCTATGCAAAATCAAGACAAGAAAATGCACCTCTTCTTTATTACTTAGCTTAGATTTTTCTGTAACCAAACTCCAGTGAAGCTCACACATATTAACACACTCATTTTAAGAGGCAATCACCTAAGGAAGCAGCATAAAAGAACTTCTATACTGTATTTAAATACGCACTCAAAACTGAAAATACTTAAAACATCCCCTGAAGAAATCCAAAGCCAGAGAATATAGGGTGTTATGGGGATGAAAGAGGACTAAACCCAAACTAATTTCAGCTGGCTTCTGGAAATAAGAAAAAATCCAGACAGAAGGAGCAAACAGGCTGACAGCATTCGGCATTTTAACTTTCAGAATGCAATCTTGCCACTCACCATTTGGACAGCAACTCTCCCCACGTCTCCAGAATTTTTTCTGCACACTCTTTGGAAACATCTCCAGAACCACTCAAGAGAGGTTCATCGTTGTCTGCCAACAGAATAGAGGGGATGCTATGAGATCAATAGTCATTACCTTACCACAGCACACACAGACAATGCTTTACTAACTGCATTAGCGTGTGGCAAGAGGAATTCCTCATTTGTGGAGGCACTGTTTGTGTGCTCAACACGGAGAAGCCAGAAGCAGTCTCTTCTCAGAGCTGCAGAGACGTGACAAGATGCAGAAGACAAGCTGCAACATGGGAAATTCTGCCTACCAGTACGGAAAAAAAAATCCCCATGAAAATGGCCTAGCTCTGACACAAAGAGCCAGAGAGGCTCTGTGCTGCATCACTGGATAATGTGAGAAACAACAGGACAAGGCTCTGCTCAACCTACCTAGCTGGATTCCCACTGAGGGGAATCCCACTTATGGGAAAGGAGAGACCTTTCCCATAAGTAATTATATCCCAAACTTTTGGAAAACCATAAAAATTCTCAAAGAGCACAATTTTCCCTATCTAAAAAGCTAAACTACTATACAAGCTGAAAAGACAATAAAAGCCATGTGGTTCTACTGACCAGCAGCAAGCTTGCCACGTTGTTAACATCCATGAAAGTCCACAAAGTGTTTTACTTTAACTGTTCTGTACTTCTACTTTGAAACTCAGTACTTTCTGATACTATCTCTGGCTTAAGCTAAACAGCTTTTTGAATCAAACTTTCAGCTGAGGGAGAACTGAGCAGGGAGTGCTGAGATTAGCATGATCACATAGCTTTTTTTGAAGCCAGTACTAAACTTAAGTACTGTCAGATATCTTTAAAGGCTCACAACAGGCACAAATACAAAAATGCACTTCACTGATAACAGCAGTCAACATTGTTTTTGCATTATTGATGAAACAGCATAGATTGAATTAAAAAATACTATCTTAACTGATACTTGAAATTGTCAGCAACGCAGGAGTTTACATCTACTGTAAACAACAACAAAACCACACACACACACATATATGTATCTATGTACGTGTGTATGTTCCCAGATAGCAAAGGCTTGGAGAATTTTTTATGAACAACATCTTGCAAAGGAATTAAATTTGAAACTAATTTGGTTTTTGTTGGCTTTTTAAATAAAGGGAAAGTAAGGCACAGAAGTGAAACAATTCACTCAGGGTCACATTAAATGTCAGCAGAAAAAGCAGAAACTCAAGTCACCTATATTCAGCTCAGAGCTGTAAGGCCAGATGCTTACACACTCAGAGCTAGTCCACACTTCAGCTCAAGAGATTTTTTTTAAAAAAGAGAGATTGAAAATGCATTAAGGTTCAGACTAGACAAGTCCTGGTACAGTTTTATGTATTACAGATGTCTATACTCTCCTCTTCACTAAAACACACTGCTTGCTTACATTTTCAAATACCAGCTTCTCATTTGCACTCTCAAGTCTTTTCACAGCTGCTCAGGGAGGGGCAGAAGCTACATGATAATCCCAGATTTTTAGCAGCCTCTTTTCACATTGTTCCAAATATATCACACTGAAGATTTTGTGAGGCCTGGGCTGAGCAAAGCACAGACAAACCACAGAAGTGTCAGACAAGGGAGAGGCTGATCCAGGAATGCAGGGGTACTGGTTACTGAATACTCACAGCATTAAAGCAAGATTTAGAACCAAAGAAACAATAAAACAAAAACCAAAAAACCATGAGCAGTTTGCCAAATGCTGATGGCAAAGAATTCAACATGTTTCATAACTAAGATATATCAACTACGGGATTTTTTGTTCGTTTGTTTTGGGGTTTTTTGGTTTTCATTTGCTGAAGAATTTAAAGCACACAATCTGCATCTTACCTTCCTCTTCATCATCCTCTGGAGGGGAAGGAATCATTGAGCCCTGTGACCCTGACTGGGGCAGGCGAAGAGAGGGGCTCGCTGTGGTTTTTCTTCTCTCCCTCTCCGATTCACTTTCTAGACACACGACTTCATATAACGTGTCTGAGTTATTCTTCCTGTCCTTTTGCTTTATCTACAAAAAAAGAATTACCTTTACCATGAAAGCTATACAGATCTCCGTGTTACTTCTCACAGGTTCTACTTCTTTTTGGAATAGAACTGCAGAGAAAGAAACGTTTTTACTCGCATTCTGCAGCGAATGACCTTCAATCCCTGCCGAACACTGCATGCATCACACAGGCCTGCAAATGTTTCTATCCTAATGCCACACACCTCATACCTTTCAAAAGAAGTCTAATTTCTCTGATTTTGTGGGAATACTGGTGAGAGCGAAAGGAGAATTCTAACTTAATTTTCCCACCAAGTCAGCTGTCCTTAGCCATGCTTCCAAGTCAGCCATCAGCGCACGCGCTGCCGTGAGAACACGCACACAAGCTGCTGGGTTCCAAAGTTTATTATGAGGTTCTGTTTCCTCCTTAATTTTCGATGCTTTCACATCTTCCTTCGCTTTAAAAAGAAAGTTTTTCCCTTGTGAAATGTTTCCCAAATTTTAATGCAGTCCAAGAATTTTGATTTTTTTTTGTCATAAAGCAATAAAAAGAGAAGAGAAAAGGAAGGATGAAGAAAAGAGAGAAATAAAATCTACAATCATACTCTACAGTAAGCTCCCAAAGCTCAATTTTATTCTTTGGAGTGTTTAAAATGGGGAGAAATGAATCAAAACTAAAAATTACCAAATCACTACATGTAATCTGAGAAAATAAAACGTCTCTGCTTTCACCATTTCCGAATAAAGAAACACTGCCAAAGTAAGATAAGCCAACTCTACACAGCTGTATTTTTAATAGGCTAATCATGGCTCCATAGAAACAGGTTTCCCTTCCAGGCTTATCAGGCAGTACATTCTATATTTGTTGCTTCCACTATGAATTCTGATAATCTTCCATTAGTAAACAGTGGAAGTTGGACAGTCTGACAGTGCTTTGGAAAGAAAGGAGTTAGCTGAGATAAGTCACAATGCCTGTGAATTCAGTAAGACAAAAGATACAGAATTAGCTCGGTAAGATAAACTTCCTTCAAACCACCAAGACGAGAAGGTGCCTCTTAGAGGTAGTAAAATATTTATAGCTCAGCAGCCTTAACAGCTCAACATCTCCATGCTCCACCTCAGAGATATCCCAAGTAAATAGACTGATCTCAACCAACTTCTGAAGGAAATTTAGAAGGACAGTTCCTGAAACATTTATTCATTTTTTACGTAAAAGACAGGACCGACACAAAAAGAATCCTTAGCAAACCTCATCTTTGTTACTACCAAGAAATACTGCCACTATACATTAGTGTTTTAAGACAAGTGAATGAGGAATAAAAACCACCACAGAAAAGCATCCCACTTCATTCAGATCTTCTTTAAAAATAATACTTGTCAAGAAATCAGAAGGACCATAACCTTGCTTTTTTGAACTGCAACCAGAATTATGAACCCTTGAAAGATCACATACATCCACAATGATGTTTGCTTCCCTATCTTTCCATTTCTTTAACCAGGACTTTCAGCTCAAAGCAGTAATTTCTAAAGCAGGAGAATGGCAGCTACTTCAAGTACATCATCTCTACAGTAACCCGGACCTTCAACTTTCCAGCCTTATTTTGAGACTAAGTTATTGCCTCGTATTGTCATTATGAGTACTCTGGACAGAAACCATTCTTTCCTTTTAAGCAGATATGGTAAAAAAGTAAGTTGGAAGAAACAGTAAAGTTTTTAACAAGTTCTAGGGATTTATTTGTGATTGCTTGTATTTTTTTCCTCCTAGGGAAACCAGAGGTATATGTGAAACCTCTACTTTAACCTATGGGAAACAACTACAGTGAAATTGTGAATGGCTGACAGGCACAAGTAACTACAATTTTTCTTTATCCTCAGTGTACTTGTATTTATTCTGCATTACACCATAAGCCTACCTCTCGGTGGGTATGGCCAGCCATATCACGATTACCTGTGAAAAACAACCCTGCCAAATCACAAATCAGCTGTAGGTGAAAAAAAAGAAAAAGTGTTACCTGTTTTAATTTCAGGAAAAAATTTTCAGTGGAGCTACGTTTGCTGAAGGGCCAGAACAATCTCTCATTAGGTGAACAAACTCTGACTTTAGTCTCCAGAATGAATCGAACAGGCTCCTGAACCTCAGTTATCACCAAGTCCACAGCAGTAGTCATGAACAGTACTTTATCTAGAGAGAAATCCCAAAGCAGCAGTAAGAGAAACACCCCACAGTGCAGATGTATCACCTAGCTATAAAACATTTTATTTGTTTTTAGAAGTAAGTTACCTACAAAAAACTCAAGTCTCACCTCACTAAACAGTAGTTAAGACCCCCTCAGCTGTGTGAATTCAGAAAATTGACTACATACTATGATTCTCCAAAAGGAGTCAACTGTAGCAGCAGACCGTACCCAGCACCTGACTCTTATGACTTTGCTCAGTCAACTCAGTCAATTCCCATGGAGTTTCCCAACCTTTGAAGCTAACTGCAACAATACATCGCAAAGATGACCAGTTAGCTGACATCTTAACAAAAGTAAAGACAGATCCGTTTCAGAACTCCAGAGAGCAATGCAGCATCATTTACTTCCAGATTACAGTTGGAATATTTCACTGTTATTATCATAGCTACAAAATCCTTTTTCTTTCTGTATTAAAAACTTGGAAGCAGAAAAATCTGAACTGATCACTGAAACTAAGCGAAGAGGAATCCTGCAGTCCATTCAGGGCAATTCTCAATGGGTAACAGAGCACTAGGATGCTGCACCCTGTCCCCACACCTATACAGCCTCTCATCGAGACACAGTTATTCTTACAAGGTAAGATTCCTAAACATAGGACTTTTCTTCTATACTTGTTTTGTTTCTGAGATTATATCCCAATATTATGAAGAAAGTCTTTGTGCAAGATGCATCTTAAAGGAAGGAGAATTGATCCAGTGCCCCCTGTATAAAAAATCTACCTTGACTAGGGAAAAAATCTGGCCAGGTTCATACCTTTTGGTGTTTCTTCATTTACAAATTGGAAGTGTGGAGATTTTTGATTCCAGCTACCAGTGATCACGTATGATTTCCCATCAGAGCTTTTACCCATCGACTCCTGGAAACAAGGAAGCTTATGAATCTTTATTTAAATTAAAGCAACTTCTATATTGCAAGAGCTCCAGCTACATAAAACAGCTCCAGCAGAGGTGAGAAAAGAGCATGTGGCATTCATTTTGCATGATCCTATAACAGAGATCATCTCTGAAAATAAAAACAGAAGTAACAATTCAACCCAATTTTCCAGGGCAACACTCAAGAGCATGAGGTACAGTATCAACCCACAACAAGCGTGCCTATGCATCTAAACCTCTTCTGTCTACCCTGAGATCGTAAGCAATCACAGTACAAGTTATTAGATTTTGTTAATAAAAGACCCTTACCAAATCTAAAAGGTGCATGTCACCACTCCGAACATCTTTCCCACGGCTCAGGAGGAGGCCAAAACATCTGGAAAGTCAGGCAAAAGAAATTAATCTGCAAAAATTAAAACTTACGAACAAATCATAAGCATTCCTTGCCTAAATATTCCATCACACACCACAAGCAGCCCACGAATGCAGTAACAAATGTCAACAATTCTTGACATTTGAGCACAGTATCAAGCACATCAACCAAAACAATGTCAAGCCAATATTAAAAATGCCAAGCAAAATTTCCAAGAATATTTACATTATGATTTTATCCTGCCTACAGTGGCCTGTACAGTTCAATTATCTTTGTTTGCAAAGATAACCGCATCAAACAATCTCCTAACGAGGGCTCCCTATTCTGCAGGTAGGACAATACTGCCTCTCCTCTTTTCATTTTTTCTTGTTCGGTTGGTTGGTTTGAGACATGTTTGCATAGAATTTCACCTTTGATACTGACAAGAATCAGGAAATTCCACATAAAGTGCAAGGATCTGTCTTCTATGGTTTTATTTTGCATAAGTACCACCCACTGAGGTATATTCCACTTTGTCCTCTGGTTGACCACACTTCCTGAAGTTCCTGCTTTTTGTCAGACTGCAGAGTTTGGCAGAAGCTGCATCTTTTCTCTTTATTCCAAAAAACACCAAACTCTGTCAGTCAGCAAACACTGCCTGTTTATTTCCACGAAGCGAAAGATTTGAAGTCTGAACTCTCCTCTTCCCTACGAAGGTGCTTCATATTCTAGAATTCCAGACCACAGCAGATTCAAAGCACATGTACAAGAAATATTCTCAGATGCAACCAAGAAGAAAGGAATGTTTTTGAACAGGCTGGAGGAGATATGACCACTGGCT
Organism: Pavo muticus; assembly: GCA_016647715.1. Lineage (NCBI taxonomy): Eukaryota > Metazoa > Chordata > Aves > Galliformes > Phasianidae > Pavo > Pavo muticus. The sequence goes on from JACDJE010000064.1 coordinate 1,660,430, forward strand.
AAATAAGCAGATCTGTGCAAGATTTCACTGTGCCTCGTTGTGCCCCCTATCACACACGCTGAACAAACCAGCTAGATCTTCTGCACAGCTCCGCTCAACTCAGAGCCGTGGAATTAGGTTACATAAACAGAGTATTCATAAAACATTATTAAGCCGCTACCTCAGAAGAAAGAGCACAAAACATCAAATAAAGATATATATATTTTCATTTATTTATTTACCTCTCAATAGCAAGCTCCTTATTAGTTGTCTGTTGGACATAAATCACTATCTTCTTATCGATTCCTTGGCGGAGTTTAAAGCACTGCCTGTCCTTGTCTTTGGGAACTGCACTGTTATTTACCAGAAAGGGAAAAAAATATTCAGAACATCATTTATCTGTATTCTTTGAATGTACCAAAACCAGCATCAGACATTTGGTGAAGCCAGCTTCTTATACTAAAGAATTCAAGACCTTTCTTCTGTGCACACTATCATCAGTAACATGAAAGAAATGGCAACATAATTAAGTGATAATATTTTATCATAATTAGGTGAAAGCCAAGTATGCTTAGTTTTCAGAATAAAAATTGTGGTGTTTAAACTGTATGGCTAATTCTTGTGAGATTTCCAGCAGCATTTTAAGAAAGTTTCTAAATACTGATTCCTCATATTACTTATAGATAGCAATTGTATATTATTACTTATACAAAGCAGCATATCACTTCCTTCTTTCACAAGGGAGACAAACATTGTTTCTTTCAGAAATCTTTCTAAGAGTTGTTTTAATTTCCGGTATAACTACACCAAGTATAGGTCTGAACTTGAAGAGCTCATACAAGAATTAGTGTCAAACCTCTAAAGCCAGCTATTTGAATTAAAACCTGTACAGTACACCCAATGTAGATAGGATGCTACTTTGCTGGGATGGTTGTATGCTACCTACACCATGGTGGCTATGCCAACATTGGTACCATGCCAGCAGGACTGAACATCACCTAGTGTACTGCAGCTACAAATCCTGGCAATTGCTACTGCTGCATCTGAGCCCAAGAATCAGCTGTATCTTTCATGCTCGGGCTCTGAGCTAATCGTTTTTCAGCTGCTAGCACTTGAGCAGTCCTTTGGATTGTCTACAATGGAAGGTGCTGAATAAATATTGGATTATTAGATGTGATTTATTTATTTATTTAATAAATAAAGCTTGAGCTAGATGCAAATCCAAGAAGAGAAATGCTGCTCAAGCTGTGGCTGGGAGCCAAGTCAGAATATTTGGCTCAACAAGTCAGAACATTTGGCAGACATGCCGTACTGAAATAAAGACACTTCAGCAATTAGAGGAGACTATAAATGGCTACATTAAACATCTAAGGGCACTGTGTATAGGCTGAGCAGAACAAAAAATAACAACTTCTAGCAGACCCATTCCCTCGCTTTCCAATAAGAGAAACGGACGCCGTATGCACAAGCATGAAGGACCTATACCTGAAATAACCTTTCCCATCATCCTCTTTGATTTCCAGTGACACCGAGAAGGTGAAGATATCGCTGTCTGGAGTCTGCGGGGTGGCGATGGCTGAGAGCGGAGTTTGTTTGGCAGAACGACGAAAGGCAGTGGCAAAGCTGTACAGAATCCGGCTCACCTGCATTGACACAGCAACAAAGAAAGTTCAGAAACACAGAAGTGAACAGAATGTAGCAGCTGAAAACCAATCTGAATTTATGCTTACTAACACAATGAGAAATGACTGTATAAAAGTGCTTGCAGCTGCTGTAGGTCTAATTAACTTTTCCAGCACTTCTTAGAAGGACAGAACATTAAACATGCATTCTCATTTCATATCTGAGGTATGAAAAGTAATGAACTGTATTACTTCTGAAGTGTCTGATATAATTCTGCTCTATCTTGGAAATAACTTTTACGTTTACATAATTACTTGACAAAAAGATTCGACTTACAGCCTCTTGGATCTCGCATCGGAAGACATGAATCCTGAAGAGCTCTGCATTGTAGTGGCTTTCAGTGAAAGCAAAGCAATCACATTCAGGGGTCCCATCATGCCCTCGTACACAGAAAAGGATTTTATAGATTGGATAATTTGCTATTTCTGTGTTCGTCTGAGGATCTAAAAGTCTGTAAAAAGAGAGACAGAAAAGAAACCCTGCAGTTTTAGAAGAATTATTTCAGCCAGCTTGAAAGCCTCAACAATAGTACTGGAGAATGTACATCATACAGCAACTAACTGATATACAGAAGCGGATGGCCTCATCCCTGCCAAGCCTAGTGTACCAGCAGCTATCCAGACCTACAAAACAAATATTTTCCAAGCTATTTCCAAAATGTTTAATCAATAACCACTCCCACCATGGCTTTTGTGGCACCCTGGGTCATCACGGTATTGCATACTGACCCTTGGGTATGAAGTATCATTGGTAAAAAAATCTGAAGCCCCACTTCTCACAGATATCTTTAAAATCCACGTTTTCCGCTAAAAGAAATCCTAAGTTGCTCAAGACTTCTCCCAGATAAAACAGTAACTTATTTCCTTTGCTGGAAGGCAACAATATCAAATGGACAAAGCCAGAGTGCAACTGAATGAGCTTCATACCTCACTGTTCCTTCAGAGACATTAGGCACTGACAGAGTCACATCTAGAGAAATCTGGCACTGGCTTCGTAGGATGCACATCATTCTGAGGGCTTCCACTTCACTCCGGGGAGCATTCACAGAGGCACAGCCTAAGTAGGTGAGCTTGCTAAACACCACACTGTCCTCATCAGTCACAGGTGTAAAAGGGCTCAAATCCCCACAGTCTAGGGTAAGACAAAGTTGAACAAAGACGAGGCATACGTAAGTAGATTATTAGAGATTGACCAACTGCATGTAAAAAGCAACTAAGAAACACACTACAGAAAGACAGGTCAGACCAAAACAGTTCAGAAAAACCTTGCCTGAAAGCAAGTTACTGACAGCAGAAAACACTGCCATCCAAACTCTACAATCAGTTCACTCAGAGAGCTTTGTGATACGAGTGCACCAATTTTCCCTACAGTAGTAAGATGTACAGACAAGCTAAACAGATTAATTTTTTACACAGCCAGGCACATAACCATAATATTTCTGCACAAGGCCAGTACAGAAAGCGTTTTCAGAGGAGAAAATGGTTCAGCATATGGTAATTCTTGAATCACCCAACCCATATTAGGTGATTTTAATGTGAGACAGGGACAGCTGGACACACCTGTACCTAAAACTCTCTTGTCTTTCCCCAGATAAAGCTATTTCAGTAGATACCACCAGGTATTCCCCATTTTTTTCTAACCTCCCTGGGATGGTTTCACTGGCAAACTCATTTCTGGTTTCTGGAGTCCTGCCACCGACACTGGATTAATGGTAGAAGATGCTGATGCTTCAAGGACAACAGGTTCTTCCCCATCACCATCAGTCCTAACTTCATCGCCATGGTCTCGGTCACTTGACTGATCTTCCATAGGTGGATCCATCAGCACGTCTTCAAGTTCCCTCTGCAGCTGCTGTTCGCTTCCATTCCCGACAATCTAAGAGCCACAAACAGAGTTGGGACACAAAAGACCATTCAATTAAAAAAAAAACCAAACCAACAGCAAACCACCACCTCCCAGACACAGGGTCATTCACCAGCTGCTCCACCAGCTGAAACAGCAGTTAACAAATGCTCACCAGATCAGATTCTATCCACCCTGCTTTAACAAACTAACAAACGGAGATGAAAGTAGGAATTTCCTAGTACCAGAAAAAGTGAGATTACTTTTAACTAGCCTATAGGTACCGGCTACAAAGGCTGGCTTATGGCAGAGGAAACTTAGACAAGCACCCACTGCAGTGGTCTATTTCAATTCTCAAAATGGTACCAGGAAGGCCCAAATATAACTAAATATGCTAAGTGGCTCATGGGTAAGATCTCAAGGTTTCACAGGAAGAGAAGCATCTGGAATAGGATTATGATATCATGCTGAGGAGAAGTCATGTTTACTTCCTAACGCTCATCTTCAGCCTGACCTTGTACTTTTTGAAGCCAACAGGAAAGCATGCAGCAGCCTAAGTGGTGTGAAATTTTCATCTCAATGTTAATATTCTTTTTGATGATTCATCATAGAAGCAATTAAAAGAATCTTGCACAAGCATGTGGTCAAAGGCATAATCCCCTTAAGTATCAAGTCCATCGTTCAGGTTTATGCAGACATTCCTCCAAAAGATGATGATGGAAGAAGATATGCCATGTTGCTTTACTGTACACCATTTGTATGCTTTGCAACAAAATATGACAGATCAATGAAAATGTCCTACCTGCCCCATTAAAGCCTATGTATTTAAAGTACTAAAGAACTTCTGTTTTTACAGGAACTACATACTACAGAACTTAAAATTCTGGCACAAACAAGCATCTATCTCATGCTCAGGATTACAAATCAAACAACTCCGAACACCAAGCTACCGTGTCTGGTACAACAATCTGTATTAATAAATTACACCTATACACTAACCTATAAAACATGATCTCGGAAATAACAGTTCCTAAAGATAGCAGGAACAAGTAAAGCACAAGCTCGAGCTGTTCACAGTGCAACAGGAAATAGGCACAAAAGGAAGAAAAAGACAGGGGAGATTTACATAGGATGTAATGTTATGTCTGAGCAGCAGAACACAGCACTGAAGCACTGCACTGATCCAACTTAACATCTAAGTTTCACATAAAGAAAAGCAAAGCCAGCGCCTGCTTCCATGTATTTCATGAATTGAGGAAAGTCCAGATTTAACTATTCTAATATATAGCATAAAAACATACAGGTGAAATTCACAGCATCAGCAAAGAGCAGCAGCCCGCTGAGTAGATTCTTCCTAGTAAACATTCCAAGAACTCAAGCTCAAAATCAGGATCCTCATTTTAAAAGTAATTTAAAAATGTCTCTAAGAAAGCCTTCCTTCTCAAGCCAGGCTACCACCAAAAAAAGTCTGAAAGAAACATCAATACGCTTTTGGACTGAAGGATTTCTGTTGCTCTCATAATCCCAAGAATCAAAAGCAACAAACCAGTTGCCCAAGAAACAAGGCCTAAAATACGAACAAAGGCCAACTTCACCTCAGCCAGTCTTGCACAACCCTATCAATTCACCACGCTGTGGGCACAGCAAACATGAGGTGTAAACTTGTTTGAAACTCTGCTGCAGTCCCCAAACCAGTAAGAGGCAGCACAGAAGAGTGGAGCAGAGCTAACGGCAGCAATGAATAAGCAGTGTGGCTCTAATATGTACGTTTGTGTAGGTCTGCTTGAGATGGAGGACAGAAACCATTTAGCCTGGTTGATGGTTTCTCTATTTCTCATAACACTGTAAACTAATTTGACCTTAGCTTTTACATAGTATATAGCCTCCTTCAGAAGTACCTTTACAGTGCCACAAAGCAGTTATTGGAAGCATTGGTTACTGCCTTCTCCTCGCTCACGTGCTCCTGGACTCTGCTGTACATCAGTTCACAGCACTATTACCTAGAACTCCAACTTCGCAAAGGACTCGCAATGCAAGGCTTAGGTCTGATCGACAAATTCGACAGCCTACTGCATTCTGCAAACACAAGCCTGGATTCGAGCACCACGTCAGACTGCAATCAGCAAATGTAGGGTCCTCAAACTGCTTTTCTAAAGAAACAGAGCACCAGAAGAAGACTTCTGCTCAAACACAAACCTGAACTTATTCTCTGTTTCTCTTGGTGGGCTCATCACAGCAAATGGGTTTTGACATCTGCAATTCAACCTTCTGACATATATCAAAGCAATTGCTTCTTCCTTAAAAGCCCTTCCTCCCTGATTGTTCCTATGAAATGCCTAACTTCAGGCCTCATTCTGTAGTTAGATTGTTTCCACACACTCTTTAACACTTAGATATCACTGCGACAGTACTTTCAACAGTCAGTTCTCTGACAGCCTTGAAAACTCCATTTATCTGTTCTCACAGATAAACAGCTCAATAATACAGTAAAATTGCCTACTGAAAGGCTATTTGAGGACTAAAGAAAGGATAAAGAACAAAGCTACATTCTGGAGTAGTGTCTCTATATTCTTGCAGAAAAACACGAGAAGGCTATTTCTACCATAAAGCCAGCTAAAAGGTCTTCCTCGCCTTAAGCAGAAGGAAGGAGGTTACACAGGAATTTTCCTACTGACAGAACTTAAATTGAGCACTGACTGCTTATCTAAGGCATAACGTTTCCATTAATCACACAGGTTACAGCCAATAATGGAGCATTACGTACGCTCAGACGTCGGGAAATGGAAAGGCTCAAGGTGAATGGCTTGGTTCAGGGACTGTGCTCAGTCCTGGCACCAAATTCAGAAAGAAGCTTATCTTTAAGACCTGCAAAACCCTGTGACATTTAGCACCAAGCCAGGGAACAGCACAACTTTCCTGTACTGTTGTTGATTATTGGGAAGCAGCAGTGCTAATGCTCTCCCTTCCCCATCAAGAGGTTGAGCACGCCTGGAGCTAGTCTTTTATAAACTGCTTTGGAAGTAAACGTACACAGGAAAGTTGAGTAGGATTCAGGAGTCAGTCTGAAATTGATTAAAGATATTCTTCTCCGAAATACTTGTAATCCTTATGAAGATGACTTTATACACACATCCCTTTAACGCTTTGATTGTACTCAACAAGATGCATCCTATCGTACTAACAAACCAGGAAAGCCACTGTAAGGCAGTCCTTAGACAAGCAACACAAATCTCTCCCTTGTGGAGTGAGAGTTGTTGCAAACTATGGCATTTTGCATCTCCAAACTTTGTTTGGGAATAACAGCATGGAATGAAAAATCTGGTTGACCATGAACGTCCCCTGGGGTCTCAGATGACACACTGTGACTTTGTGAGGTATATCACTTACATTACCACATAGGCATTCTCAAGGTAAGGACCACTATGGATGGAAACCATACTGCATTCTGAAGTATCTACAGCTGCTGGTATATGCAGCACCTACAAAGGAGCTCAAGGTTACAGTCTTGTGTCAGGCTGCAATCTTTAAGCAAGTTTCACAGAACACCATGCTGATTACTGAAGAAATTTCACATTTTTGCGGACTATCCATCCTTAAGGTGAAGATACAAATTCTGCAACTGCAATACATTGTAAGAGAACATTTTTGCCAGATTAAACAAAAGACCTCAAGACTTAAGAAACAGAATTAACTGGAAGTCTTTTGTAAAAGAAAATAGCCACTATATCGGCCTGAACTGTGTGGGACTCAAATCAACGCAAGAAAAACAAAGAAAGCAACTGGAAGTAAAAGACAAGCAAAGACATCAAGAAATGTTCAATAAAGTCTCTGTTCCAACTGCTGCTAAGGAAAAAAGGAATACCCAGCCCACCAGATGGAACACAATTCCTTATCATCTTTAAAGACATTATTTTAAAGACATAGATGTGACTGTAGTCTCTTGCAACAGTGGAATAGGTCTTCCCATCTCCCACCAAGAACACACTAACCTGAAACGCTGCAGGAAACATCCAGCCTTTAATACATTAAAAAGACAGAACTCTGAGTGACCACCTTATTAGTGCCACTTTGCTTAAAGACTTGTGAAATATATATTGGGATGAAAGATTTTCTTTAAGTTGCTGAAAAAAAGCAAAAGAAGCAATGAAGGTCTCTTTCCAGAAATATCCTTTTCAAAGTGAGAAGATGTCAATGCCCTTCCAATTCACAGAAGCCTACCCACGTAAGCCTGTATTCTCAGATTCACGTCGAGTTGTTAGTTATAACTACACTTTTACATTTCTTAAAGAGAATATTTCACATTGGGGAAAACTTTAATACACAATTGAATTTAAAAATACATTCAAATCAAATGTGTGTCAATGTTGCTTTCTACCTGAAAGCTGTGAGGAAATCACAGTTTCAAGTTCTTAACACTGTTTCGTACTAAAGACTTCATGAGGGATTCAGTTAAGTGGGAAAGAAAACAACCCACAGGTAGTGATGGATAAAGCTCTTACACAAAACCTAATTACCTCCTTGGCATCAGCAAAGTAATGTAGAAACTACTGGCAAAATCAGTTCTTGAATAAGTTCTCCTTTCTGTCAAGTTTTCCACAATAAAGAAGTCCCTCTTTAAGCTCTTCTATGGTTAGTTTGAATTAGAAGAATAGTGAACAAACTCAGGTTGTTAATTCTTACCTTCAGTCCTGTTTTTTCATCATCACTACCATTATTTGTAGATGGTGTTTCATCCCCTTGCCTGGAAACCAAGACAAAATCTTCACTGTTAAGAGTGGATACCGAGTCTGAAGAGACACTGATTTTTCCAACAGAAGCCTTGTCATCCATGACTTAAAAAGGAAGTTCGACTCATGAATGAGATTAAATATTTTATAAACTCCTGAAAAACAAAAATCATAAAAATACTTATATAAACTTCATGCTAAAATGCTCAAATGTTTCTCTTCAGAAACCTGCTGACTAGTTAAAACAAAAGAAACATAACACATCTGACAGCATAACCAAGTCACAACTCTTCTGTCAGTGTACACTAACGGTCCTGCTTTGATTTGGCTAAGAAGCACACGACTATTAGACTGCTGGCTTCCACAGCTCACAAATGGGAAGTTAATGCATCTTTTTGCAGTATTTCATGATTGTATCACACACTGCTCTACACAGAGCACAACAGGGGCCCTTGGAGCATCTGCTACACATGGTGACAAGGGACTCGTCTTAAGGCCAGAACGATACGGTCCGTTTCCTTTCTTCAGATAATCCATCTCCCTTCATCTATGCTCACACAAAAAAACCCACAACAATTTCTGTAGCTATTGGAGCACACTGCAGCCACATTCCCAGCTCTCAGAAAAGAGCTAGATCCAACCCTTGGTATTTTGCACTCAAGATGCTCTAGAACCATGGGACATACAGTGCCCTGTGAGCTTACGCCGAATCTTCTGTACTGTAAGGAACAATAAAAGAAAAGATTCCAAGAAGCAGGAAGAACAGCGTGGGCTGGATCAGTACTGAGAATCAGAGCCAAAAGAGGATTTTAAAAAGCTAGAACTGGCACAGAGAGACACTTGAAGAAAGGAACAAAAGGTGAAGTTCAGCTGCACACCTTGAACTCTACAACACAGATTCTCAGAATCAATGGCTCAAAACAGACTGATGTGATAAAAATGGCTGATCAAGTTTCCCAGAAACCCAATCACACCCTTATCACAACGGCCTGGGTCTTTACATAATCCCAAGCACGCCCAAACCCAAGCACCTCTTCTACCCAAGCAACTTTTCTGCCTAAGCTTTGCCTTCCACTTGGAGGAGCACAGTCCCAAGCCGGGAGCAGCAGAGCAGCCAAACGCAGCGAGCCGGTATGTCCAGCACAGCTCATCACATTCCTCTCTGAACCAAGAACAAAGCATCTGAAAATAGCAAAGCCTGCTTTTATTTCTATCAATACCCTTCTGCCCCTCCACAGCCACCAACATGACTTGAACATCTGCCAGGATGACAACACCTTTTTTCCTCTGGGTTATTTTTAACCTGATCACTCTCACGATTGAGTCCCTTCACGGTCCTGAAAAACCTCACACTGGACAACAGAAGCGGTGTGTATGATGAATAATGGATGTGGGTTGCTCATTAATATATACCTGTGATTACTGGCTTTCATGTTCAAAAGTACGTATGATATTTACATATCCTTTTGGAAAGATGCGCTGACTTTTAGTGACAGTTACTGGCTGAGAAATGTAGGCAGCTTTAAAAGTTTCACCACTGCCCGTGGCCGCCTGACATGAGGTGCAGACTCCTGAACGGCGGGGCACAGCTCTCATTTTTAAAGCTGGCACTGTCTAATTTCTAAAGAAGTTCCTTACTGCATCATCTACAGAGAACATGAAAATAACTGAAATCAAATATATTGAAACACAATATAAGTAAGCTTCAAACATCTGCAAATCCCCTCAGCTGCAGTTTTCATTCAGACGGCGCAAACTCACCTGCCGCACAAAGGCGGCACAAGCAGAAGAGCTGCTTTTGATCGCACCTAGCTGTGAAGATCAATTCAGCAATTCATTTTGCGTGCCTGTCTTGAAGTGTTAATTTCACCTATTTCCAAATCCTTTCAATCCAACACCTTTCACCAGCATTAACTTCAATTACAGGAAAATTGCGCTGCGCTTTCGTACGCTCCTTGTGGCAGCGCGCTGCAAACAGCACACGCTCAGAGCAGGGACACCACTGGCTCAGCCCAACCCCTGCAGCAGTTTCACAACCAAGAATTGCAACAGCAGAAGGTCCCGATTAGCCCAACTTCACTGACTTTACATTGAGCAAAACTCATACTGATATTGCACAAGATAAGAAAGCACAGGAAAGGGGACAAAGCAGAAGACTACTGCAAGAAGCTTCTGTTTCTTAGTGATGCACCACATTGCCCAATGCCTCTGGAACCAGCAACAGAGGTTGGGATTAACGCCCAAATAGTTCAGTTGCAAAAGCACTGCCCTAAAATACTAAAAACACTAAAATATCATCTGAAGTTGGCCAGAATTTCCATATTCCCTCACTTTGCTTCCCATGCACTTTATTTCCCCTACTGCTTCGCAGCACTCATTCAGGCAGACTGCCTCACAGATCGCTTTACCTGAATTGAAAACTCACAATGGCAAAACCCACAGCAGAAAGCTCTGAGCTCATTAAAGCACACACTGGTGCAGAAGGGTGCACATCAAAGCCCGGCAGAGCAGTGACGTGCGGCAGGCTCATGGCTCCTCTGAAATCAAAGAGAGAACACCAGCAGTGAGGACAGCACGTCAGCACCGCCACAGCCGTCCCAAGGACCGAAGCATCTGTTCTTGCAGCGTGGGGAATCAGGAGAAAGGACCCCCAGCCAAGGGCTGACCTCGAGTTCTAAGGTTTCTCTACAGAAGCCAGCATCTCAGCAAGGAAAGAGACCCTTTGTTTCAATGCAAATGAAATATGAGTTTTCACATAGTTTTGTCCCTGACACAGAACTACAGCTCAGTAATGCATTTGCCTGAAGGTGTCTTCACACCTCGATGGGAGACAGACGCCGGGGCACAACGCATACTGAGAGGCAAATTTTTATTAACTTCTCTGCTTATCTGTGTAATTAAATAGGTTTCCTGGCCTCTGCCCTCACAACAGACCATTGGAAAAAGCTGCAGATGAGGAATGCAACACGGCTGGCTCTTGGGTCACTGCTTTCAGTTTTGTTTAAGTTTCTAATTCTCAGTAGGCTTCTCCTTCACTCTATGCTTACAGTTGTTACACACTGCAAGTCCAAGAACCAAACTATATTTTAAAAGTATTCCTGTTTACCTCTTAAGCAACCACCCAGCTGGAGCAGCCTCCTTACTCTGGCTGTTTACGATAAGGCCAATCGAACACCAAAGACACCACGCGTCATGCTAAGATCTCATGTAACTGGAAGACAAACCCATCAAAGTTCAAGAACGGTTCAGCAGATTTATTAAACGCTTGTCCTTTAGGATCACAAAATCATTAAGGTTGGAAAAGACCTCTCAGGTCATGAAGTCCAACCACCAACCCAAATAATGCACATTTATTGCTTTATAAATACACAGCCAGTCCTGAAAAAAAAAAGCCTGGTAAGTGCTAAAGCACAGCGCTGTCTGACAGGCAGCTGCCCAGATTTTCTGTCTGAGCAGAGCAAGAAACTGTAAGAACAAAACTGGTGTCACACTGATAGACGTGGAAAAGGAGCTGTGGTTTGAATTCTTCTGAGCATATACCTGCAGCAGTATTCTATTGCAGCTGGGAAAAAAACATGCAAGGAAGATCAATCACCAGCAGCCTTCTCTTCTCACGTATCACATGCCCAGCCTGCATAACCCTGTGTTTGATCTTCACCCACCACTCCTTCAAGGAAACAGCTACAGCCTCGCCTTCCCCGTGCAAAACATTCTCAAAGGTAATGAGAAGCAGTTTGCACTCAGAACGAAGCAATAAAACCACTGGAATACTGCATGTGAAAATAAAGATTTTGGATAACTAAAGAGAGCAAATTATATACAAATAGCAGCTACAATGCTAAATTTTCTGAGCATTTTAAAAGCCTCTGACAGCCACAGAGGTTCCCACGAAGCTTAAGAGACAGACACTACCAGGAGGTAGCACTGCCTCAGCACACAGCCCCACTGCCTGTGGGCACAGAGAAGCACAGATCGCAGGGGCTGCCGGAATCATTGCCCATTTCATGCAAAACCAGGAATCAGACAACACACCGGAGTTCAGCTAACGCAATCTTCGTTAACACTCCTTAGCAGAGTCGTAATTTTGCTTTTAACCTTAATTTGAACTCAGATGAGAGAACTCTAACTTTAGGCTCTTGTACCAAGCGGATCCTCCAGTCCAGTTTCCTCCCAGAAACAAAGTGCAGGCCCCGGGAAACCGCAGTGCAGAGAAGAAACGCAGCTGCTACCTCAGGCAGCCCAGCCCAGAGAAGTGTGGGAGGAGCTGCCCAGGAGTGCCCCATGCACACCCCGCCGGCACCGAGCACGGCCATGTGCAGGACAGAGCACGGGGCAGGGGCACCCAGCCAGGAGACGATGCTCCGTGTCCCTCTGCACCTCTCATCACGATTGATGCGAACGCAGTGCTCCACTCACCAGACAAACGCTGCACTTTAAGAACATGCTGTGAGAGCTAAAAACAAACACGAGTTCCATGCGATACATGCTGCTAGAAGCTGGCCGCCCTTGGAGTTGGAAAGAGAAGGAAAGCCCTATGCCAGGCTCAATTTGTTAATGTGCTTGCTGTGTACACAATGAAGTCTGCTAAGGTCCTTGACCTTTCTACGCTCAGCAGCAGCCTTTAAAAGTAAAACCACAGTATTTCTGATGAGCCCACTGCTGTCAGGCATTTTTTTTTAAACAAAGTAGACAAGAATGTCACCAATCACATCACCATTTAACAAACCCCTGCAGGAGAAGGAGTTTGGGAACACAGCCCCAGCTGCACATAGCAGCACAGCCATGCGTTTCTCGGTCCCCAGTTTGTGTCTTAGCAATAAATGCAATTTCTCCTTTCTCTCCCAAACTTCTCTCCCGTCACCCTCTCCTCCTCCCCACAAACAACCCGAGCAGAACCGCGCAGAGGAAACCCACAAACGTTATTTTCACCGGTTCCACTCTCGCTTCATCACTGCCAATACGGATTTTTAACCCGACTGCAGGCGGTCCGTTCATTTACACTTCGTTTCACCCCAACCCGACGCGGCCCTTGGCACTGACCCGCCGGGCTCCGGCACGTACTTGCCAACAGGAAGGGAAAACCCGAACGAAACGCCGCCGCCGCCGCGGCACACGGGGCGGAAAGGGGCTCTGGAGACGAAGGAGCGCCGCGGATCGGGACCCACACGGGAACCGCCACAGGCCGCAGATCGGGGGCAGCGGACGCGCGGAGCGGCCCCGGAGCACAACGGGTCCCTGGGAGCGACGCGGCCTCCCCCGCCCCGGGCCCGGCTGAGGGCAGCGCCCGGCGGGAGGGCTCTGCCCCGGGCACGGCGCGGCTATCGCCCGCAGGGGCCCAGAAACACCGCAGCGGCAGAGACGGAGGAAAGGGCGAGCCGCGGGAGGCCTCCGCTGCTCTCCCACCGGTGGGAGGCGAGGAACGGCGGGGCGGCACCGCGCGCGGACCGGTACCGGGGAGGGGGCGAGGGCCGGCGGCGGGGGACGGCCCGAGAGAGGGGGTTGCGAGAGCCCCGGCCGGCAGCGCGAGCCCCACCTACCCCGGCCGCCGCCGCCGCCGCCGCCTCCCCAGCGCGGGGACACCCTTCCTATGGGACGACAAGTGGAGGGCTGCCGTCGCCCGCTGCCCGGCCCGCCCCGAGCCTCGGCGCCTCGGCGCGGCAGCGGCCGCTGCTGAACCTGTGCCGCTCGCGGGGCCCCGCGGCCGCCGAGCATCCTCCGCCCGCTCGCTTCTGCCCGTCCTCTCGGAGCGGCGCTCCCCGCGGGCCGCCCGCTCCGCTCCCGTTCCGCAGCCTCTGCGGGAGGGAGGGAGGTGTTTTCCCGAAGTGCAAAGAAAAGTCCGTGGGATTCCCCTCCTCCCCCCTTCGGGCGCGTTCGCACGCTCCCTCAGGCATGATGCTCAAGATGCTGCCGTTCAAGCTNGGCCGGGCCGGGGCGGCGCGGTGCCAGCCCCGGGCGGCGGCTCACGGCGGCTCTCCTCCCCTCTTTAGGTCCGTAGCCGGGGGCAGCGGCAGCGGGTGCCGGCGGAGTGACGCGGCCCGGCGCTCCAGGTACGCGGTGCTTTCCTCCGGGCGCAGCGGTGTGGGCTGGGGGTCGGCGGGCGGCACTGCGACGTGAGCGGCCGAGAGGTTCGCGACAATGAAGCGGCTGTGCTCCGCTCGGGCCCAGCCCCGGCTTGGGCTGCGAGAGGTGTTGTGTTTGTTGCTTGGCTTCTTGGCGTCCTTAGAGCCCGATAGCGGCTGCTTAACGTGCGTGAAGGCGAGTCGCTCGTTTTCTGTGCGCATTCGCTCACGGTGTGGCAGAGACTTTTGCTTCACAGCGGTGGCTTTCATTGCCCCGGAGATAATGTGTGTCAGACAGCACTGGATTTGGGGCGACTCAGAGACGTGTGGCTTCACGGTCTGTAGGTGTAACAAAGTCGGTTGTGCTACCGATGCTGCCGCCCTCTCTGAATATTCGGTCCGTAGTTGTGCAAACTATTGAAATCTTGTTATAATTTCTGTACATCATATGCTGGTAGATGTATGTTGTGCACTGAAGTAGTAAAGAGAGCACATCTCAAGATGATATCACATCAGAAAATTGAAACAACTCAGTCTGTCAGCAGATACTGCTGAAATTGTTCCTCTTGGAACCCTTGTCTTGTGTATTTGTTCGTTTACAAGAGGCACAGCTCCATTTCCTGTTGTGTACATTGAGCTAATATTTCATGCCCCAAGAAAGCAGTATCTGCTTTTATCTATAAACTTCAAAGCTTCCTTTCCAGCTTAATGTGGTGTTTGTAATAGCTGTGAGGTGTAGGTTTGGGGTTGTTTTGCTATTGCATCTCTCCAAACCTTGCGTCATTTGGTCGATCTGTGATTTCTTCGCTTCCTGCAATCACAGTTCTCTGTCAGGATTCTGCAAAGTGTTTCATCAAGAATCAGTGTAACCTTTTAAACTCTTAGGACAACTGTTGCGAGATAACACATTGATATCTGTCTTGTAGAAAACCCACTGTTTTTCATTCCAAATAGGAGGACAAAATTCCTAGAGGAGTGGTCTTTCAAAGGATGCAAGAAACAAGGCTTCCTGCATTCCCCACATACTCAAATCAGAGAGCCTGGGAAGCATGATTTATAGGATGAGGAGATATATGGAGGATTTTTTCTTAGATCTTTTTAAAAAACGCAGGACAGACTGCCTGCTCCTCTTCATGTGCACACACACAAAACAACTTCAAGGCAGTGTAAAACAGTCACTTAAATGCAGTGCTGCTGATACTGGAAAGCTTGTGTAGTCCTTTCTGCTAAGACAGGTTAATGGGACTTAGAGGTACTTCCAGCAAAACAATTTGTCCTACATCAATATTTCTGCAAGTCATGGAGTGTCTTAGAGGACCTGTGACCGTTATTCTTGGACTGTATGTCTTTAAAGTAACATGTAATCAGTGCAAGAGGGAATTTTCTGTGTCTGGCAGGTGCTGGGTTCTCTCTCACCTTGCGTTCATGTGTTATGAAAGCTCTTTAACATGAAAGTAAACAAAGAACCCAAAAGCTAAAGGGCTGTCATGTATTTGGAAAACAAAAATCTCTGAAGCATTTTAATGTGGAAGCAAAACTGTACAAGAGCCAAGACTGCTAAAATGTTTGTATGATTTCCCTTTGAATTCCACAAGTAATGTGGAAAACATTGCAACTCTTTAGGATACTGCTTCAAGAGAATATCTGTCATTGTTCCTACTTCATAATCACACTGCATCCATTTTTTAATTCTTTCTTTAAGGGAGAGGTACTGCAGGGCAATGTGTAACACAGGCTTTTCTAATTTGTGTTCTGGAAACTAAACAAAAAATTCTCACTTGTTTTTTTTTCCTTGCTGCTTTCCTTTAGGTGTGCCAAAATGTCAGAAAGGTCAGATATTCTTCACTTCAAGTTTGACAATTACGGCGATTCGATGTTACAGAAAATGAACAAACTGAGAGAAGAAAACAAATTCTGTGATGTTGTCGTCCACATAGATGATGTTGAAGTTCATGGGCATAAAATTGTATTTGCTGCTGGCTCTCCCTTTTTAAGAGATCAGTTCTTATTAAATGACTCCAGAGATGTAAAAATCTCCATCCTGCAAAGTTCGGAAGTAGGGAGGCAGTTGCTTTTGTCTTGTTACAGCGGCGTTCTGGAGTTCCCTGAAATGGAGCTGGTGAACTACTTAACTGCTGCCAGCTTTCTGCAGATGAGCCACATTGTTGAACGATGTACGCAGGCACTCTGGAAGTTCATAAAACCGAAGCAGCCATTGGAGAGCAAGGAGTGTGAACAGCAAAGTGACTCCTCTGAGCTGAAGGAACATGGGGAAGATGAAGACTCTCTGCCACAAGATTCGCCTTGTATTCAACCTTCAGAAGACAGTATGGACATGGAGGATAGTGATATTCAGATTATCAAGGTGGAGTCCATTGGGGAGGTAACAGAAGTTAGGAATAAGAAGGATCAGAACCAGTTTATTTCTTCTGAACAAACTGCATTGCATTCCTCCGAACCTCAACACTTTCTAATCAACTCCACCGTTGAAAACAGAGCAAGTGAAATAGAGCAAAACCACCTCCACAATTATGCCCTTTCATATGCTGGCAGTGATAACATCATTCTGGCCTCTAAAGATATGTTTGGGTCTAACAACCGCGGTATAGACAAAGGCCTCCAGTGGCACCACCAGTGTCCAAAGTGCACAAGAGTATTTCGGCACCTAGAAAACTATGCTAATCACTTAAAGATGCATAAACTATTCATGTGTCTCCTCTGTGGCAAGACATTCACTCAGAAAGGCAATCTCCACCGGCACATGAGAGTGCATGCAGGCATCAAACCGTTCCAATGTAAGATCTGTGGGAAAACCTTCTCTCAGAAATGTTCCTTACAGGACCATCTCAACCTGCACAGTGGGGACAAGCCCCATAAGTGTAACTACTGTGACATGGTTTTTGCGCATAAGCCCGTTCTGAGGAAACATCTTAAACAGCTACATGGTAAAAATAGCTTTGACAATGCCAATGAAAGAAATGTTCAAGACATAACGGTGGACTTCGATTCATTCTCATGTAGCGCTGCTACAGACAGTAAGGTCTGTCAGCAGGCCGATGGAAGCCAGGTACTGGATGCAGGGAAGCTGCCTCAGGCTGTGCTCAGTTTAAGAAATGATAGTACCTGCGTCAATTAAGCAATTAAAAACAGCCCTTTGTAGGGATCATGACTGAGAGGAGCAAACAGTTGGCTTGGGCTCTTACCTAAACTAGTGGTATGCTCTGAAAGGCTTCTGATGGAGGGTTGGATTGCAAAACCTGGCAGGTCTTCAGCCATCGTTCTTAGTCTTACTTGATGTTTTCTGTGAATAACAATCTTCCTTCAGGTTTCTGTCTGTGTCTCTACTGTGGATTAAGGGGTTAATTGTTTCATTTCTCTCTGATTAGGAGACTCAAGACTAACACCTTTTGAAAGACTGTTGCTGTGTGCTGCAAGTAAACCATCTGCTGTACAGTTAGAGGCTTCTCTGTGTCTGGGCAGATGGAGGAAAGAGCAAAGAGGACAAGTGTGTGAGATAACCCAATTGTTATTTTATGAAGCACTGGATCACTGAAAGCACTCCATATAGTGCTAATTTGTTTTAAACTTACCTCTTAACATTATTTTTGTCTGATCTTACCCCTAGACCCCTACAGTTGAAATGAAGTATTTTTGTGTCACTTTTTTTCCTTTCTAAACTATTTCAAGAAATTTCTGCTGCCAATTAACACTATCTTAAAAGCTCTCAGGGTTTTTAATGTTGGCATGCATTATGAAAAGGTGAAGCCCTGAATGATTTGGCAGGGTTAGTTGATCATTGCATAGAACTGTTCAAAATGAGAGTAGGTTGCAGCTCTGGAATGTGTGAGCTCGGCACCTGGAGTGCCAGGTATGACCTATTTCATAAGCTGTCATACACAGCAGTATTAAAGGGCACTTACCATTGTATGTACTGATTCAAGGTAAGCACTTCAAAACTAGAAGTAGTCATCTATCTTCCATAAATTCTGTTTCAAATAACCACAACAGTTGCTACTTTCCTAATTGGTTTTAGAGCAAAGCTGGAGTGGAAAAACACTGCTTTTTGACACTGTGAAAAAAATCTGTTTTAAAAGCTGCAATGTGTAGTAACTCCATGCTTTTTTTTTCCCCTTAACTCTTGTATGTCTCCTCAATAACTAATAAGGGCCACATGTCAGTTAATATGAAAGTAAAGAAAAAAAGTACCTACCATAGGTAGGTAAGAACATTAACAGCATGAAGTTTTTTGATTTCTTGGGTACTGAAAGGACACTTTCCTTTAAAGTGACCTACATAATTCATGCCCATTAGCATTTTACAGAGCCTAAGATGAGGTGTAGGTAGCATAATTTCCATAGGTTAGTTTATCAGCTATTGACTGTACTCAGCAATACCTCATGTATACCGCCTTAAACATCCAATGTTGTGGGAATGGCATATTAGTTGGGATTTTGGGATTATACTATATGACTTCACAAAAGTGCCATGGAATTACCCACATCCCAATCAGGCTGAAAGAAACAAATTTCTCATCTGCTAAACACCATTCCCAGTAGAACAGCGTTCTTATATTGAAGTGTAGCACAGACTAATAATCAAGTGGCTGATCCTTGCTACAGAACTGCTGTTTATGTTTGGAATAAGTATTTCTTCCAGTGCAGTTCTTTTCCTCAAGGTTTGCCATGAGGCTGAGATTATGCTTCCTACCTAACAGTAGTATTGTTTGTGTGTTTGAATGAGGGGATAGGGATAGGGGGGAGGCTGCTATTGTATGGCTAAAAATGCTCAACAGGTATGACCAAAGGTGTGTTAGAGCAAAAAATGTTTTGTACGTAATTATCAAAAGTTGGTCTTGGTCTTCAGATATGTGTATGTAGAAACCAGGATTTCCTTATGCAGACTTGACACTGATGAATGGTAAAAATGTGTTAATCTTGCAGACCGTTTTCAGAAATCCACGTACCTTCGAGTAGAAAAGCAAGGTGATTCTGTGAATCCGTTTTTGCAATTGAGTTTTTGAACTACTGTACTTGACTGTTACATTAACTATAATTACATGGACAGCTATGAAGTAATAAGCAGTGGAAATGGAGTTAGGGCATTATATCTTTCAAGTTGTAGCAAATATATTTAGGCCAAAAATGTAACTTTTTGGAACTTCAAAAAAAAAAAAAAATCAGGTTCTTGGGGCAGAAAATAGGTAGGCGTGGGAAGAAAAACTTTTCCTCCTAAGTAACCTGCTTTCAGAATAACTGAGCTAAAACATCATGGCAGTTGCATCTGACACTTGCGTTCTGACTTTGGGCAGAATCTTCTGCGTTGTTAAAAAGCTTTTATAGTGCTATTCGTTACGTGGAAACAAGCTACAGCTCTGATGTCAAAAAGAAGATAGACGTGGAGAATAAGAACTTTGCAGAGCCAGGTCAACATGCTGTAAGGGATTAGTGGAAAATCCAACATTATGCGAATATGGACATAATAAAATGGTCTTCTGCCAGAGAAAGGAATAAAACTGTACAAATGCCAAGAAAATTGATGTTATTAAGAGCTCTGTCTGGGAAGTTTCTTCATGGAATTTCAAAGCTTTAATGTTATTGCAAGGAGGATACAGCTTGTTGAAGTAGCCATTGGTGACCTGAAGCTGAAACGAAGAGATGAGGGGTTATCCTGAGAAACTAAAAAATGATTTGGTCAAGATATATGGGTTTTCTGTCCACCCTGCACTGTGGTGATACCAACTTCTGAGAAGGCTGAGACCGCTGGCTACTCGTTTAAAAGGCTGCTTGTGACCATTTGGTGAGATCATAGCAGAAAAAAATAGGAAAAAGCAGAAATGCAGAAGACTGCTTCTTCAATGAAAATGAAACACATCTGTTGGATGAAAGGTGACTTACAAATGTTTGTGCTTTTGGCCTGGCAAAGGGATACAGACCAAAAGAGTTATGCAGGAGACAGCTATGTAAATCCAGAAGCAGTGGAGATCTAAGAGGGCAATGTGCTGATGAGCACAGTGTGAAGTGCTCTGGTAGATTTCATGTAAGATTTTCCCCCTATATGGAACAGAGAAGTTAAGAGTATAAAAGAGGTATTGGAAAAGCAAAACCTGGGTACTGCCTCTTCCCTGGATTAGAGTAAAATGGAGTGAGAATTACTATAAACAGAATATACAGAGGCAGCTTGATTTTAGAGTAAGATGAACTTAATTGTCCATGTATGTAAAATGTTGTCTTCATTGCATTGTTCCAGTTAGTGAAAGACTAGATCCAGTGGTTGTTGCTGCTGATGCTGCATATTCAGATAAGGACTATGGCAGTTATAATCTGTGTGTTAATGTGTAGAATACTATTTGCTGGTAAGTGGATAGTCTCACAACTTAATGTGCTGTACAACGTCCTGCATATCCTAAAAATAACTGGTCTACTACAAAAATATTTTAATAACTTCTTGAATATATTAGGATTTTTATGTTGGCATTTTATTTATTTGATATAGAATTCTTAGAACTCTTAGATTTACGAGGTTGGGGCTCACCACCTCGCTGAGCGGTGGTAGCTCGTGTAGCATGTCTTCCTGCAGAACGTGGTGCAGCTGCACAGCCTCCTGCAGAGATCAGGGATGAGTCTTTCCTTATTTTTTTCGTTTAGAGGGCCTGTTTTGCAAGTCCATAACTGATACGATTGAAGTGTCAGCCTTTCTCCCCTGGCTTTTTGGCAAAACTGATAGCTGCCGCTGAACTCCTCTCAAAGGAACTTAATGTTTCCATGAGGCTGGTTGTGGTTCTGGTTCTGGAGCCGTTGGGAGGAATAAAGGCGAGGAGCGAGAATCAGAGCGTGACACCGGCTGAAACCGTAGAAAGGATTGGGAGCTCGCGTTAGACCGTGATTTTGAGGAGGTGAACCGCCGGCTCTCGTCACTCACTGAATGAGCGCTTTCCCGTGGGCCTACAGCCGACGGACCGAGCATCAGCTACCTCTCCAGAGACTGGGCGGGAGGCTCATCCCGAGCGTTACCAAAGCAGGCTGGGGGGGCCGGGCCCGGCGGCAGGAGCCGGCGCTGCCCGTTCCTCTCGGCCGCCCCAGGGCGGGCCGGGGCCCTGCGCCGCCGCCCTCCCGAGCGCCTTACGGGGCGGCGGGGCCGCTGCGTTGCTACCTCTCCCGGGCGGGTGGCGCCGTGCCGCTGTAGCAGTGCCAAGTCTTGTAATAAACGTGCTGCTAACTCTGCACCGCCTCTCATTTCCCACCGGCGCAGGGCGGGGCGCGCTACCGGAAGGGGCGGGGCTGCGCGGTGGGAGCGCTTCCGGGTGGCTGGGCGCTGGGGTACCGGCGGCAGAGCGGGCACCGGCAGTGGCCGGGGAGCGGGGGGTGGGCGGAGGGGCGAGCGGCAGAGCGAGGTCGGGCCCTGCACTGAGCTGCCGGCGGCGCTGCCTGCGTTCGGCGGGCACCGGCGAAGAGAGCTCGGCCCCGGGGCGGGCGGCCCGCAGGCCCGGCGCCATGGCCGCGGACTCGGAGGTGCTGCACTTCCAGTTCGAGCAGCAGGGAGATGCGGTGCTGCAGAAAATGAACCTCCTGCGGCAGCAGAACCTCTTCTGCGACGTCTCCATTTACATCAACGACACCGAGTTCCACGGGCACAAGGTGATCTTTGCCGCCTGCTCCACGTTCATGAGGGATCAGTTCCTGCTCAACCAGTCCAGGCAGGTGCGAATCACGATCCTGCAGAGCGCCGAGGTGGGCAGGAAGCTGCTGCTCTCCTGTTACACGGGTGCGCTGGAGGTCAAGAGGAAGGAGCTCCTGAAGTACCTGACTGCCGCCAGCTACCTCCAGATGGTCCACATTGTGGAAAAGTGCAGCGAGGCGCTGTCAAAATACCTGGAAATCGACGCTTCCATGGAGAATAGCAGCCAGGCTGCAGAGAAGTGCCATTCCTCTGACACTGAACTGAGGAGCAAGGACGATGTTTCGGATAAAGACTGTGAAATAATTGAGATTTATGAAGATAGCCCAGTTAATTTAGAACTCTCCGTTAAACAGGAGAAGGGAGATAACTTGCAGCCTGTGGCACAGAGTTTGGTCTCAGAAAGAAAGGACACAGGGACCCCGGAAATATCAACGGTTGAAATAGGATATAAGGATGATGAAATATGTATCTTCAGAATGGATGCTATGAGTGTACCTAATGTGGAAAACGATCATTTTCCTCAGCCTTGCACCTCCTCTAAAACAAACTTATATTTCCCAGAAACGCAGCACTCCTTGATAAATTCTACAGTTGAAAGCAGAAATACAGAAATGTCAGGAACTCATGCTCAGGCTTTTGTCACTGACAATCCAGAGGGGACTTCGACTCAGATGAATGGGTTTCAAAATGTGGATGATTCTGATAATTTGTGGCGGAACCAATGTCCAAAGTGTCCAAGAGGATTTCTGCATCTTGAGAACTATCTTAGACATCTAAAAATGCACAAGCTTTTCTTGTGTTTGCAGTGTGGTAAAACATTTACACAAAAAAAGAATCTCAACAGACACATCCGGGGCCATATGGGTATCCGCCCGTTCCAGTGCATGGTGTGCCTGAAGACGTTCACTGCCAAAAGTACCCTGCAGGATCACTTGAACATACACAGCGGTGACAGGCCCTACAAGTGTCATTGCTGTGACATGGACTTTAAACACAAGTCTGCTCTTAAAAAGCACCTGACGTCTGTTCATGGAAGGAGTAGCAGTGAAAAACCAAACCTGAATGCTATTACAAAAATTGAAATAGACTGTGATTAATAGGTGAGTGGGTGTGGAGCCAGGCTCCACAAAAAGCTTCTGTCTGGTGAAATTCTACATGTTCAACACATTCCCACGTAAAGGAGAAAAGGAAAAATAAGTGACTGGTGATCAGACAGGATCAGATCAGAACAGCCATCTTGCCTGTTGTACGAGGGCTGCTGTTGCTGTAAGTCCTCAAAAGGACGTTGTATTAGTTTATTAGTTGAAAGTAAATGGCAAAATACAGGAAACACTTTCATGCCTGTCTTCGCTGAAATGTTCTAATTATTATCTCTTAATTATGCTTTGCAGTCCTTTGTTTCAAGGGCAGACATTGCCAATTTTTAAACTTTTACTGACATTGCAATAAGCTGAAGCCTCAGCCATGACACTCCTGATCTGTAATGCCTAAGGAAAAGAGATGTTTATATGTATTCAGCAAGTCAGTCACCCCCCTGTATTCATGCAAATTATGGTGAAATCATCTCCTTCCCTGACTGAACTTTGCTGGATCTTTCAACAGAAGAAAGGCATGTGCTCATACTCAAGTTGCCTTTTGCAAATAGGGAATTGGTAAAAGAGAATAAAAAAGTATTGCATTGCAGTTCTTTTTTTTTTTTTTTTTAACTGGATACTCTCATTAGAAGGACTTGCATTCAGTTTTATGAATGAGATCTGAATTTTTCTAAGATTTCTTTCTCCATATCATTTCTTCTGTCATACTAGTGTTTAGTGCCTGTTTGACTTACTCTGATTAAGTTAGGTCCATTTGCTGAGCTGTAACATTTGTCTTTGTTTTCTTACAAATCTTAGGTACATATACTAATGTGACAAACTGTATGCTATTAAATAGTAACGCTATGTTCATTTTGAAAAGCAATCCATCATAACTTAAAAAGAACAACTTAGACATAGAGATCTTACACTTCTAATTCTGTGATGCTGTAAAACAGTAACTGTGTGTTTGGATAGCTGTGTTTGTACTTTATCAAAAGTCATTTCAGTTTCATCACAAGCAGTGAGCCCCTGTAATGCAGAATCTTTATCCTATACTTGTCTTTGACTGGTACATGTTCCTGCATTTAATGTGATATGAATAAAGAATTGATTCAGTTGTTGTTATGAGATAATTGTACTTACATTAGTTTCTCCAGTTAGCAGAAAGCAGTAGTTCTTAATCTTGTTTGTATCACTTTCCTTCAAGGTTGACAAATGCTGTTGTGAAACTCTTGTTGAGTCCAGAAGTATCACATTTGTGCTCCATAACCTGGCTGGTTACAAGACAACAACTTTTTATGTCAGTTAACAGGTTTAATTTAATTTCATTCTCAGTGATTGTAACTGGTCATTGTTTGGGGTTTTATTTATCAGTTACATGAGGGGCTGGGCATGTACAATGCACACAGTGCAGTTTCCTGTTACTACCTGTAATGGAAATGATCAGGTATGCCAGCTTTAGCACTATCTTCGCATATTGCAAACTTCCACTGAGAAGCTTTTTAAAAAACTTGTTTCGTTGGGTATTTTTTAAGTTCTTCGTTTGATTTAATTCAGTACGTAAGCGTGCATTAGTTGGATTGTGGTGATATTTGCAGGTTCCCTTTCACATTAAGCTGTATGTGTATGCCTTCCTCAAAAATCATGTAGTCAAAATGGACAAGTTGTGTGTTCTAAAGCTGACTGAGCCACATTCCTTCAAAAATTCTTTAAAACATTTGACTTCATACATACAGTTGACTTGTGAAGGATTCCATTACATTGATTCATTGGAACACACACACTACGTCTGCCTATCTGTGCCTCTATGAGTAGTGTCAAAAATGACACACCCAGAGTATGCAGCTGGTTAAAGTGTGAATTACAATCACCTCTTTTATCCAGTACTGAGATTTGGGAGTCACCTTGTGCAACAGCCTCACATTTTGGAAAAAAAAAAACAAAAAAAA
>JACDJE010000064.1:1686418-1762845 GCA_016647715.1 Pavo muticus
GCGGCCCCTTGGCGCCCCGCCCGCCGCCGCACCGCGGAGAGGGGGCCGTCCCCCGTCGCTAGGCCGCCGGGCAGCCATTTGGTGGTGGCTTCGAAATGACGGCCGGGGCCGGGCGCAGGTGCGCGGCGGGGCCGGGCCGCTGTCAGCGGCCGGGCGGGGCGGGGCGGGGACGGAGCCGCCCCGGCTGCTCCCTGCGCTGCTCCCTTATCTCCCGGCCGCGGCGGGGGGAGTCCCGGTTCCTCTCCCCCGTCAGTTGCAGCCCCCAGTGCCCGCGGCCCGTTCCCTGGGGGCCTCCGTTACGGCGGAGCGCTCCCGGCGCTTCCATCGCGGAGCTGCGCTCCGGGGTAATGGTGGAGAGGAGTCATGGTGGAAAACAGGGCCCAGCGCTGCGCCCAGCGCGTCACGGCCCGAGTGGCTGAAAAAAGCCGAGCAGGAAAAGCGTGCCTTCGTTCTGCTGATGCTTGGGGTGCAGCAAGGGCTTTAAGTTAAGCGTGGAAGTCAGCAGAAAGCGTAGCAAACATGAGTGTGGTCGGGGAGCTGTAAGCATCGCTGTGCAGGCAGGGTTTGGAGTAGGGCAGCCTGTACCTGTGAGGAGATAAAATAGTGCCCGAGCTGAGACTGACACCCAGAACATGCTCAGGTATAGGGCTGTTTCCTTCCATCTTTAAATGTAAACTTAGAGTTTTTGTTGAAGGAGTTGGCGGTAACAGCGGTTCCTGTAGCTGCTCGTTTGGAGGTTCTCTCGTGCCCGTTGCAGCTACTCTTCAGTGTTGAAAATAAAACAAAAAACAGCCCTTCAGATTACAAGGATGTACAGTTGTGACTGTGGCAAAGAAGATATATCATTTCCAGCGAGGACGTACAGTTTACATCTGCTGAATCCAAATATTCCTTTTGACCTTCGGTCTATTTTAGACATTTGGGAATTCTAGAAATTGAAGCTTGCTTTATTAACAGAGGTGTTGTTCTGTGAGGCACTGAATTCTTAATTTTTGTAATGAAATGCTTTCCCAGGAGCTGCTTTTTTAATGAACTTTTCTTTCTGCATATGGGCAAAACTTTCCTCAGGAGAAGGTTTCTTACTGACTTGTCTTTCTGCCTTGTTTGAGGTCGTGGTAGTTTCTCTCAAAAATATCAAATTCCAACAGTTTGACTGTTAGTTCTTCAAATGTCTCAAAGTCTTCAGTTTGAATGCTGATCTTTTGTGGCGGAGGTTTTGTTGGTTGGTGTCCGGAAGGCAGTGGCTGGCAGCGTGTGTTCTGTGAGGTGTGCACTGCGTTTCCTCTGGACAGCTTTTGTGCTTTTCTTAATGGGATGCATGGAAGTGGTCTCTCTGAACTGGCTGGGCAATCCCAATGAGAGGAGTAAAATCCATTATCTGGGGGAGTATAAAGCTGTTCTGTAAAAACTTAAAAGGCTTTCTGCCCCTCATGGAAGCCCTCTGGTTTTTTGCTGGTGTTTCAGCAAGGAATTAGTATATCTTTAAAATTCTTTGAAAAATGTCAGTATATGGAGCTTCTTTGTAAAATGCACAGTTGAATCATTACCGTGAAGATGGTGTTTACAAAACGCAGACACCTCCAGGATCTGAAAGACGTGGGGAACTGATCCACACATGTGAGAGTCCAAATTCTCTGGAAATATTCCTGAAGAGTAAGGAGTTCTTCAACGTATCTCTTGTTGAAGTAATTGTGTCAATGTGGATCTGTTTAGAAATAAGTTCCCTTTCTCTTAAGGCAGTCTTAAGCTCAGCTGATTTTGGTAGAGAAAAAAATTTCATTTATTTGCCCTTCAGTTGGTTCTGAAAAGTCGATACTGGTACAGGAGCTGAACTCCTATCAGTCTGTGGCAAGGGCAGACTCTCTTCTCCTATAAATCACCAAAAACCCCACAGCGGCATTACATAAGTATAAGGGAAACATTAAGAATCTGGTAACAGGATTTGAGCTGGCCGCCCTAGAAGAGAAAAGGGCAAGTGTTAAACGTTGAGGATACGCTGCCTGGTGTTGGCTTGGGGGGGTTGTACCTTGAAGTGAGTGAACTTTGGCCGTCACCAAGTGAACAGTGAACTGTGGGTTCTGTCAGTGAGTTGTACTGCTGCTCACAGCAGTTCGTGTAAGGAGGGAGAGGAGACCTAAGGTTTTAATTCCTGAAGAAGATTGCTGTCTTCTCCTGTAAAGCATCCAGTGGGTGTTTTGGCAAAACATAGTCTGGATATAATTATATATTCTAATATATCACCGAGTTTTTCTCTTGTTGATAACTCTTCTGGAATCTAAAGTAGGCTGCAGATATTCCCAGTGGCATGAATGTTCAGTGAAGAAAAATGGATTGGAATATCACCTCTAATGGTCGCTAAAGGCTTTCCTTCGTATAGAATTTGATGTGTGATATAAAGAGATTCACATGTGACAGATATTATGGAATGTAGAAATAAGCAAGTCTGCTCTGTAAAGAGGATTTGTTTTAATTTCAAGTCATCATTGCTGAACGATGCAAAGCTATTATGATTTCTAAGCCTTTAATGAAGCTAGTTTTGTAAATGATGGCTACTGAAGAGAAATGAATAAAAGATTCTAGCCTTTGCAGAGAATACTTTAATACTTGCAATTTGATGACGTGAGCCAGTCAGGATGCTTTCAGAACTGCATAACTTGAGAAGGAAGGCTTGAAAAAGTTACCTCTCTGCAAAGCAAGCAAACAGCTGATCTGCATAGATGACATGTTATGATGGAGATCGTTTAAAAAAAGACATGATCTCTGCAGTCAACTTAAGAGCGTGTCAGTATCAAGGACTCTTTAATTTAATCATTAAATTGATTTTTTTAAGGTTTGTGGATTCAATCCACAGTGGACTGTACTGCCTCAGTTTGTGGAAGCTCTACATAACAAGTTGCCATACTTTTATTGTATTTTTAAGATCTCGTCTGTAGAGGAGCCTTTGAGCCCTGTCAGAGTTGCTCCATTTCTCATTCTCGCACAAGATCTGTTTGCAAGCCTATCCTGTGCTCACAAGGGAGCTGGCAAGGAGGCCTGAGCAGAGCAGGCCTGGCATGAAACCACCAGGCTGCTGCTTCTGTTCAGAGCTGCGTCTGCTGCTGCTGCTCTTCTCTTCCTGGGCAGCTGCCTGGGGGAGCAGAGTTCAAGCCCTCAGCCCTTGTTTTCTTTGGCAAGGGCTGGTACTTGCATATCCCGTGTCTTGATAATGCCCCGTGCCCAGTGGTGTGCAGCTCTGATGGGTAACGCTCTCAACCTCATGTTGAACTTCTTTCTATTCCAAGAAAACAGAGTTATCGTAGAATGAGACGCTTTCTCACCATGCTGCCTGGTAATTGGGGCATCTGGGCAGGAGGCGCTGAATTTTTTCTCCCTTGCTCAAAGAATTGTGCCTCGATTTGATCCTATAGCTGATTAGTAGAAATGCACAAATGATCATTGCAAATGAGGGAAAATCCAAGTCATCTACTTGGGCAGCTGAAGACAAGGCTGAAGTCGTTTTTGAGAGCTATTTAGTGCTTTTGTGCAAGGAACAGCTTCAGCCAGAGGGATTGAAATCACCCCCATTGGTACCTGTGTGTTTGGCTGCTTTTTGGAAGGTGGAAATGTGGATTTAAAGTATTAAAAAGGAATTAAGTTTCTATCTCTGTGTGGGTGAGAAATCTAGTTGGTGAATTAAGATGTAAGGCAACGCCAGCCACTAACTGAACAGTGTCCCTTTCTCTACCTCTGTGTCATGTTCTTGTACTTCTGATGTGGAGCAGTAAGTGTCTCCTCCTGCTGTTAGGCCTCTGAGCTCTGGATATGAACGGATTTGAGGATGAAGCGTTGTCAGCAGTGTTTCCAGTTAGCTCTTCCAGGCAGTGCGGGGCCCAGCGTCCTTTGCAGTGCTCCAGAGCCTCTCCTTGCAGCTCGGTTCTGGCTGCCTTCAGGTTGGCAGATTGGGAAGGCACGCAGAGCAAATGGGTCTCTGCTGAGCCTGGCCGAGTTAACGTGCGAATCTGAACCTTTTTCCAAATACAAACATTAATGGAATGTATCTATTTCAGATAAAAGGCATCTCTGTCCCATTTACTAGAAAATGGTCTGGAGGTCCCAAAGTTCCCATGGGAGAGGAAGACAGTAACAGAAGTACCATGACTTGGGTTAGTTGTACACCGTGTCGTGGTATGGGTAGCTAAAAGTTAATGTAAAATAAAAACATCCAGATCTTACAGCTTCCATCATCTGAAAGCAGTGCAGCTGATCAGTGAAGGTTCTGGGGCTGCGCACCCACCTTCCTGTCACTGCTTTCAGTTCCATCCGATATCCTGGTCTGAAATAATCACAGGAGAGTCAGTGGTTTATCACTGTTAGTAAACTCCATTGCAGCCATTTCTGCAATGGGAAAATGTTGCTGTATTACAAACAAAATGACTCAACTCTGATATATTATGTAACTTTGAAGCTAGGCGGGTGTTTTTTAGTTTGTCATCTGAAATGCTGCTTTTAAAAGTAATACTATAAAATATATTGTAGCAATGACATGTAAACATATTTTAGTAAATATATATGTACATATATGTAAAACTTGCTATGTCTCACCAAACTCTTGTATGTTTGACCTGTTTCTCTATGTGGGATGCTTCTGCTTTGGCAAGGAAAAGAAGCCTGGCATTATGTGTAGATATGGCATGTTTAACAGACAGAACAAGTAGACAAAGGATAATTATACCGAGCATATTTTCTGTTTAAAAACAAAACCCCAGTGGCTCCTCGTTTTTCTTTAGTTTGTTTTTTCTTGTCTCTGTTCAGTTCAGAGCACTGGAGCAGTTTGTTCTTCAGGAGTCCCTGAAATCCATTGTTCTGACAAGGAACAAGGATTTGTTAAACATGTGGCTTATGCCTTCTGCAGGAGTCAGCGTGGTGGGGAGGGGCTGTGGCACCTTGGTAAGGCACAGCGGTGGGGCAGCACAGGCAGCAGGTGTGGTCCTTCCTCTTGTGGCTGCCCAAAGCTTTGAGCTGAGAGCTTTCCTCGACTGTGTGCCGATTTCATTAGACTTTTTCCTGACAAGAGATCTGGAAGCCGGCACATGCTGAGAAGAGTCTGCCATTTCTGATGAGTAAATACACAGATCTGTACAAATCAGTGGTGTGCTCTTCAAGAATCTATTCTGTTTCCTTTCTGTGCTGGTCAGGGAAACAACTATTTTAGAAGCCTGTGGAGAGGTGGTGTTTGTTGCACGTGTCTGTAGTGTCTCTGGAGACTGAATGTGGGTACTGAGTTGGTATTCTTGCATTTGAGCTAGTTAAGGAGCGGTTTGCTGGGAGGCTGCCGGTGAGCAGCAGCGCGCTGGCAGTGGGCTGTGCACGTAGCAGCCTTCCCTTGCACCTTTCCCTTTGTGAGTCACGATGGCAGCGCTTCCTCGAGCAGTCTGGGCTTTGCAAAAAGGGGTGTAAAGCCCTGGGTTTTGGTCTCGGATCAGCACGGTGGTGGTGGCAGCACCTCGGTGTTCCAGGAGCGCTGGGAGGTGTTTCCTGCAAGGCTTTACGCCACGGTTCTGCCCACCCCTTGTCATGCTGTTTGGGTAGGGAAGTTGAAGCAAGTGTGCCAAAGGATGTGATGGGATTCCTATAGAGGAATGAAATGTCTTTTTAGGTACGTTGGCTCATTTGTTTTTGCAATTACTTGTTTTGCTTTGGGGTTTCAGTGGTTAAAAGATAAATGTAGCCATAGCAGATTAAAGAGGAGCATGCTTTTGCATCCCTGCAAGAGCTCTGACTGTGCTTTCAGACGAGCTGGATGAAAATCTTTTGGCCAGTGTTGGAAGCACTGCCTCAGCAGCTTCGTTCTTAAGGGGCAGGTTCAACTTCCAGTTTGTTTTGTTTTGCCCTTACTATGGGAGTTCGTTTTGGGGGTGGGATTTCTGCTTAATATTGAAAAGCACGCTGAGGTGGGGACATGTTGTACAAGTGTCCTGTTACTTAAAGGGCACTGAATGTTCATCATGTTAAATAGAATTTCTAAACAGATGGCTACAATTAACGTAAAATACTAGAACACCAAATAGACTTGATATGTGGATGTAATTATTTCAGTGGTCCAATACGTTAGCATTAATTACATGTTAGCACAGCCAACAGTGGAATCATAGTGAAGAGTTACTGAATTCAAATGCAGGAGAGAGAGCACAGCTTTCTCAAAACTACCTTTTTTCCACTATTGGAAAAAATATATTTAAATGACACATTTCAATATATATCTAAATATTTGCATTCTAACGAGCTGCTAGGATGGGCTTGTTCAGAGCCTTGAAGTGAGCTGACAGGTCTCCAGGTTGCATAGAAAGTGAACATTGCTGCACGTTGCAGTGCAGGGTGGGGCTGTTCTGCTCTCAGGTGAAGGTGGATATGAGTCTTCCAACCAAAGTGTTGATGTAAATGGTTTCATTGACCTTCCCAGGCATGTTATCTTTTTCATATAACTTAAGTTATGTAAAATGTGACATATTTTAGAACAGTTTTTTTAATAGACAGGTATAAAAGACATGCGTGATACATCTGAACAGAGAATTTTCAAGAGAAAATACTTAATAACAAATCAATTGGAGTTACTGCTTGCTTTATCCTGAAGTGTTATCCAAGGTGCCAGGGTTTCCAGCACATCGGATGTTTTCCTGCAAGTTTGCTGAAGCGGAGTTGTGTTGTTGTGTTGTTGAGTCAGGTGGAGATGTAAAAAGCAAAACTGGGCAGAGCAAGCGGTGCCCTTCTCAAGTGCTCTGATTGGGGAGGCAGAGGGAAGTGGCATAAGAGAGTCACAGAATTATTAAGGTTGGAAAAGACCAATAAGATCATCTGGTCCGACCACATCACCACCGTGCCCACTACTCCGCGTCCTTAAAATAGTACTCACCTCTCATTATTAGTATCTTCTTGTGATTCTCAATAGAAAATGGTTTGATATCAGATTAAACCTGAATAAAAACTTCAGAAGGAAAGCTTTGCTGTACTTCACTTCAAATGAAGTGAACACAGGTAATGTTCTGTGCCTTCCCCACACCCTCCCCAGGCCCACTGTATAACCAGAGGGTGCTCTTAGGGCTGTGAAAGGTTGAGTTTGGATGAGATTGGATGCTTACACTCTTTCTGTGCCAATAAATGTCTTCCTTTTCCTACACTACAGTCGTATTTAATCCTGTGAGAACAACTTCAGTGCAATTTATTGTGAATATGTTCAAATTCAACTTACTGTAGCCCACAGTGATTCAGTTCATGAGCCTTTTTGTGCAGTTATTATAATATCAAAAAGTTGTGGTTTTGAGTACGCTGATGTAAGGATTCGATGTTAGTCTGTAAAACATTGAAATGGTATTTTTTTAACTCAAACTCATTCTAAGTTACCAGAAAGCATGTTTTAAATAATCTGTTATTCACTTACAGCTGCCAAAACGTAGTACAGTGAAATAATGGTCTTCTAGCCTGCTAAGCAACTGTCCGGCTTCCACAATGCCTGTGCAGGCAGCTCAGTGGACAGAATTTCTGTCCTGCCCAATCTGCTACAACGAGTTTGATGAGAATGTGCACAAACCCATCAGCTTAGGTTGCTCTCACACTGTCTGTAAGACCTGCCTGAACAAGCTTCATCGCAAGGCATGTCCTTTCGACC
This sequence comes from Pavo muticus, assembly GCA_016647715.1. Classification (NCBI taxonomy): domain Eukaryota; kingdom Metazoa; phylum Chordata; class Aves; order Galliformes; family Phasianidae; genus Pavo; species Pavo muticus. The sequence goes on from JACDJE010000064.1 coordinate 1,694,061, forward strand.
AGACTGCCATCAACACAGACATCGACGTGCTTCCTGTAAACTTTGCACTCCTCCAGTTAGTTGGAGCCCAGGTATGATTTAACTGCTCTCTGTTTCGCCATCTCACGTTACTAACATTTACGTGCCAGTTGCAATACTTGTGCTGATATTTTTCCCCCGTTTGGTCTAAGAAATGGCAAGGCTTTGACTTTGTGGTGTCTTAAAGTCCGTATATACTACAAAAGGAGCCGTACCATTTCCAGGGCCACCCACTTCTCAAAAAATGAAAATACTTCCAAGTTGTAAGTAAATTCTGTGTGAAAAGGCTCCTGAAATGGGACTGGAGAAAATACTTATTAGAAACTAGCCAATGACCTGTGACAGTAGTCACTGGGAGAGCAGACCTGCGGACTGTGCTCATTTGTTGTACGCTTTCTTGCAGGAGTCTCACTTCTGCATGTCGCACGCTCAAAGTAGCTGGCTGTGTAACTCGGCTTTAGAAATATGTCTGGTTTTTTTTTAATATGTATGATAGCTTTTCAGTTGCATTTTCAGATACTGGCTAATCAGGCCAGGAATGTTCCTTGGTTCTGTCTCAAAGCAGCGGCAAAACAGTGATTATATAATCAGTGCTACACTTTAGGGAGACTAAATAAGTCTGTTCACATTATGCTGATTCATATGCTTTTTCTTAATACTCTGTCTGTAACACCTGGGTGATGCACTGATGATGCATTTACTTTTCTCTTTAATGTTTTATCGCATGCCTAGATGAAGCCATTGATAATAATACTATCTGTTAGTGCTTTTTCTCAAATTCATCTTTTTTTTTCCTGCCTGCCTTGATCTAACAACATTCGTTTTCCTGGGCTCTGAACTTCTAGCAGTGTCTTTCAAACAGTTGGCTGTATTGTGACTAATGTTCCTTCTATTTTCGTAGTCTGACCTTGTTACTCCACTTAGAGTTCTTGCACCAAGTTAAGTTTGATAGTTCTTCTCCTTGAAGACTTCAGAGCTATTTGTATGCCTATATGCCTTTATGCTTAAATTATTTAACTTTGTTTTTGACTTTTTCATGTTATGTTCTTGCCAGTTGTAAGACAACTTCCCTTGTTTCTCTGTAGTAAATCATGCTGGTCTTGTAACTGATCATCCTCACAAATCTTGTATTCTTCAGCTCTTTTAACTACATTCTCCATCATTCTTGGTCATTGCTTTTTTTTTTAAATCCTACTTTTGCTCTTAATGTGTTGAGTGCTAGCAAAAATAATCTTTCATTTGTGATACTTGTCTTTAGTCTTTTTTGTTACTCCTTATTACATTCCACACAACTTAGATGGGTCCTGTCTTTCTCTTCCCTGAGAAGCCTTGCACATCTGCAGTGTTATGTAATTATGGTAGTGAAGTTGGTACCATCATAGGCTTACCATATAGGTCAATGGGTACGTATAATTCTTTTTCACCTTTTCTTTGCATTTTTTAGGTACCTGATCATCAGACAGTAAAGTTGAGTAATGTAGGAGAGAACAAACATTATGAAGTAGCAAAGAAATGTGTTGAGGATTTGGCACTCTACTTAAAGCCATTAAGTGGAGGAAAAGGTAAGTCTGCACTGAACAGTGGAATTTTGGTGCAGCAGTTTTGGTGTCCCTTTAACAGCACTGTGGTTTTAAGCACTGACTTTAGACATCACTGGAATCATTCTCTCGTTTTTGTAATAAAGTTTTCTAGCATGTCTTATTCACACTTGTGACAATTGCTTCTTGATTTCAAGTTTACAAATACGTTTTAATATCTAATAATATCTCCACGGGACTAACTTCTTTCTAAAGCTGAACTTTCCTCAAAGGACGAGTTTGACGTCAATTTAAGACTCTAATTAAAATTCTTTTTGCTAATGAGTTACCCGGAATTGCCCAGGAGAAATGGTGATACCTGTGATTAGAATTCAAGTCCTAGAGACATACTATTACACATTTTTGTTTGCTCTACCTAGATTAATTTGTCCAATTAAAAACAATAGTTCCATCTTTTCTCTCTTTCTTTGAAGGTGTTGCTAGCTTGAATCAGAGTGCACTGAGCCGTCCAATGCAAAGGAAGCTTGTGACACTGGTGAATTGTCAGCTGGTAGAGGAAGAGGGTCGAGTTAGAGCTATGAGAGCAGCTCGATCACTGGGCGAGAGAACCGTTACAGAATTGATCTTGCAGCACCAAAATCCTCAGCAGCTTTCTGCCAATCTTTGGGCTGCTGTCAGGGCACGAGGATGTCAGTTTCTAGGGCCAGGTACGGTACCTGCAGGATCTGCAACGTATAAATATGTTTGTACCTTTTCTTAACACACGCAAAACAAATCTTGGAAGCTTTTCCTGTGCAGTTGAAAGTGCCATGACTTCCATTTTTCAACTTTATATGAGAAGGAGAGGGAGGGGGAAAAAAGACTACATGTTAGTAAGATGTGCTTTCTTAAAAGGTTGGGGTTTGTTGTTTTTTGTTTTGTCTTTATTGACTGTTCATTGAAATGATGCAAAACTTCTGGCAAAGAAACATGGATACATCAGCCATCTTCACAGCCTGCTGCAGTGTAACTGTAACACTGGCTGGTTGTAGCTCTGCCTCTGATCAGATTTTGGTGCTGAAGTGCGGATTTCTCTTGTTTATACTTCAGCTGTAAATGCAATCAATCAGCTAATTTTAGATACTCCTTCCGAAATAGCAGATTTCTTAAAATATGTTCACAAAGTATTTCTTTTAAATTAGCGAAGTGAAAATAAGGGATTGTCTTCAGGATGATTCATACATTTCTACATATGGTGTTAATACATGATAGCCATACTGTTTTCTGGCAACATATTTCTATTCCTTTCTTATTTTTGTGCTGAAGCTATGCAAGAGGAGGCACTGAAACTTGTATTACTGGCACTGGAAGATGGCTCCGCACTCTCAAGAAAAGTTCTGGTACTTTTTGTGGTGCAAAGGCTAGAACCAAGATTTCCTCAGGCCTCTAAAACAAGCATTGGTCATGTTGTGCAGCTACTGTATAGAGCATCATGCTTTAAGGTAAAATACCAGAATTGAAGTTTGTTGCTGTGAACAAGTGCAATTCCAAGGCACCCTTCTTAGGATTAATCTTTCACCTGTAAAATGTTACATAAATTCTGTTTCAATGCATTCAAATAGTGTAGACTGTACAGTGTCAAACTGACATGAAGTTATCTAATATTTAAAGATCCCTGCAAAAGGAACAAATGGTCATATGTTGAATTGACTGGAATCAACTCTATAATTACCTCTCATTACTAATTGTTGTCCATCAGCTGGAAATTCTCTCTCCTGAGAGAGGCATGAAATGTAACTCTGTAGGCACTCCTCACCTGCTTCAGAAAGAAATAGAATGGTTTATCATAATCATGTTTGACCTTCTGTGGATTCATAAGAGTAGGCCTGGCCATATGTGTCAGACTGGCCTGGATGCTCTCAAAGCTTGAAGTCCAATTCTGAAGACTTCTGGAATACTCTAATCCTGGGTGTTTCCGTGGTTACCCTAATATCTAATATATCATGATGTCACAAAACAAAAATGATGAGACCTCTTGTACTCTTATGGCAAATGACTTAAATAAGAGTTTACTTAACATTTATAGTGCAGAATATTTACCAGAGAGGCCAAGTCAATTTGAGAGACTTTCTGTTTTCTTTAAGTAATCTTCTAGCACTGGGCAGCAAAAGCTACTGGAAGAAGTGCTGGATATCTAACTGTATCAGATAACTGCTTTGCGTACTTTGTGACTTAAGCAAGTCTGATGGATTGCTTGGTTGAAAGTAGTGGAGTTGATATCACAGTTTAGCACTAGTGATCCTGTTAAAACTTGAGGAGCTGGCTGTTCTGCCTGTGTGCTGCTAGCTAAAGTGGATGAGAAAATGGGGGAAAAAAACCAACAAAGGAAATAAATTATCTGTTAAGTATCAAGAAAAAATACGCTTCTGCATTTTGTTCTATGTAGCATTTTTTTCCTGACAGACTGGAGGTCTCTTGTTAAAGGAGTGCTTGTTCATTAGGTCACTAAAAGGGATGAAGATTCTTCTCTGATGCAACTTAAAGAAGAGTTTCGGAGTTACGAGGCTTTGCGGAGAGAACATGATGCCCAGATTGTTCACATTGCCATGGAAGCAGGACTTCGAATATCACCAGAACAGTGGTCTTCCCTTCTTTATGGTGACTTGGCACATAAATCTCACATGCAATCCATTATCGACAAGGTTTGTCAAAGGGCTGGTTTTAGCACCTTTTGGTATTTGACTGTTTAATGTTGTAACAGAAGTCCAAGAATTGCTTCAGTTATCTTTTTGTCTTTAGTTGTATCAAATATTAAGTAAAACTAGAATTAAAGCTTTTCCCTAATATAGTATATTCTTCATACAAAGACATTTTGTTTTTCAGTAGTTTCTGTCTTGTGTCTTATGATGAAGCTTCATAGGGCAGATTCTGAGCTGAGAAATGAAATTTCTCTCCACTGATACTTGCTGTATGCCATCTGAAGACACGGTATATTGCATTTAGGAGCCGATGCAATGGAAATGTTCTTAAAATTGATACTTCACAGTTGTAGGATGAAACACTAACACTCACTTTACTTTCAGCTCCAATCTCCAGAGTCTTTTGCAAAGAGCGTGCAAGAATTGACGATCGTCTTGCAGCGCACGGGTGATCCTGCAAACTTAAACAGGCTGAGACCTCATTTAGAGCTCCTGGCGAACATAGACCCAAATCCAGGTAAGCAAGCAAAGTTGTTGTTTTGTTTTATTTTTTTAAATCTTTTCACATCATTAATATCAAAGTGAAGTAAATTATATAAGATAATTTCCGTTATTGATTTCAGAATTCCGATTAACATAGCGCTATCATAAAATCTTCAGGGTTCTCTGAGCTGCATCCTAGTCCTCGATGTTTTGGAAAAAGTTCTCTTATTTATGATTCCTTGGAAATTATTGACAATGACAAACCTGCTTTTAATAATTTTAGATGCAGCATCTCCAACATGGGAGCAGCTGGAAAATGCAATGGTGGCTGTAAAGACGGTGGTACACGGGCTGGTGGATTTCATTCAGAATTACAGTAGAAAAGGCCACGAAACTCCACAGGTTACTATATTTCATCATTGTGTGATATGTCTTAATGTACACTTATTGCAATACGCAACTCTTAAACATTACTGTTACATTGAAATATTTATGGCCTTTTCTGTGGAATAATCAATAATACTGTTATCTGCTGCATTCTAGTTTTGAAAACAACATTTCTGAATATGGAATACAGCAGAGCTTAATACATTGAGATCCATATGAAAGCACAGTGCCTAGCTCACCAACAAGCAATTCCTTAGTTTTCTGATGAAAGACAGTTAAAAATATCTTGGATATGTTTGTGTGCGTATTTTAAGCCTATTTTTGTGTTTGTTTGTAAGTGGAACATCTTTTATTTGTGTTTTTTAAGCCACAACCAAATAGCAAATACAAAACAAGTATGTGCCGAGACCTTCGACAGCAAGGGGGATGTCCAAGAGGAACCAACTGTACGTTTGCTCATTCTCAGGAAGAGCTTGAAAAGTGAGTATTAGAGATTTCCAGTTTAAATCCAAGCAGTTTCCATAGAACTTTGAAAATGGGTTTCTAAGGTGTGTTTATTCATTCTGAACGATTTGTTAATCTCTTGAAATTACAACTCTAACATGAAGTTGAAGGTACTGTAAAGAAAGATCTATCAACTAATTCCAGTTCTGTTTTTTATTTTAACTGTATGAAGTAAAGTTTTCTTTTCTGAAACTGATTCTAGGCTCAGTATCTGTTAGGGATTGGATATACCACTCAGAGGAGAGAAAATGTTAATTATATTTTAATTGACTAAGGAATAAACTGAGTTATTTAGGTAATATGTAACATGCATTCTTTAATCTGTTTTCACCCAGTTCTCTTTCCAAAGGACTGCACAAAAACAGATGTTCCATTAGGAGGTGATCTTTGGTCACAAGGAGGGTGCTGATGTTCTACTTAAGTTAGGCTGAATTGTTGAAAATAGACAGCAGTGTGAAGTCCTCTAATTTTTGGCTATTGTGTTCCTCTCAATCTCTTACTAGTTTTACAAATACATTAAACTGCACAATAAGCACTTCTTAAATCGTCTGTCTTTTGTGTGTTTACATGTTTGTTTGTAGATATCGTTTGAGGAACAAAAAAATCAGTGCAACAGTGAGAACATTCCCCCTTCTAAATAAAGTTGGCGTTAATAGCACCGTCTCAACCACTACAGGAAGCGTAATTTCTGTCATAGGAAGCCCTGAAGCAACAGGGAAGATGGTGCCAAGTACTAATGGAATAGCTAATCTAGAAAGTGGTGTTCCCCAGTTGATCCCTCGCTGTGCAGACACCTCCTTAAGAGCTTTGGAGAACACCAAGAAGGCAGGGAAGAGTGGAGCCAATGGCCAGAATGTTTCTGGATCCCCTACAGAATCACTACCTGAAAAGTAGGTAACATTTTTTCATAAAAATAGCTAAGCACAACATTTTGCTCTTAGATTATAAAGGCAAACAAGCTTGTGAATCACAAATAATAGATATTGAATTCTGGTCCTGCTGTGCAATTGTTGTTGTTGCTTACTGGCTGAGGACTTGCGAATAGTACTGCAGTGAGAACTATCATTATACAAAGTTTGGATTCAAGTTGTCAGAGCCAGCACCAGTTGTTTTAGCTGATAAATAGTTCCACGTCATATAAAACTGTAGATCTCTCCCTGTATCTTCTATTTTACTGATATCTAACTTAGTATTGGGTAATTGCATTCAAAAATGGACATTTCCTGGAAGCAAGAAGAGTACATGCAGTGTTTTTTAACAAGAAAAATCCCTTTAATCCTGGAAACCTTCCACTTTTGGGATTTTCCCTTAAAATTGTTTTGGTACTTCTCCATGAAGCAATGATTCTCTAAATTTTTCAAACCCTTTGTCTTTGCTAGAATACATTTGCAAGTGTTATGTAAGGTTATGAGTACATCACAAAACATAAATATATGCTTTTGAGTGCTCTTATGAGAAAGCCTGAGATTAAATAATTTGGGGTGTTTGGGGTGCTAAAATTCTAGAGGAAAGAACTTCACCCAAATTTTCACATTACATACATTGTGTACATGGAGAGATGATTAACCGAGATACATAAAGATCTGTTAATGATTTCTTGTTAATCCTTTTCAGTAAAATTGGTTCTCCACCCAAGACTCCTGTGAGCCAGGCAGCAGCTACCTCAGCTGGTCCTCCTAATATTGGAACAGAAGTGAATTCTGTGCCTCCAAAATCCAGCCAGTTTGTTCCCAGAGTACCTGTTTACCCTCCGCATTCTGATAACGTTCAGTATTTCCAAGATCCCAGAACTCAGCTGTCGTATGAAGTTCCACAGTACCCACAGACAGGTGAGTACAAGACACTGCGTCAAGAGTAGGTTTGAATTTTCATCTAGATATGCCTGCATGTTCTGTAGTTAGAAATAACTTTTCAGTTTTATGGATGAACCTTCACTCAGTAGAATACTGTCTTCCATCCCTCATGGCAGGGACTTGTAGTCATCTCCCATTACTGAAAGGTTCTCGCCTTTGATTGCTGTGTATTATACAACTTGTACCTCAGTATACAGAATTTGAACCACATGGTCTCCCATCTACTTTTTCCTTTGTTACATTGGATTGCATTTCATTAGGCTTGCTCACCTCATGCTCTGTCCATGGAGGATATCCGCGGACAAGATTCATACCCAGATGAACATTGAGCGTTCAATAAACAAGAGAAATACAGTATTGGATTACGTATTATTAGGAGAAATTTTTTCCTGCTCTAGGCATTCAGAGTCCTGGAGGAGAACAGTGTTTTCATGTACTGTGAGACTCTTTGTACTTGCTTAGATGTTTTTGAAAGGTTTCAATTATGTTTTTAGGTTTGGTGTGCATGTTTATATTCAAACTATTAAGAGTTTGCTCTAGTATCAGATCATTCACAAGTTATCTGAACACCTCCATCATTGCTTCTGACAGCTCTTTCCAGTGAGGAGTGAACAAAGTGTGGAACTGTCATTTAGAAACCTTTGAAATTGCTTATCTTTTTTTTTTTTTTAGCAATATAGTTTTCTATTTTAGAGGTGCTATTTTACCTTCAGGTATAAAGAAGTGTTTAAAATGTTGACTTTTTAGTTACATACGTAGTTAAGTCATCCTATATGGGAGCAGTGGCAGAGCTCTGTTCTCCAAATTGGATCAAGCTGATAAAGGATCGCTGCTACATCTGCAGATATGATTGACATATATAAATTTTATTCCGGAGAGATTATAGGGCTGATAGTGAGGTTTTAGAACTGTGCTGCACTTCATTCTATAAAGATACTTAACCACACTAGTTACAGTTATAGAAGGTGTAAAATTCTGGGTTATTTGTGATCACGTGAAATGTACCTTTTTCCAATTTTCAAGGATACTATCCACCACCTCCAACAGTACCAGCTGGCGTGGCTCCCTGTGTTCCTCGCTTTGTGAGGTCCAATAATGTTCCAGAGTCCTCCCTCCCGCCTGCTTCCGTGCCATATGCCGATCATTACAGTACGTTTCCACCTCGAGATCGACTGAATTCTCCTTACCAACCTCCTCCTCCGCAGCCGTATGGACCAGTTCCTCCAGTCCCTTCTGGAATGTATGCTCCAGTTTATGACAGCAGGCGCATCTGGCGCCCACAGATGTACCCACGGGATGATATTATTAGAAGCAATTCTTTACCTCCCATGGATGTGATGCACTCATCTGTCTATCAGACATCATTACGTGAGAGATACAACTCTTTGGATGGGTATTACTCCGTGGCTTGTCAACCTCCAAATGAACAGAGGACCGTGCCTTTACCAAGGGTAAGTGAAAGCCAGACAGGGAGGAGGGATTAAGGCTTAATCCTCAAAGTTGTTACTGAAAAGATGATAAATAATTAGTATTGATCTCTTCTGTTTTGTTGGGTTTACAGAGGTCAAGAAATATGTCCCAGACAAAGTCTTTTTTTTTTTTTTTAACTAAAATGGGCCTGTAATGTTGATTACTGTTATCTGGATTAGTACCAGAACCCTTCTGCCTCTTGAATTCCTGTACGTGTTGTTTGAATGAACTATGTATTTAAGATTTGAGTTACTGTACATGAACCACGTTCTCTTCCAAATCCTTGCGAGATTCTTCTAATGATACCAATGGAAGGCTACAGACCCAAGGGAGCATGTTTTCCAAGTGTGCCCCCTGCAAGTATTCACCTTCTGGTGAGAGTATGATAGGGTAAACAGTCCTGTATTTGTTATTGCTAGGAGCCTTGTGGTCACTTGAAGACTGGGTATGATGAACAATTACGACGGAAGCCAGAACAGTGGGCACAATATCACACACAGAAAACTCCTCTTGTATCATCAACCCTTCCTATGGCAACACCATCTCCAACGCCACCTTCTCCTCTCTTCAGTGTAGATTTCAACACAGAGGTGGGAAGCCAAGGAACTTTATTTTCCCTTCCTGTTTCTGTAAGATACCATTTAATATCTCTACGAAGATTTTCCATCTGCCATCTGTTGTTCAAAAAATGATTTTAGTCTTTTAGTAAGAAGAGAGTAGTATCTAACTACGAGTGCATTCAGTTTGTAGTAAATGATGATAAACATGATTTCTGAAAAAACTTGAAGTGAGGAAGTGATTCAATTTACCCTCACTAAAGGAAGCATAACTCTATTGAACTTTCTTTGTGAACCTCCTAGATTGTTTTGTGGTTTTTGTTTGGTTTGTTTTTTTTCCAAAATAGGGAATGACACTTATTTTCCACCAAGATGGGCCATTTCTTTTATGTTCCAGTTGGCATCATGGCATGATGAGTAGACTAAATCAACCTGATCCTGGAGAATATACACCTCTTAAAAATGACAAAATACACTGGTAGAACAATTCTGTAAACAATAATGGAAACTTAACAGATAGAAACTGTTTGCTTTGAAGAGGAAAAAGAAACAAAACAATAATGATACAGTGTGCATTTGTATACGTTACTTCAATGCATCCAAAAAATTCTTTGAGATCTACTGTACCAAATGCTCTTTGTAGATTGACAGTTTCATTGTTGACATTTGAGGTGTTACATGGTGATTATTCAGAATAATAGGTCTTGCAAGGTGTATAAACCTGAAGTGAGTGCATTCAAAGTATATCAGATTTTGAGTCTTCATTCACGTTGAAGTGTTCTGTGTCATTCTTCTGTCAGTGGCTTCTACCTTAAAAAAAAATGCATGACTTCTTCTGAATTAAATTACTGCAGGTAGCTGCATGAAGAAACCTGCCACTAATAGAGCAACGCTGATTTCAGCCTCTTATCTTGACAAGTTAAACAGTGATTTGTACTGGGAAAGCCTTGACAACTGTCAGCTGTACTACTAGTTTAAAATCTGCTTGTGAATTGGTTTATGGTTCCCCAGGTCAAGTCTTGAACATTGGTATAGTTCCTTGATTCACTTTGAGATATTTTGATTAAATAGTAAATGTTTTTTTTTTTTTATTTTAAGACTGAATTCCCTTCTTGTATTATTTACTATCTATTTATTCCCTTTTCTGTAGTTCTCTGAGAGTGTCAGTGATTTGAGTGGAACTAAATTTGAGGAAGATCATCTCTCTCACTATTCACCATGGTCTTGTGGCACTATTGGCTCTTGTATAAATGCTATCGACTCAGAGCCCAAGGATGTGATTGCCAATTCAAATGCCGTGTTAATGGTAGGGGTTTTCTGCACGTTACCTCATTAATGTAATGATACTTACATGCTAAAGTATGTTCTGTTTGATTGAAGAAGCTTTTTTTAATTGATAGCTAATATTTTTGCTATTTTAGTTCAAAGTAGCCCAGCCCATATGAAATTGTTTAGCATATCTCCTTCTAGTTCTTGTAAACTCTGTTTACATCTGTGACAGGATGTAATGCAAGGAATAAAATTGTCAGACATCTGAAATGACCATTTTAATAACATGTCTCTGTAAATCAAACTAGTAGTCAAAATGTTTTGAGTAGACGGTTTGTAAATTGATAAGGCTTATTAATTTTTAAGTCTGCTTTGTAATTGTTGGAGTGATGGGATAAAAGCTTTTTGACTTCTCAATCCCATCTCTCTTCACACATCATAAATAAGCGTTTTTGTGTACATGTGTATTTACAACTTCTGAGGGATCTAAAACATTAGTCTCAGAATATGTTGCACTGACAGGACTGACCATTTGATGCTGTCATTGTGGCCATTTCAGAGCAGGTGTTTCCATTGCAGAAACACATTTCTGACTTGGTTCAAGTGGAATTGTCCATGCTGTATGAATGAATTGCTGGCCTTTTCAGGATTCTAAGATTTACTATGCTGCTATTGTTTCAGTGAATCTAAAGTCTATCCTAAGAGCAGTGTACACTTTTCTGAAATGGCCTGAAGAAAGCTGAAATACCGCGGACCCAGGATAATTAGCATGAATTTAATGTTGGCTGCTTCATATTCCAAGTATCAGAGCTATTTTCCTAGACTATACCTCTTACTTCATTGGAAGGCACATTCTCCTCTAATAAACAGTTCAATGCCAAGGAATCTATGGAGTGGAAAAAATATAACAATGATAAAATAATCATTTGATTTCCATAAGGAGGAAAAAAATACTTTGAGAAAAAAATATGTGATATGAATCATGGCACACAGCTTGCCTTTGGAGGGGTAAGAGCTCATGATTTTAGAGATTTTCTGCTATGTAGTACAGCAGATTGCCTTCACGTTTTTTGAAAGAAGTGTAACCAAGTCTCATCACTTCTCAGGCCTTTTTGATACTATCTTCAGATATGGGAGATAGTACTGAAGGACCTTGAAGCATCCTGGAGCTCTTTTGTGCCTGGAGGCACTAGATTGGAGGAGCGAAATTATTTCTTCTAATGCTGACAGTAGCGTTAAAGGGCAGTAGTTAAATCATCGTGGCCCATCTTGTCTCTAGTTGAACAGATTTTCAGCACTGTATTCAGCAACAATAATCAGAAAGTCACTGGCATACTGAGTCATCCGAATGACCTCAAACAAGTCCATTTATCTCTTTCTGTTTCCTAAATATGTAGGATTTGGACAGCGGGGATGTTAAAAGGAGAGTGCATTTATTTGAAACTCAGAGAAGGGCAAAGGAAGAAGATCCTATAATCCCATTTAGCGATGGACCGATCATTTCCAAGTGGGGTGCAATCTCCAGGTCATCCCGCACGGGTTATCACACAACAGATCCAATTCAGGCCACTGCTTCCCAAGGAAGTGCAACTAAGCCCATCAGTGTATCAGGTACAAGTACAGGCTTCATACTGACAATATAGTGTATACGTGAGCGTTTCATCCAGTTTATACTTAATACAGCAATGGTAATGCGAAGAACTAAAAATGCCCTATACCCTGTATACCCTACTTTTTAAGAATGGAGAAGGTAATGAATTGTATTTTAAATGGTTGCAGATTATGTTCCTTATGTCAATGCTGTTGACTCAAGATGGAGTTCTTATGGCTCAGATTCAGCTTCATCAGCACGTTATGCAGAACGGTATGGACTTTCTTTATGTTTTCTGTAGCTTACTGATGTTCAAAATCCTGAATACAGTTAAAAAACAAACAAACAAAAAACTCCTAATAGACTTTAATTTTAAAATAACGGACTTTTCTGTCCAGTGTAAAGCCTTGGAAGACATACCTTAAAATGAATGGGAGTCAGGCACTGCCGATCTGTCTCGCCCAAACCTGTGATCTTGAGTAGTTTCTCAGGTTTTCTTGTTGTACCTCATCTATATTGAAAACAAAGATGTTTGCTTCATATAATGCCCCAGGACACTGTTAATATGCGCCCCCCCCCCCCCTTCCCTTGCCTTGAAGAGCTTGTTACCTTAGTCACCTAGTTTGTCCAAAAAACTAGTAATGATAGGCCAACAGTCCTTTCAGATCCTTTGGTTTAGAGTATTCAACTCCTGATTTTACCTTTTTTCTCTCAAAGGGACAGATTCATAGTTACAGATTTGTCTGGTCACAGAAAGCATTCCAGCACTGGAGATCTATTAAGTATTGAATTACAGCAGGTAAGATCAGATAAACCACGTACTTAAATAAATAACATTAAATTAGTTTTCTTGGTATAATCTACAGAAAGTCGTAATGTTAATAAAATGATCACTGAGTTACCTAGACATCGGTACGGAACACTTCTTATGATTCATAAGGACAGCTTGTATGAGCTGCTCCATTAACATCAGTAAGGCTGTTTTTGGTAGAAAGTAGTGGGCTTGATAAATGTCAGTAAATGCAGGACAGAACAGATGCTGGACATTTAAAGTATACATAGTTATATGTCTGAAGAGGGAGCTGTTCTTTTTGTGACCTGATTTCTGTTGCTGTTTGCCAAAACGTGGTTTAAGTGTAGCCGCAGGTAATTGGTATGTTGTTTTTTTTTTCCATAGGCCAAAAGTAACTCATTATTACTTCAGAGAGAGGCAAACGCGCTGGCCATGCAGCAGAAGTGGAATTCTCTAGATGAAGGCAGTCGACTTACCTTAAATCTTTTAAGCAAGGAAATTGATTTGAGGAATGGTGAGGTAAAGCAAGGGGTGATTGGGATGAAACAAATCTTTGAGATTTATATGCACACAGACACGTTTTTAATTCTGATGTTCCAAAATACTTGTAAAACATTTGGTGCAAGTTAAGTTGCTGTTGTTGCACCCGCTTATTTCTGTAGACCAAGTAGTTGGTCTGGCTGTTCTGCTACTCCAAGCATACATTTAGAAAGGGGAAATGTGACCATCCATTTCAGTGTGAACCTTACTCTTTGCTCTACTTGTACGTGTTAAAAATCTAAATCTTAGTGAACTCTACAGAAGTTTCCATTCTGGTATTCATTTTCTCTTTCAGTGCTTTGCTAATAGACAGAATACACAGAAGAATCTATTCCTGAAGTTCTATTTGTGTTCTGTATCATTTAGCTCTTTTGTATCATACAAATGTTGAGTCCTAGAAACACACCTTCTGTTCTCATTTTAATACGTGACTGTTGTGGGGAGCAGGTGAAAAGCCAACTTGATGTTTACAGAAAGTATTTCATTCTTTCAGACTGATTATAGTGAAGACTGTGCTGATACAAAGCCAGATCGAGACATTGAATTGGAGCTGTCTGCCCTTGATACGGATGAACCTGATGGGCAGGGTGAACAAATAGAAGTAAGTTCCAAAATGCGTGTCTAAGAAAGATCCTTTGATTAGTTATTAAAACTTCTAACAATTTTTCTTTATAAACTAGTAGATTATGTTGATAGCAAAGCCTTTTGTCTTACTTTTTGTAGTGATATCAGGCACTTCTCTTATTTTAACACCAGGGGTCTCATATTTCTTATTCAGATACCTGGCTGCTGACACTACCTAAGTGCTAAGCTGCTGGAGTTCCCTGTAATTTCAAACAGTTGATCAGCATGGAATCTAGATATAAATCATGATCTTATCAGGAATCTGCCTATTCTCATGTCAGCTTTAAAGCTGTGAGAAGATGGAGATGCCTAAAGAGCTCCCGAAATGTCTGATGAGGAGGTCATGCCTACAGCTAGGGAGCTTCTTGGAAAGGTTTTGTTTGAATTTCAGCCCTTTTAGGAATTCACAATTCGTAGCATATTACTTCTTTTAAAAAACAAAAACCAACCAACAAAAAAAAAACCCACAAAACTGTGTTAAAGATATCTGATGTGATAGGCAAAAGTGAAGCATCATGGGCTCTCCTATAGCAAAATGCAATAGATATTCCAATCATATGATGTAAAAATAAGGGGTCTAATGAGGAAACTCAAATTTCCATCAGTTTGATATAGGAGAGCATAATAGGAGAATCTAAAACTAGTAGCAACGCTATCAATAACATTTTTCCTTCTCTCCTATAGGAGATTCTGGATATACAGCTAGGTATCAGTTCTCAAGATGATCAGCTGCTCAATGGAACAACTGTAGAGAATGGGCATCCACTAAAGCAGCACCAGAAAGAATCTATGGAACAGAAGAGACAAAGTTTAGGTGAAGACCTTGTGATTCTGTGAGTGTTAGACAAAACAGCAGTGTCTGCCAGTATTAGACAAACAGAAGCAGCAAAATAGTTGTGTGTTTAAGGATGAACTGCGCACCTATTCAGACTTGGGTTAGACATCTGCATTGTGTATACGTGGTGAAGTGAGAAGAACCTGTTAAGAAGTCAAATTAGGTCACAAATGTGAAAGTCATAGGATGGTACCATTGTTTGTATGCATTGCTGTAATTATATGTGCTGAAACAGGTCACAGCTGTTAAAAATACCTTTCACGTACTCAGTAAGCAAAAAAATCTGAAAGTATTTTTATAGTTGCCAGAAATTTAGAAAAATTCCAAAAGGTTGAGTTTCAGACTGTTTGCACAAATCTCTATAGAGAGGTAGTTTTAAAAATACACTATTTTAGGTTTATATGTTCTATAGTTTTTAATGTATAATGCAGTCTTTGAAAATGAGGCGGACTGCATTTAACATCCTGAGCATACCTTTCCATAGTAAGATGTTACTCCTGTTTCTAAAAATGAGTTTGTCATTATTTATTTAATGCACAGAAATTCAGTTCTGGATACTTGTGCATGTACTTGTTTAATATTTGTGTAACTTATTTTTCTCCTCAGGGAGGAGCAGAAAACAATCCTGCCCGTAACTTCTTGCTTCAGTCAGCCGATCACAACATCTGTTAGCAATGCAAGCTGCCTGCCCATCAGCACATCAGTCAGTGTTGGCAGCCTCATTTTGAAAACTGCTCACATTATGTCTGAGGATAAAAATGACTTTTTAAAGCCTGTTGCAAATGGCAGGATGGTTAACAGCTGAAAGGCATTCATCTTTCCAGCTTGTGACCACACCGTGGAAGCATTTACACTAGCTTTTTATATATATAATATATATTATATAATGTATATTTTTTTTAAAGAATAATATTGGGGTCATGCATTTCCTGTGGACTCTTTGATACTTCAAGCCCCTCTCGCATTAGCATTCTGAAGAAAAAAACTTACTTTACTAGGGTAAGGCGTTCACTTTCCACAGATGAATGGAATTTGGACATTGTTTTACTTAAGCTTAAAGCAGCTTTTTATGAGTTTGTAGCAATCCGGTGCGGTATCTGAGCCATTCTTGTTTAAAATGGCTTCTGTAGAAAACTAACAACTCAGTTATTTAAACTAGCAGGATCCTACGATGATACATCTAGTGAAAGGAAGACTAACTTATTTGTCTCTATTTTGTTTCATGAGAGAAGAACTTGTGTCTTGTTGCAGCTGCTTTTTCCTTAGTTGTGGAACTTTGCATGGAGTATTGTTTCCTGATTGAAGACTGAGAGGTGGGGATTTGGACTTGAGACTTTTTACAGGGTTAACACACATTAGCTTTGCACTGCTGCGTTATTTGCAGGTCTGTGGTGCAGTGCTTTGCTGCAGCGTTTTGTTTCCATTTCCCCCCCCATGCACGCACACACACACACACACACACACACACACATTTCTGCTTTAGTACTGTAGATACACACGTACACAGGCTACTTGTCCAAGTAAAGTTACCAGAAGTAAACCAAGTGCCTAAGTCCTCCAGCTAACGTACTAGGTATTGATCTCCCAAGTTATACACGAAACGATTTTCAACCATATTGAGAGGTTATGCACTAACGTAACAGCAGTTTGTTCTTTTTTATTAATGGTTCTCAACTTGCAGATTAGAATCCAGATGACTTGGCAAAAAGTATCAGGTGCTCTTTGCTTTCCTTTGAAAACCCTGTATGTAGTGTTTGCACTGACTAACAAGATGGTATTGCTGTTTTTGTACTGTTTTGTTTTTAATTTAAACTAAATATTGGGAATTTAAGGCAGTTATTACCTTTTATTTAGTGTTGTTAATCATAATTTTATATTCAGGTTTAATTTTTGCTTGTTCAGTGGCAACTTATTTTCAAAGACTTTGAAAATACAATAATATAGCATTATCTGACTTTTAGAGCTCTGGAAAGCGTATGAATTTATGCCCTGTTAAGATGTGACTGAGAATCATGTTAGACATGTCAGCTAAGGTAGATTTCTTCATAAATGCACACGAAGTAGAGCCCTGGGCATACGTTTGTTTGGTTTTTAAGAAGCTTTTAATCAGCTTTTTTCTTGAAAAGAAAGCAGGACTCTCCCTCCTGACGATTACCATCTTGTTTGTCCTCTTTTCTTTGTGACAAGTTTTACTTTTTTGTTTGTTTGTTTTATTAACTTCTGTGAAGTTGTTTACTCTGAAAATTGTACTGGAATATTTTAAGCCAAGCTGATCTTTCACCAGGTGTACTGCATGTAAGGGCTTTTCCTGCTAGCAAAATGCTTAAAGAGGATCATGTTACTGGTCGTCTGAGTTGTTATTTTACAAAATCACAGCTATGTGGTCGGGTAAGATTTTGATAACTGTTTTGTGCACGTTTCTGGGGGGTGGGGGTTGGCATTTCCCTGAGGGTTACTGATTAGACTAAGTAAATATTGGTGTTTGATATCTCTCCTAATGAACCTGTCCATGAAATAATTATGTTGTAAATATACCTGAAAATCCAAGGGTTAGTTTTGATATTCTGGTGTCAGTATGGAAGATCTTACACATCTATTTAATACTCAAAAGTTAAGGAATGTATGTAGAAAAACAGTCAAGTAGTCTCTTAGTTTCCTTTGGCTGTTGCTGTCCCTTCCTATAGCAGTGCCACCTCACAGCTAGGGTTAGATCGATGCTTTGTTTCACTTGCAACTCAAAGTGAATGGATACAAGAACCAGACCACCTTTGTCACCTTAACTTATTTCCTATTGATGTTAAACTTAACTTAGAATGTTAGACATAAATATGATTGTTGTATATTTTATACCAAGACCATTCTGTAAATATGAATTTATATTACTTTTGAAATGCTTCTGAGATACTATTATTTGCTGTACAATGTAATTCCAAAACAGATATGCAAACAAGTATGTCTCTTTCATGGATATTTAAACAGTGAGATCTTCCATGTTGAAGGTGATGTAATTTTTTTAAAAGATTTTTAAATTTTAAATTGCTATTTTGTTACAAAAATAGAGAAAATATAAAGGTTTGAGAAGTCCTTATTTGCCCTCAGGGAAAGAGCCCTCTGTGCACCAGAACTCCACAGAACATCTTCAGCATGATCTGAGGGTGAATATATACTACATAAATTGATTGTGTATTTACCTTAACTTTTTAATTTTAAAATTGCAGTTTTAAAAACTTGGTTGTGCTCTGCTGGAGGGGGATTGGAATAAGCTGCTTACACACATTTGCCTGTTTGTCCAGTGAAGTTACATAAGCCTAACATATTCCTGCCAACCATACTGGCATATATAAGAACAAATGTATCTATACACTCTTGCCTGCAGCAGGAGGTCCCATGATATAGTAGTTCTCTAGGATGACCATATACTTCATATGGAGAGTTGGTTCTTAACTGAGACTAGTTATTTTCTTGAATTCTTAATGTAGAGAATGACAGGCAAAAGAATTACCTGGGCATTTAAATAGCATGCCAGCTTTTGTCTTACAGTTCTAACACTGACTGTGTGATTTCTGCCATGAAACTGTGCCCTCCAGTGCCCTGACAAGTAGAAGCTACAGGTGGGAACCTAGTTCTGGCTTTCTTCCTTGGTGGAGTTTCATCCCTTGACCCTATGAACAAGTATGTATTCATTTGTCTAGTTGCAAATCAGGTGCCTTTGGGCTATGGAAGGGCTTACTTTCTGACACTGAGATATAGTTACTAATCTTTGTGCATTAATAGCAGTGGTTCCCATTTAGGTTTTGGCCTAAGATACCTTTGCTGTCAGGAAAATAAAAAAGGCCCATAGCAGATTGGGGAAAAGAGATTGGCTCTTTTGCTTTGCTTGGACAAGCATTTTGGGTTTGTTTGTTGTGTTTTTTTCTTTTGTTTTCCCCTCTTAGGGGTACAGCAGGGATTTCACATGCAAGAGATACAGGAATTATTAGTATCTAAGTTAATTGTGTTGCCTCACTACCTGGATTCATTCCTTGTTTTGCCTCATTTTCCACATAGGTCTTAATAGAGACTAATGCTTGTGCTGGGAGAATGCTTGTGTGAAAAGTAATTATCTGTACATTCTTAACATATAATTATAGCAGAGTGATAGCCCTGCTACTGATATTTTGTTCCTGTAAACAGGTGACAAGAAATGAATCTTAGTGTTTATGCAGATTTTGCATTGTAGAATGTATACTAGACCCTTCAAAGGAAAGGTTAGACTCTTTGCAAAGCAAACTGGCGTTGGTTCTTGGTAGTCTAGTACAGGGATGCTGAAGTTTGACACTTGATTTAAAAACAAAGAAATTGTACACAGCTGATTGTTAAATAAGCTCTTAATTGCTCGTTGCAGAAGTCTGATCTGGCAGGTTGTAGTGCTTTGATAACACGGTTGTGTTATTGCACAGTTTTAATTATCCTGTGCTCAAGAGCTGAATGCTGTTCTTGTGTAACAGTGTACTAGGCTGGATGAGGTACAAAGCAATGCACAGTGGTCGGAAACAGCTGAGGAAAGAACACTTAAAATAACTATCTACACTCAGAATAGTTCCAAACATGTTTTTGTTTGCTTTCTTAAAGCACAAGTTGTCAAGTTGTATCTGTTGCTGTACATAGACACTGTATGCCAGCAGCTCCTTGATCATCTTTGTGAACAGATTCTTCATTATTATTAGACTTAAAGGAGGATGTTGAATTTGAGAGTGTAACAAAATGGGAAATGATCGAATTATCTATAGTATGTAAAAGTCCATTCTTTATGTTGTAGTTTGATCCCTTCTGTTAGGCAGCTCCCTCTCACTGAGGGACCTCTTCTGCAAGCAGAACACAACAAATGTGCTTTGGAATGACCCAGTTTTCAGGATAAACGAGCAGCGCGCTTTGGCAGCAGGCAGCACTGTGCGTCTCTCTGCTGGCAAGGGAGCACAGCGAGGGAAGGGAGCTGTCGGTGACGGGGAGAGCCAGGAAGGAATCGCTGACATTCCCAAACCCAAACGTAGCGCTGCACCTCCAGTCGTAATAGAGAGGTTGCTGCGAAGGCTGAACGCGAACAGAGCCTGCGTTTCTCGCTGCCAAAAGCCAGGGTCGTTGCCCAGAGCCCATTGACTTACCCAGAGTAGATCTCCGTGAATCCGAGGCATGGGATGCATGCATTTCGTAGCTGGGCAAACAAGTATATTATAAGGTAGTTGTGATACAACACACGTGGCTTTGATTTGTACTGCACATCCCCACTGTACAGCCACTCCGAAGTATCGTGGTTAGCTTGCAGCATCTGCTGTCCGCATTTATACTGTTTACTGCGTATTCTTTTCCCTGGAAGTTTAAGGAAATTTTTTTCTTGTTGCATCGATTACATTTTATAAATTTGCTTAGCTGGAAAGTTTGGGAAAAGAGGCCTGTTTGTCAATTGTACAACCGATTGTGAAGCTCTAGTGTGAATATTTTTACGTCTGTATTAGACATTTTCTTTGCAAATCTATTGTTCGATTGAAATGTAAATGAAATAAAAGATGGTGTACACCCATCATGTATAAAGCAGGCACCATCGCTACGATGGATTTAATGCTCATTTTTATGGCGCATTCTCAGCTTCTATTTAAAACTATAATTTAAAATCTGTAAAATGAAATGGGGTTATATGGGGGAGTAAATTCTATTCCGTTTATTTCGGTTTGAGTTCCCGACTCGTCTGTTCCCTCGTGTTAGAGTAGGGGGGCCCCGTGCGGGGCGGCCGTGCGTGTTTGCTGTAGCACTGAAGTGAAGAGGTTTTAGCTTTGGCTGGTCACAGAGTAGAGCATCATGGTTTTCAGTGTTTGAGAGAATCGATGGAAGAAGTTTGCAGTATTGACATGTATTTGCATGCACAAATAAAAATTATTTGTCCACCTTAACCGCCTCCGTGCGTTCCACCCAGCGGCGCTGCCCGCCCGGCGGGGCCGTTCCCGCAGCGCTCCGCCCCTTCCCGCCGTGCCCCGCGCGGAGCGCTCCGGAAGGCGTTGGGCAGCGGTGAGGCGTTGGGCCGGGCCGGGCTCGGAGGGGTGGGTCGGACGGGGCCGAACGGGGCTGGGCGGCACCGCGGGCTCCCCGGTAACCCCGGGCGCTGCGTGCGGAGCGCTGTCGGCCCGCGGGGTTCCGCCGTGGAACCGTCTGAGCCGCCCGCTGCGGGAGGAGGCGGGGCGGGGTGGGGGCGGGGCTGTGCGGGCGCTGTGCCGGCGGTCCTTTGGCCTGCAGCTGGGGTGCGCGGGGTTGTGGCACCGCCTGCGCTGCCTCCGCGCTCACGAAGTCTGTTTTCTGTGCTCGAGTTAAACAGAAAACGCGGTTCTCTCCTCGGTACGGCGCTGCTTGCCTGCAGTGCGTTATTTCGGGGCGCGGACTGTTCGCAGAAGCGGCGTGCGATGCTCTCGTGGTCGGATCTCCCTGCAGGTGTTGCTGGCAGCCCCGCAGGAGCGCAGCTGAGCCCACTGTGGCACGGGCGGCTTTCTGCTCCGAGGAACCGCCGACAGAACAGTTCCCGCTATTGGAAACTGAAACGTACGTCGCTGGGCAGTCCGCCTGCCGGGCTGCGGTGGAGGCGGATGGGGCTACCGAATCACGCTTAGAAATTCATTCTCCGTGGGTAAAAACGCGTGGATATCCGCTCGTGTGCCTCGTTGCAGAAACAGCGTTTGTAACTGCGGCTTTTTGAGTGCTGAGACACAAAGTAGGGCTTTATTCATCCTAGGTGTCAACTTAAATGTGTTTGAAATTGTCATTAAGAGTGCACTCGTGTGACTGTGCTGTAGGATGAGTGGTAGCGGGCCCTGAACACTTCTGTGTGGGTAAAAGCTGCTTGGAAGGAATGAAAGACTGCTGTTGTCCTTGTAAGGTGGTATCCTGTGCTGCACAGCTGAGAGGTGCATCGTCTGTTCTGTTTATTTTTTAGAACATAATGACTACATTGGATGATAAACTGCTGGGCGAGAAGCTCCAGTATTATTACAGCAGTAGCGAGGGTGAGGATGAAGACAGTGAGAAGGAAGACAAAGAAGGGGAGAGCTCCATTCCCGACAGCGGTGGGGAGGTAGAGCTTAGCAGCGATGGCAGTGCAGTCAACACAGGTATTGCCATATAGCAGTAACTGCTTTGTAAGTACTTTGTCTGTTGGAAGGTTTGTGTGGTTTCCGGCTTTGTTGTTGTTGTAACAGAAGATCTATTTTCAGGTATATTTGAGTAATTCCTGCAGTTGTGGGGATCTCGAAGGCCTAAATATTAATCTGAATTAACCTTCAACATAGATATGAAGGTAGCCCAGCTAGATAGGTTTGTATTCCTGGACAAAAACAGATACAAACTCAAGGACATGCACATGGCAAGTTACCTCTATTCTCTTTCATTACAGCGTTTTGCACAGTGTACAGAAAGCTTACGATAAGCCTGCTGATTTACTGCTGACTTCTATAAAATCACTGGAATTTTAAACAACAGATGTAGTTTTGTTACTCTTTTGTAGTTAAATGCCAGCATATTTAATTTCAGGTCCAAAAGGAGTCATTAACGACTGGCGAAGGTTTAAACAACTGGAGACAGAACAGAGACAGGAGCAGCGCAGAGAAATGGAACGCCTCATAAAGAAGTTGTCTATGACATGTAGATCTCACTTAGATGAGGAGACTGATAAGCAGAAACAGAAAGAGCTTCAGGAAAAAATCAACGGAAAGGTAACGTGGCACAGAGGAGTTGCCATTTAAATGTTGGACGTGTTTTGTTTCATTATTTGTGTGTGTGGAGCAGATAGGAACCTTATCTGGTCAGTAGATGCGTTTAACAAAGCAGGCGAATAGACACCAAACGTGAACTCCTGATGATTTCATTTCTGCAGACAAGGTCATGTACTTGTTTTGCCAAAGAAATGTTTGCTTAAAAACTCATCTAAAAAGCTGGTGAAAGAGAAGCGATCTGAGGTCAGGCACGGTACCCAAATCAGTGCTCAGAGCTTAGTGAGAGCACATAGCTACCATTAACCTGAATTAAAGTGGGAGCGTGGAGCAGCCACTTGAGTTATTAGTGCAGCATGTGGGAACTAGCAAACCCAAGGCTGAAATCACTGTTCCCGCTGGACACAGTTTCTAATTAGATCAAAATGGAGTGTAATACAGCAGGTGCTTGAGCCTTCATGGGTTGCACTTGCCTGTTATTAAAGATGAGTGACCCACATTAATCCTCTTGATTTAAATTAATTATGTAAGTGACCCATATAGTGATGAAGGTCTTTTTTTCTCTGTCACGTATCTTTCTCTGTATTTTTAGATGACGTTACAAGAATATAACATGATTCACAATGATGAAGATGATGAGGAATTTTTGCAGCGATACAGGAAGCAGCGAATGGAGGAGATGAGGCAGCAGCTGTACAGTGGGCAGCAATTTAAGCAGGTTTTTGAGATTACCAGCGGAGAAGCGTTTCTGGACACGGTTGATAAAGAGCACAAGAGCACTCTGATCATGATCCATATTTATGAAGATGATATCCCTGGCGCTGAATCCCTGAATGGCT
The DNA here is from genome assembly GCA_016647715.1 of Pavo muticus. Lineage (NCBI taxonomy): Eukaryota > Metazoa > Chordata > Aves > Galliformes > Phasianidae > Pavo > Pavo muticus. The sequence continues at coordinate 1,717,767 of JACDJE010000064.1, forward strand.
GTATGATCTGTCTGGCTGCTGAGTACCCAACAGTTAAATTTTGCAGAGTAAAGAGTTCGCTCATTGGTGCCAGCGCTCGCTTTACCAATAATGCTCTGCCAGCCTTGCTGGTCTATAAGGCAGGTGAGCTCATTGGCAATTTTGTGCGGATCACTGACCAGCTCGGAGAAGATTTTTTTGCTGTAGACCTGGAGGCTTTTTTGCAGGAGTGTGGTCTGCTTCCAGAAAAAGACCTAGTGCTCCTGACTTCTATACATAATCCATCTGCGTGTTACAGTGAGGACAGTGATCTGGAAATAGACTGAACCACTTACACCAGGGGGCCAGTAGGTGTAGTTGTGCTGTGGGATGTTCCTGTGCTAGGGGTTGTTCCCTTCCTTTCTTAGTGTGGGTATGTTATTCTTCCCCTCCATGCACTTGGACTTTTGCTTGTTAACATTTTGTTTAAAATAACTTAAAGCATTCCTAACGTTTTCTTACATTAACTCAGTGAAGTACATGCTAAAATGTATTTTACTAAGCATGAAGTTCTAACGCAATTCAGTAATTAAGTTTTTAGGCATTCATGTCTTCTATTAACCTGAAATTGAACTGCTGCCAGTGAGTTAACACGGCAAGGTCCCATCTTCCATTCTGCAGCTTTCAGTCCCCTTCTTGGAACTGTTGTTCTAACAGTTGGCATCACATTTTTGTTTGGTACTCACTTGTGAGTAACAACAGCTCCTGACTTGGTCCTGAAAACTGCTTTCAGCTGAAGAGGGCTCTTCTTTCTTTAACCTTGTCTGAGACTTAAATGGGAAAATCTTCCTTCTGGTACAGCTCTTAAAGCGTTCTTAGGTTTTAAAATACCTACTACTAGAATTCATGACAGTCACTTCAGCAGAAAATAATCTGCCTCTTCAGAGACAGAGAACCAACATACGTCCTGGAGAGCATCAAGGAGAGTTTTGTTGGCAAAATGCAGAATTGGGTCTTGACTAGCCTCAGAATTTTGTATATCTCTGAAATCCTCAAAAATTAAAGAAGTGCTGATGTTTGTCTCTGTCTGTCTGCATGTTACCTGCTTAAGCTGGGTCTTGCATTTTGAATATTAATAATTCCTGGACCTGACAGATGACTGGAAGGCTTTGTGGGAAGTGAGCCCTGGGCCAGTAGAGAAGCTCCTGAACGGGAGCTCCCTTGTCTGCAGCTCAGTGCGTAGTTTCTGCACAGTGTTAGGCAGGATCAGAAGCGTTGCCGCTGTCCTGTTTTTCCTCTGATGGCAGCTCTTTGGGAGCTTGGGTTTTTTTGTAGAGTGCATCAGTGGAATTCACTGACAGAGAAGATGCTGTGGAGTCGGGGTGAAAGCATCGTAGCTGTAAAAGTTGTGCAGTGACACTGGTGGCTCTTTCCCCACAAACTTAGAATTCCCACTTCTGGACACAGATTAAAAGCCATGCAGTGCTGGCTGAGCCCGTTTGTCTTTTTGTTAAGTTACTGCTCCTGAATGCTGTATATTAAGCTTCCCTTCTTCAGCAAGTTCGTCATTATCATTTGTTAATGATTATATTGTTATTAAAGTGTGTTTGTTTTGTTTGTGCTCCACCTTCTCTATAGGTAGTAATATTGGGAAGTAATTTCCAGGGTTTCTACTGCATTTACAGTTCACCCTGCCTCCAGCAAGTCTAGCACTGTGACATAACCCCAGCAGCGTTAGAAACCATTAGCAGAGCGTAGTGAATGCAAGCATGGAAACCTCCAGTGATGCAGAGCAGGGCCAAGGCTTTGCTGGCCAGATGATGGAGTAACCTCCCTGCACCTAGTACAAATGAGCATGCTGAACGTGTGCACTCTGTACTTAGTTGTTACTGAATTACATCTCCTGCACACTTAATTGGATATTACGTTTGCTTTCTCACACGTGACTTATTGTGTTTGTTATTTAATGTTGAGGAAAGCAGACTGTCCTTACGTAAATACGATGTAATGCTGTGTTTAATGATTGCATTTAATTGCAAGTTTTGTGTGAGGCACTTTGGAGTGCCAGGGAGAAGTGAGAAATTTCCTTGTAAGCACTAGGTTCATAGTAAGAATAGGCCTTAGGACAAGGACAAGCATTTATAGTTGTATGTATTCACACTATTTTTAAAAGTACTATGAGCAGACGGGTAAGTAATTCGTAAGTAAAAATAGCTGAAAGAGCACGTTTAGCTGTTTTAAGGAAACTGGCAGAAAGCCAAAGTTTAAAATGTGGTAAGAGATTGAAGTTACTTGAAATTAAGTCACTGGGTGTGGGCATCAAAGTATCCGTGATCTGTATTCAGGATGAGATTCAGTCAGTCTGTAATGCAGAAAGGCACATGTTAGCACCACAGTAAGACCTGGTTTGGAGTGGGGAAGAGCTGACTGAGTTACTTTGGAGTTTTATTTGTACCTAGCAGGGGTTGGGGCCCATGGCTGTAAAGCTGTAACAGGATCAGAACCTCTCCTGCTGCTCCGTCTGATGGCCTGCAGCAAGGTGACTCCTGGTTGTGAGGTTTTGGTGCTCAGGTATATGACAGATGGTTTATGCTGCCAGTAGCAAAAAGGGGGAAAAAGGTGCATAGGAGAGAAGTTTGAATCCAATTCATCACTGATCTGAAAGAAAAGATGAGCACAAGGGAGAAGAGGGGTAAAGAGAAGAGGTGTTAGTGCTGCTGAGAAGCAAGGCTGGAGTGCTGCTGTTGCTTTTGCCCATTCCTGAAGCTAAATCCTTCCAAACCAACCAGCTAGTAGTATTGTGCCCCCAAACCCAGCATTCTGAATGCATGTAAAGCAGCATAGCAAAGTAGAACAGATTTTAGGATAGGTTTGTTATTAATTTGTTACTGTCCATTCAATACGAATAAGAACTACAGCTCATACTAACATTGTATCTGTAAATGTTTTAGTTGACGTGTTAAGGTCTGTTTTATTTATCTTAATTTAAATGAGGGCCTGACCTGCGGGTTAAAAACGAGTATATATGCATATATATATGCACATTATAGATATGTATGCATCAGAGAACTGAGATTAAAATGAAATTGTACCAACACGTACCTACAATAAAAGTTTTGAAACATTCTGGTTTGGCCGTGAGTGTCAGGACTGGGGTTTGAGGCAGATGCCTCTCCTTCCCTCCAAGCTGTTGTGTTCCGTCACCGTCAGAACTCCACTTGTATTGATGCATTCCTTCTAAATTGCTTGACTTTGAATAAAGGAAGCTTTTTAATATTGCCAAAGATGTTTCATCTCTGTTTTCTGGCACAGCACAAAGCGCTGTTCTGGGCAGAAACCTGATGGGATGTTCCAGCCTTTTTTGGAGCTGCGAAAGGCTGTGGCGCAGCAGGCAGGTGGTAGGGATGTGAGCTGTGATGGCTGGCGTGGGTTGTACGCTCGGATGTTTTGTCTCTTGCACTAGGCCTTATCTTGACTTGGCCAGAAGTCCTCTGTAATTTATATTCAGGATGAGATTCAGCTGCTAGACACCAGCAAGAGTTGGTGCACCCATGCTGTGCTCTGGCAGCAGCTCGCCCTGCAGCTCTCAGAGGTGCTGGGCGCTGGGCAGGTACCAGCCTGCAAGCTGTCCCATGGGCTCCGCCTGTTCTTTCCTTCCCTGCTTCCTCCCACCAGCACCCTGTTCTTTTTTTAGTGCATCTGATGAAATTGCTCTGATACAAGCACTGTGAAAGGTTGGGAGTCTGGAGCAAAGCGTCTGCGGTTGGTTCCCTTCCTTGTGCCTTGGCAGAGTTTGTGCAGGCATTGCTCAAGTTCAAACATTTTTTGGCTGCAGTTGTGACAGCATGAAACAAACTTTCTTAAATCCATTAGGTCCACAGAGCAAGAGAGCTCAGGAAGAAAGCGACCGGTGCTGGAAAACAGGGTTGGTATTTATTGCCTTTAAATGTTTCCAGATACTTAGCCTGGTTTGCATATCTGAAATAGGACAGTAACTTAATGCGTGGTGAAGGTTTGGTGAGCAACACTTCTTTCTACTGCCACGTTACGTGCGCTGTTTGTAGTCTGTCCTTTCTGTGTCCTGTTTTCTATGTGCAGCTCTGCTTAGTCCTGTGTCTGCCCGTGGAGCTGGAGGAAGGCAGCAGCTCCTCTGCTGGGCTGTGCACTTCCTTCTGCCCATCTGTTCTGGTGCTACAGCCACATCACATCCCTTCAGAGTGCTGGGGGTTTATTTGTAGGAACACCAAAAAGAGAATTGCTATTAAAAGCGCTGCAGGCAGCGGATCGCTTCCTCCTAGTGTCCACTTTGGTCATTTTGTGCTCAGTGAATCACTACTCCAAAGGTCACACGAACACAGGCAGATGTTGTCCTTTCTGCTCCTCACACCGCATGCACAGCACAGTGCTCTCCTGTGCACATCAGCCCGCAGGCACACACTGCTGCTGCGCTCCCCAGAGATGCTGAACACAGGGCTGAAGGACCAGGGCATGTGGGGGCCGGGGGCTGTGCTATTCCTGGGGAAACATCCCCTTGGTGGCACAGAGCACCGAGACAGCTCTCTGTGTGCCCGATGGCCAGCACGCTTATCAGCTGGTACCAAACAATGCTGGCTGGCTGTGATAGCCACAAACAAAAGCAGGATACTTATGGCCTAACTGAAACAAGGAGGATGCTTGGAGCTGGAGCCCTGCGCACAGCGAGGCCCCAGGCATGCTCTGCCAGTGTGACACTGGAAGTGCGTGGTGCACAGATTGCAGTGCGTGGTGCTGTCTGGGGATATGGCAGCAGCCCTTGGCCATGTGCTGCTCCCGCTGGATGCCATTTGCCCTGTCTGACAGCGTGCTGCCACCCATGCATGGGAACTGCAGCAAGGACTGGGACCCAGGAAATCCCTGCGCCCCGTGTGAGTGCTGTTCAGCCTTCCCCAACTCCGCCCGGTCCCAGGCACCTGCCTTGGCCTGTCTGCACTGCGAGAGCCCGAGAACTTGAAGGAAATGAGAGTGGTTTTTAACATTGTTTATTTTAGGGGTCCATTTTCTGGGATCTGGCTGGGACCAAGGCCAGTGGCCCTGGCTGCCAGTGATCACGTCATGCTGTTGGTGAGGGCTTATGTCTGCATGTGCTGTGGAGCAGGTCAAGCAGGCAGTGTGCCTTTGGAACGTTGTTTACTGAGCTATTAATGCAGGAAAGTGCAATGAGTAGAGGGCAGGGGAGTATTTATAGGGTGATGTGCACAGAGGTAGCTCAGAGCAGCCTGTTGTGTGCCAGGTCAGCAGTGCAAGGTGGGGGCACAGGGCTCTGGGATCTCCCCAGGGCTGGGCAGCTGGCATGGTCACCCTCTGTCCAGTGCCAGGCAGGATGAAGGGCGGAGAGGGGCTGCTGTGGAGAACCAGGTGAGAGCACGGCCTGCAGCGCATCCTCCCCAATGAGGCTGGGAAGGCTCTGTGTGCTGTATGCTCTCTGGAGTGCAATGCCCCACAGCAGGAATGGGCAGTGGGAGCTGAGGGAGAGGAGCAGAGAGGCAAGGAGCATCCTGGGGCGCTGGGATTTACCAAGTGAGCTCCAAAGCTGGCTTAGTGTGAGGCAGCGGTAGGAAGATTAGGTCTGCTGAGGTCTCCTCAGGCACTCGAGCTCTTCCCAAGGTGAGCACCAGCATCTCCCTGCTGGTGTGGGGCAGAGCCGGAGCCCACACAGGGCAGGACGCTCTGCTGGCGCGGGATGGGCACAGCCCCAGCCCCAGCGCTGCCTGCAGGGACAACAGGGACACTCAGTGCCGGGCAGAGGTCTGTCCCCTCCCTGGGCCAAGTGAGGCCGGGCCGTACCTGCATGGGCTGTGCTGCTGCTACAGCTCTGTGGATGATGCTCCACCCGCACGGCCGCTGTCGGTCTCACCTGCTGCAGCAGCACCCGGCACACTGAATGCCACGTACGGACACTTCTTCACGTTGAGGCACACAAGTTTCTCCAGTGATGCTGTCTTGACAATCTCAAATCCGGTTGCTCCGCCAAAGGTACTGGGCTTCCAGTACTCCGGGGAGCAGATGGGGTTCCCAAGAAGTCCCTTCAGTGAAAATGGAGCACCAATCTCCACCATGCTTTCCCCAAAGATGCCATTGGGTTGGGGTTTCTCAAGCAGCAATCCTGGATAAAACTCCAGAGCGTCAATGTCTCCATACAGCTCCTCCAGTTCTGCTGCCTTCTCCTCCTCTCCTGCACCGAGAGAACACCAGAGGCCTCAGCATGGGCAGGGCCGGCAGCCCCTGAGCCCAGCCAGGGGAGTGGGGCCCTACCTGTGAGCTCCTGGAAGGACGCGTAGGGCTTCAGGCCAAACCTCTTCCGGTACTCATTGAAGGGCTGCAGCCTCAGCTGCCGCGACTCCTTGATGACTCCAACAGCCACTCCCAATACATTGGCATTGATGTTTTGCCCCCCACCGATCTGCAGGAGGAGAGGATGAGGAAGAGCGTGCCCATGTGAGTAGGCCCCAGCCTCATCTCGGCCCTGCTGACACCCAGGCCCTGGGATGGGGGTCACTGGGTTTGGGGTCACAGCAGGAGTCCCAAGAGCAGCAGGTCTGTGTGGCAGCCTTGCTGCTTCACACGAGTCAGAGAAGTTGATACAATCTCTGGGAAGGGAACATCCATGTGATGGCAGCAAAGAACAGTACGAGACGAGCTGTTCCATGCAGCACAGCCCGGCCTGGGGCCGCCCGCGCACCGCAGGCTCCTGGCTGCACCACCGTGTTTACTGCAGCATCCCAGGACCGAGCACACGGTGCTGCCAAGGCCCAGCTCACTGCACTGCTCGTGGGCAGGCCCACAGTATACACAGCACCGCCAGGAAAGCTGGCAACTGCTACACGCAGGTGGGACGCACACACCAAGCACTGCGGTGGGACAGACAGGGCACCGCAGCCCCACAGGATGCATCAGCAGCGCGGGGCCTTACCCTTCCTGCAGTCTGCCTGGAAAAGGACTCCACCAGGGCCTCTACACCATAGTCCATGAGCATGGAGGTGTTGTAGAGGAACTGCTCGTAGCTGTACTCCTGACCCTGGATGGTGAAGGAGTCAGGCATCAGCCCGTGCCAGTGGTAGAGCTGGTTGAACTCCACCGCAATGCGATTCCGGTACTGGAACTGCTGCTCGAACAGCAGCTCAGGGTCGAACTTGAGGCTCAGGAAGTACCCGCTGAGGTGCTGGACATAGTCCTCAATGACAATTTTGATGGTCTCTCCTGGGCAGGAGGTGAGAGAAGAAAGCATCAGCACGGGCAGTCCCCCCTGGCCCCACTGCTGCAGGGTGCTGGGCTGGGCGCACTACTCACGTGCAGTGTGGGACCCGCCTGACTCTGGGCTGGGGCACTTGGTGGGGAATTTCTCTGTGAATTACTTTTCCACCAAAAAAGGTCGTTTTGCCGAAACAGAAATGGTTTTTGAGAAAGCTGACCCCAGCATGCTGCTTAATATAACATGTTGGCGTGGGTCTTTAATCGCTTTTCTGTGATCTCACACCAAGTCACTTCCATCCGAAATCCAGAAAAGAATATTAGAATGAAATAATTCAGAATTATAGCTAAATCACTCAAAACTAAATCTGTTGACAGACCAAAGCCAATGATCTTCAGAAGGCTCTGAGAGGAACTCCCTAGCCCCTAATGCTGCAGCACCCACCGATGAGGATGAGCCGCGCTGTCTGGAAGAGCTGCTCGTCGCCCCAGGTAGGATGCTCCTGCTTCAGAATGTCACAGACGCGGTTGTGCTCACGCAGCCAGAGTGTGGCATACATGCAGAGCCCAGGCAGCAGCCCGAACACCTCCTGCCCCATTGCCAGCTGCTTCTCCTTGGGGATGGCAGGCGGATAGACCATGTGCACCGGCACCTCAGTGACAGACGGTGGGTACACCTCCCCGTTCACCACCTCAGGGGACAGGAACAGAAAGTGAGCTGGGGAGGAAGCCATGTGGTCCTGGCAGCTGCCAGAGGGACGTGGGCTTCCAGCGATCTTGGGGCATGGGACCGAGATGCCTCTCAGTATATCATGCCGTGTGGTACCTGGAATTTGAGCTTGCCATCTCGGAAGAGCCGCAGCTGGTGCTGCCGCTGCAGGTTGTCCCCATACAGGTGCCCCAGGTCCACCTGTGGGAGCACACAGTGTGAGCAGGGCGGCAGCCTGCCTGTGCCCATCGCTGTGTGCCCACCGCACCAAGCCCTGCACCCTCACCCCGTGCCCCAGCGCCTTGGTGAAACCGCGTCCCATCTTCCCGGAGGTCTTGAAGAACTGGTGGGTGAAATGCTGGGCAAAGAAGGCGAACATCAAGTTGGTGCCCCGCGGGTCAGCTTCAAATTTGTGCCGCAGCAGGAAGCGCTGAGCCAGCAGCTGGGCATCGGGGAGCTGCTGCTTCCCTGTGGAGGACAGCAGCTGATGCCGGGGCCGTGCATCTCAACCACTGCAGCACGGTGCAGGCAGTGCATGATGGCGATGTGGCACCAGGTAGGAGACAGATGCTGCTCTGCAGACCCAGCTCATGCTTATCACCTCCCGTGTTCCTGTGCCAACCACGTACCTTTGGTCCCCATGGGCGTGGGGCACTCCTCCGGCACCGGCGGGAGGACGCGGGTGTAATAGCTGACATTGGCATAGGCCTCCCAGCTGATGTAGCCGTACTGGGAATTGAAGGTGGGAGGGCTGGGGATGAGGTTGGCGCGAACTGGAAGGAGAGAGCTGAGTCGGTGCCATGGGGCAGCACAGACCCCAGGCATCCCAGGAACCAGACCGCCCAGCCACATCCCGCTGTGCTGTGCTATGCCCCCCCATCAGAGGCTGCAGGTCCCTGCATGAGCGGATGGTTCTGCTTCTGCACTAATGGATTCCTGGATGATGAATTAGACGACAAAAATGCATAAATGCTGAAATCAACAGCCGGAGCCTTGTGAACACGTCCCTATGGCTCCAAGAGCTGGAACCTAAATATTTATGCAAAGTGATAAATGCAAGGACATGAGTAACAAGGGCCAGCTCCATATTTCCACCAGCTGCTCCCTGCACGGCTGCTCCAGAGCCCTTTGTAGAGGGAGCGTGGCATGCCAACAGCAGCCGTTGCCTGGCGCTCAGCCTGCGTGCGGGGCTCAGCCTCTCTGTGCCTCCCACTGCCAACGTCACCTGCATGCGGGTGGCTCAGAGCAAAGCGATCCAGCCTGGTGCCACCCATGCCCACGCTGATGCCCAGAGTCCTGATGCCACCCCTGGTACCTGTAAGCACGAGCCTCATCAGCGTGTCTCTGATGAATGTGCTGTTGATGATGTCCCAGAACCACCTGAAGTGGGTGAGGATGAAGTGGTAGAAGGCGGGACTGGGCTTCAGCAGGTCACGTAGGCGCGTCCAGAGCTCAGCTGTGGGACACAAACGCAGCACAGCACTTGGCACCAGATAATGACAGCACGGTGCTCACCCAGCACAGTGCCATGGACTTACGTGAGGTGCAGTTGGTCCCGAAGTATCCCGTCCGCGTGCAGTCGCACTCATAGCCTTCCAGGCCGACGCGCACACACACGCCTTGGTGCTGGCAGGGGTAATAGCAGCAAGGGTTGACTGGGGAGAGAGAGGAGAGGTCACCATCCACCTGCGGTGCCACCGCGGTGGGCACTTCACTGCTCCTCAGTGGGGCTGTGCTGCCCTACACACAGCCAAGCCCAGCGCAGCAGGAGGCAGCAGAAAGGCACTGCTGGAGCCTTGTGCACAGACTGCTGTGCCCCAGAGCTGGAGAAAACCCTGCAAACGTCACTGTTAATAATGGCAACTGGGCTGCAGTTTGCTTTGGCACAGGGCTTTTCTGCCCTGAGTGGAGGAAGGGGCTGACTGCTGGGCTCCTTCCTCCCAGCCCTGGCCCGGTCACTTCCTCCACAGCTGCCCCTATGCCTGCATAGCCCAGCTGCAGCTACCAGATAAGCGCCCGTCCTGCCCTCACCCAGCCAGTGCGGCTGTGGTGGGGGCACACTGCGGTCCCAGTCCATCCCAGCAGCTCCTTCTGGGCCGTGCTGGAGGTGTCACTGCAGCCCTGGGGGCTCTGCTGTGCAGGGAGAAGCCTGAAAGCATCATGCTGTGGCATCACATCGCCAATCTGCCAGCACTCAGGCAGCTGCCGCAGCACAGGACAGCTGGAGGCCGATGGGGCCGCAGGGTGAGGGCAGCCCAGGAGCTGGAAGTGGCTGTGGTGGGGCTGTGCTATGTAAACCGTCCTTGGCACACAGTGTGCAGCTGCCTCCAGCACAGAACTGCCACAGGGAGCTTGGTGGACACAGCACCCGGGGACAGATCCTGCTCAAAGGCACTGGGAACTGTCACCATCAGTGTCCATGGCACGGCTGTGGGGGTCATGCTCCCAGCCCTAAGGGCTCTGCCTGATCTGGTTCAAATTCCACAGGGTCTGGAACCAGGCTCTCATGCAGGCTGGCACAATGCACAATACATTTTTCATAGGAAATTGAAGCTAAAACCAAACATCTTTGACAAATTAAGCTAATTGTGCAGCCTTGCAGTTTCCCAGAAGTCTCAGGGCTCTTCTCACCACAGGGACCCTGAACCCTCACGCTATGGGGCTAGCCCACAGGGTGCAGCTCCCAGCCCTTCCTTCGAGCTCCCTTTCACCTTGGACCTTTCCACGTCTCCAGATGCTGTCACATCCCTGGATGGAGGTAGCAGCAGGTCCTTATTTATCTCAGACAATTTAACTTCAGACCACTCGCCTGTCGTTTTGTAGCACTAAACTTGCCAGCAGGGCCGTGCAGCAGCACAGCTGGAGCATCCTCAGAGTACTGCTGCACCGTTAGCTCCGTGTTCACCCCAGCTGCAAACATCAACACCTACAAGAGCAGCCCCACTCCATGCCCAGGGCTCTGCAGGCCGCTGCCTGCTCCGGGTTCACAGAGATGTCAGTGCGTGGGGACCCGCGGGTGGGGCGGAGCGGCATGTCCCAGCCAGGGGGCACCGAGCGTGTCCCGGCATGCAACAGCCACCTCCGCCCCAAGCAGGAATTCAGCGGCGTGGCCACAGGCGTGGGACACGCTGCTCCTGCCCCCTGCCCCAGACTGCAGCCCCTCCAGGACGGCATAGCCAGCGAATGCCCACGATCACTGCTGAAAAATGCCTCATTTTGGGGTCAACATCTGATCCACCAACCACAGCCAAAGTGACAACATGGGGTGAATCATGAGCAGGCTGGGCTCACCGGGTGGGACATTCCCAGTGTGCGCATGGCTCCAAGCTGTGAAGGCAGTGAATGGTTCACACTTGTTTTTCTGATTTGTGAACGCTTGTTGGGCCCAGGAGCCACTCCCAAGCCATTGCAGCCAGACTGTCATCTGCAACAGCTTCTGGCTGCACAGAAACCTGCAAGGCTGCAGCTGCACCACGCACACAGGGAGTCCGACCACAGGAAAGGACCCAGATCTGCAGGAGACACCATGGGTCTGAGCCCGGATGAGGTGCTGACACCAGGGACAGCTGCGCCTGTGGTGAACCGTGACAGGCTTGAGGAGGGTGCAACTGGAGAGGTCCTGGGATAGTCTGTAGAAACGTGCTCCTACACAAATACACAGCCCCAAGGCAAAGGCAGCAGACAGGTGCCAAGGGCAATATCCGCAGGGGAAAGCAGAGACGCTGTGGGAGCCCAGCCCAGACCACAGCCAGAGAAAGCCTCGGAGAAAACATTGTAGCTCCGAGCCAAGAAGCTGCCTGCAAAGAGGTGAGGAGACGCACAAGCACCCAGCAGGCAGGGGTTACTCCGTCCTCAGGAGCCTGTGTGCCTCCTGCAGCCATCCGCAGTGCTCACTGCACTGCAGGTCCCAGTGCAGGTCCCCCAGTCTCTCAGTCAGCTCTCTTTTTTGCTAATCAAAGCTTGGGAGATAATCCCCATGTGGTACAATCTGTCTTGATCCCATCCTGCCACCAGCAGCACCAGGGCTGCGCTATTGCGGTGTGTCCGTCCCAGCAGCCATGGGCTGGCTGTCCCCAGCGGTCCCCAGGTCCTGTCCTGTGGGACCCAACACATGGCCGCCTGCCGCTGGCTCCCTGAGCCGCTCTTTGGTGCAGGTGCCATGTAAGCAGCCCCGTGAGCCTGGCTCATGTTCCCTTTTGGACGCACACCCACTGCTACAGGGAAGTCTCCACCTTAGAGTCATTGTTTCTGTGCAGGAACAGCCACCGCACTGCGGGAGGGCTGCGGGTGCTGGGAATAGGCCATGCCCCATCCCTACAGCCCCTCTGCCCCGTGCAGTCCAAACCCTCTGCATTGAGCTCTGCGTCCCTTCCTGCCCTGTAGCGACGGGGTCACCGCCACCGCCTGCACCACAGGCAGCCACAGCACACCAAGGGATGCCCAGCACAGCACGCTCCTGTGCTGCTTTTGCCATGAAGGCTTCCGCAAGGAACTGCCAAACCTGAGAAGTTCTGTGTGCTAGGTCTTGTAATGTAGAAGTGAGGAAAATCACTTCATGGCAGAGGAACACTGTCAGCATCCAACCTCGGACCTGCAGGGAACTGTCCGGGGCAGCGCAAGGATGGAGCTGGCAGCACTGGAGATAAGTTCAAATCATGGTCCGTGGGTGCGTTCACCCCTCGACGCCTGAGCCCAGCGTGGGGCCAGCACATGGCACACAGCGCAGCACGAGGCCGCGGGGACAGGACAAGGCGCGGGTCAGCGGGCAGCAGCTGCGCTCAGAGCCCGCTCTCCCCAGGAGCTCCAGGCGAACGCCGGCAGCCGTCGGGGCAGCGCGGAGAGGGCCCTTCCTGCAGCGCCCGCAGCCCACCGTCACGGCCTCCCCCCGGGCCGGGCACCAGCAGGGGCGATGGGCGCGATCCTGCCCCGAGACCACTGCGAGACAGCGCCGGGGGCCCCGACCTCTCCACGCGCTCCCCCCGTGGCACAGACCCTGACCTCGCCGCCCCCCCGCGCTCCGGGCCGCGCAGGCACTCCCGTTCCCGCACTCCCTATAGCGGATCCCCCCACGCCCCGGCACCGCCTCGGGGTCTCCCCCCTCTGCCCGCTCCCTCGTACCGGTGCCGACGGCCGCGGCGCTCCCGGCGACGCAGAGCAGCATCGCGTGGGCGACGAGAAGCCGCAGCGCTGCCGGGGGGGCCCGGACCCGGCACCCACCGCCCATGGCGATAGGCAGCTCCTCCGCGTCCCGCGCTGCCCGTTCCGGCCCCGCCGCCCCCGCCCCCGTCGCANGAGAGGCACATGTTAGCACCACAGTAAGACCTGGTTTGGAGTGGGGAAGAGCTGACTGAGTTACTTTGGAGTTTTATTTGTACCTAGCAGGGGTTGGGGCCCATGGCTGTAAAGCTGTAACAGGATCAGAACCTCTCCTGCTGCTCCGTCTGATGGCCTGCAGCAAGGTGACTCCTGGTTGTGAGGTTTTGGTGCTCAGGTATATGACAGATGGTTTATGCTGCCAGTAGCAAAAAGGGGGAAAAAGGTGCATAGGAGAGAAGTTTGAATCCAATTCATCACTGATCTGAAAGAAAAGATGAGCACAAGGGAGAAGAGGGGTAAAGAGAAGAGGTGTTAGTGCTGCTGAGAAGCAAGGCTGGAGTGCTGCTGTTGCTTTTGCCCATTCCTGAAGCTAAATCCTTCCAAACCAACCAGCTAGTAGTATTGTGCCCCCAAACCCAGCATTCTGAATGCATGTAAAGCAGCATAGCAAAGTAGAACAGATTTTAGGATAGGTTTGTTATTAATTTGTTACTGTCCATTCAATACGAATAAGAACTACAGCTCATACTAACATTGTATCTGTAAATGTTTTAGTTGACGTGTTAAGGTCTGTTTTATTTATCTTAATTTAAATGAGGGCCTGACCTGCGGGTTAAAAACGAGTATATATGCATATATATATGCACATTATAGATATGTATGCATCAGAGAACTGAGATTAAAATGAAATTGTACCAACACGTACCTACAATAAAAGTTTTGAAACATTCTGGTTTGGCCGTGAGTGTCAGGACTGGGGTTTGAGGCAGATGCCTCTCCTTCCCTCCAAGCTGTTGTGTTCCGTCACCGTCAGAACTCCACTTGTATTGATGCATTCCTTCTAAATTGCTTGACTTTGAATAAAGGAAGCTTTTTAATATTGCCAAAGATGTTTCATCTCTGTTTTCTGGCACAGCACAAAGCGCTGTTCTGGGCAGAAACCTGATGGGATGTTCCAGCCTTTTTTGGAGCTGCGAAAGGCTGTGGCGCAGCAGGCAGGTGGTAGGGATGTGAGCTGTGATGGCTGGCGTGGGTTGTACGCTCGGATGTTTTGTCTCTTGCACTAGGCCTTATCTTGACTTGGCCAGAAGTCCTCTGTAATTTATATTCAGGATGAGATTCAGCTGCTAGACACCAGCAAGAGTTGGTGCACCCATGCTGTGCTCTGGCAGCAGCTCGCCCTGCAGCTCTCAGAGGTGCTGGGCGCTGGGCAGGTACCAGCCTGCAAGCTGTCCCATGGGCTCCGCCTGTTCTTTCCTTCCCTGCTTCCTCCCACCAGCACCCTGTTCTTTTTTTAGTGCATCTGATGAAATTGCTCTGATACAAGCACTGTGAAAGGTTGGGAGTCTGGAGCAAAGCGTCTGCGGTTGGTTCCCTTCCTTGTGCCTTGGCAGAGTTTGTGCAGGCATTGCTCAAGTTCAAACATTTTTTGGCTGCAGTTGTGACAGCATGAAACAAACTTTCTTAAATCCATTAGGTCCACAGAGCAAGAGAGCTCAGGAAGAAAGCGACCGGTGCTGGAAAACAGGGTTGGTATTTATTGCCTTTAAATGTTTCCAGATACTTAGCCTGGTTTGCATATCTGAAATAGGACAGTAACTTAATGCGTGGTGAAGGTTTGGTGAGCAACACTTCTTTCTACTGCCACGTTACGTGCGCTGTTTGTAGTCTGTCCTTTCTGTGTCCTGTTTTCTATGTGCAGCTCTGCTTAGTCCTGTGTCTGCCCGTGGAGCTGGAGGAAGGCAGCAGCTCCTCTGCTGGGCTGTGCACTTCCTTCTGCCCATCTGTTCTGGTGCTACAGCCACATCACATCCCTTCAGAGTGCTGGGGGTTTATTTGTAGGAACACCAAAAAGAGAATTGCTATTAAAAGCGCTGCAGGCAGCGGATCGCTTCCTCCTAGTGTCCACTTTGGTCATTTTGTGCTCAGTGAATCACTACTCCAAAGGTCACACGAACACAGGCAGATGTTGTCCTTTCTGCTCCTCACACCGCATGCACAGCACAGTGCTCTCCTGTGCACATCAGCCCGCAGGCACACACTGCTGCTGCGCTCCCCAGAGATGCTGAACACAGGGCTGAAGGACCAGGGCATGTGGGGGCCGGGGGCTGTGCTATTCCTGGGGAAACATCCCCTTGGTGGCACAGAGCACCGAGACAGCTCTCTGTGTGCCCGATGGCCAGCACGCTTATCAGCTGGTACCAAACAATGCTGGCTGGCTGTGATAGCCACAAACAAAAGCAGGATACTTGTGGCCTAACTGAAACAAGGAGGATGCTTGGAGCTGGAGCCCTGCGCACAGCGAGGCCCCAGGCATGCTCTGCCAGTGTGACACTGGAAGTGCGTGGTGCACAGATTGCAGTGCGTGGTGCTGTCTGGGGATATGGCAGCAGCCCTTGGCCATGTGCTGCTCCCGCTGGATGCCATTTGCCCTGTCTGACAGCGTGCTGCCACCCATGCATGGGAACTGCAGCAAGGACTGGGACCCAGGAAATCCCTGCGCCCCGTGTGAGTGCTGTTCAGCCTTCCCCAACTCCGCCCGGTCCCAGGCACCTGCCTTGGCCTGTCTGCACTGCGAGAGCCCGAGAACTTGAAGGAAATGAGAGTGGTTTTTAACATTGTTTATTTTAGGGGTCCATTTTCTGGGATCTGGCTGGGACCAAGGCCAGTGGCCCTGGCTGCCAGTGATCACGTCATGCTGTTGGTGAGGGCTTATGTCTGCATGTGCTGTGGAGCAGGTCAAGCAGGCAGTGTGCCTTTGGAACGTTGTTTACTGAGCTATTAATGCAGGAAAGTGCAATGAGTAGAGGGCAGGGGAGTATTTATAGGGTGATGTGCACAGAGGTAGCTCAGAGCAGCCTGTTGTGTGCCAGGTCAGCAGTGCAAGGTGGGGGCACAGGGCTCTGGGATCTCCCCAGGGCTGGGCAGCTGGCATGGTCACCCTCTGTCCAGTGCCAGGCAGGATGAAGGGCGGAGAGGGGCTGCTGTGGAGAACCAGGTGAGAGCACGGCCTGCAGCGCATCCTCCCCAATGAGGCTGGGAAGGCTCTGTGTGCTGTATGCTCTCTGGAGTGCAATGCCCCACAGCAGGAATGGGCAGTGGGAGCTGAGGGAGAGGAGCAGAGAGGCAAGGAGCATCCTGGGGCGCTGGGATTTACCAAGTGAGCTCCAAAGCTGGCTTAGTGTGAGGCAGCGGTAGGAAGATTAGGTCTGCTGAGGTCTCCTCAGGCACTCGAGCTCTTCCCAAGGTGAGCACCAGCGTCTCCCTGCTGGTGTGGGGCAGAGCCGGAGCCCACACAGGGCAGGACGCTCTGCTGGCGCGGGATGGGCACAGCCCCAGCCCCAGCGCTGCCTGCAGGGACAACAGGGACACTCAGTGCCGGGCAGAGGTCTGTCCCCTCCCTGGGCCAAGTGAGGCCGGGCCGTACCTGCATGGGCTGTGCTGCTGCTACAGCTCTGTGGATGATGCNCCGCCCCGTCCCACCCCGTGCCCCGGGGGCGGTGGCACAGCTCAGGCGGCGGCGCCGTGCCGCAGGCCGGCACCCCGGGGGTTGCCCGCAGCCGCCAACGGCGGAACAAATGGGGTTACCGGGAAGCATCGCAGTGCCTCCCGCCTGGCACTGCTCCCAGCCCGGTGCCAGCGGGGCAGGATCGGGCCGGCAGGCTGCAGGCAGTGTGCGGGGCAGCGCCCTGCAGAGCGCCCTGGGGCAGCCGCGGGGGACGTCCCCGGGCCTGGTGGCACTGTCCGGGCTGCTCCGGGTGGAGGACAGCAGCCGTGTTTGGGGCTACTGGGGCTTTGCTGTCACCTCTCAGAGCTGCAGAAGACCAAAACAAAGTGCGGCCACACACCGCTCCGCACCGCACCAATCAGACGGGCGCTGTGCAGCCCTCCTGGAACACCACGCGCTGCCCCTGCGCTAGGGGTGATCCCGGCCCGCACCCAGCACGGCTCCTCACGGGAGGGCCGCGGGATACAGCACGGCTGTGGGGGCGGCTCCGGGAAGGACCGGTGCGGGGCCGCGTGGGCACTCCGCCATCGCTCCACCGCAGCCGGGGGCGGTGGAAGGGGACGCAGCCGTCGCTGTCATCCACGTGTGCGTCGTGGCGGGCAGCGGCCCGGGGAGGAGCGCAGGGACACGAGCTGCGTGCGTTCGGCCTGAGGAGCCCCGAGGACGCCTCCAGTGGGGCCAAATCCACGGGGCTGGAGGAGCCGCTGCGCTTTCGAGGCCCTCTCCTCCCACGCTGCCGCCGCGCTCCGCCTTTGTCTCCTTCTGCTTTTCTCAGAATTGGACGGGCACAGCTTTGCCCGCTTTACGTGCACGGAGCCCCGAGTTGGGATCCCACGGTGTGTGCGTATCCCGGGCTGCACAGAGCGCGCAGAGCAGCGCGCGACGGCCGAGCGCTGCCGGCTCCGTAGGGAGGCAGCAGAACACCGCCGATGGCAGCGCGGAGCCGGGGGGAGCGCGGGGAGGCTCAGAGCAGCGCTCGGCCACCGCTCATTGCGACTGCTTCTCCCGGGGGCTGCAGCGGAGCTTTTCCCCTGCCGGGGGTGGGACAGGGACACGGAGCCCGCGGGGTCGGCACCGCAGAGCTCCTTCTGTCCCAGCGGCGGTGTGCCGTGCGGGAGCCGCCCTGGAAGCCGACAGCCCCGCTGCTCCCAGCCCTGTGCTCGGGGTCCTGAAGGTGTGCTTCCCCAGAGCTCAGCACCCCCGGGCAGACCTGGCTCTGTGCAGCCCTGCAGGAGCTCTTTGGGTGGGGATGCGATTCGAGGGGTAGATCCATCCTGAGGCAACGCCGGGCTGACAGTGGAGGAGCCAGAACCACCGCCGTGCCACCTTACCCCGGTGAACACTGAGAGAATGCCACAGTGAGTGCCAATGGCCACGGCCACACAGTGGCATCGCTCCTGTCAGGAGATGGGGTCACAGCCCTCCCCGGGGCTGAGCAGGGCCTGCGGTGCCCATGCTCAGGCCCAGCCCTTCCCCGGAGCACAGCGGATGAAGGCCGAGCGCTTCCCCGGGACAGGGAGCTGACAGGCGCTGTTTGGGGGGCTACAAATCAGAGCTGAAAGGCCCCGGCTGGACAGGCTGTCTGGGAACTCGTAACCTGAGCTCCAGGAAAGAAGGACTCAGGAAAGCGCTTTCAGCAATCATATTCATCATCTTCAGCCAGGCTCATTAGGCTCGCCAAGCCCAGCTCCGCCACCGCCAACGCCTCCCGCGCGCAGATAGAGCCGCCGGCTCAGACAAATAAATGCTTCCAGCTTCCCGCTGGATGCAGCGGGTCAGGGAGCATCTGATGCCAATTACCTGTGGTGTAGGGTTCTCTCCCCGGCCCTTGCACCCGGCTCTCACTGTGACCGTGGGTGCCGGCCCCTGCGTGGCCCCATCGCCCTCTGCTTCTCATGGGGCAGCCACGGGGGAGTTTGAGGCTCCCATCCCTTGCAGGAGGAGCAACCCCGTGCCATCCATACCAAAGGGGTCCTCCCTGCCAGAAATGGGACCAGCACGGCCATGTGGCCTCAGTGAGTGTGGCTGTGAAATGGGCACAGCTGTGCTCACACAGTGGCTCTTCAGGGGCACCGCACGCTTCCCCTGCTCCAGGAGGGATGTCCCTAATTGCCCCAAAGGTCGGTGTCCCCGCACTGAGGCCACGTGTCAGGGGGACCCCGGGCAGGACGCAGTCACTCAGCATCAACGCTGGGGGCCAGGAAATTGCAGCGGACACGAACCTAAATACACCGTGTGTCACCCCCAGGTAATCAGGGCTCGGGCAGATTCAGGCTGACAGCTTAAATGCTTTAATTCTTCGGACGCTGCATTTCAAGGGGGTCCCGTGTGCCAAGAGCTTCTCCCTTCGAGCTGAAGGTTTGTCTGTAATTGGAGGCATGTTCCGTTCCCCTGAAACTAGCCAGGTCCCCGCTGGAGGAGGGGGCTGCGGGAAGGCAGCAATTTCCCTTATGGAATTATTTACCTGATTAGAGAGTTTATTTTATCAAAATTGCTTCAGAATGGGGCCACTCTGTGTGTCCAGCGCGGGGAGCTCCCTGGTGGGGCCGGCGGCCTGGAGACAGGTAATTTGTGTGCTTAATGGGACTAATCCGCCAGCAATTACACCAATAGATTTCACGGCTGCAAAGTGCTCTGTTCCCATCAATTAAAAATCTGTTAAGAAGATTAGCACAAAAAGGTATCAAAAGAAACCCAAGAGCTTCTTTCCTCACCGGCCCCAGAACGCGTGTGTGGGAGTGCCGCACTGCTCACAGGAGCGCAGAGATTATTCCTTAGAGGTGAGGGCTCCACAGCCAAGGGAACCACTGACAGTTTTCCCCGACTTTCCTACCAAGAGGTCCTTTATGTTTAATTACAGTTTGTTTAAATTAGCCCTGATTGTTAGGTGGAGTGCAGGTTTAAATATATTTCAAAGGCATTGTTCTGTGCCGGTCGGCGTGCAGTGGGGCTGCCCAGACGGCACGTGCCCAGGACAGGCGTCCCGTGTGGGGCTGCCCATGGGGCTGAGCACCCTCCGGCCGTGCTGACCCCATTGGAACAGGGGCTGGCCACCAAGTCCTGGGCTGCTGTGGGTGTCCGTGTGCCCGTGTCCCCACCGTGTCCTGTTCCCACCGGAGCTGTCCCGGGCAGCACCCGCTGCATCGCTCATGTGCCGACAGCGTCACTGCAGCCCATCGCTCCCATCGCTGCCCACAGCCGGACCCGCAGCGGAACAAAAGCTCATTCCCAGCAGCTGAAGGTGCCATTTTCACGGCTTGGCTGAGCAAGGAAGTATTTTTTTGATCTCTTAAAATCCCGAATATTATCTGACAGTTTATCTTGTTTCTCGCATCCGTGTCTTTGCAGCAACGCCAGCTCATTTACATGTGTATTGCGCCTGCCTCCACGGGTGCTGAGGTCAATTGAAACTCAAGAAAAGAGGAGAAATTTATGCAAAACTGTTGATTGCATTTGTATGTAATGAAATCATCCAATATTCATCTGACTATAGACTCTAATCTGAAAGGAGAAGTGAAGGACATAAGAGTCACTGGAAAGCAATAATGAGCTTCTGTAGTGATTAAAAAAGCACTTGAGCTTTCTGAAAATCCAGCCAGAAATCGTGTCTAATCAACACGGAATATAGGAGGCAGAGATTACATTGATACATTTTGCAAAGCTCACTGCTGAAAATGTATGCGAGCTGTAAACTCTGACATGCCATCCATGCTCTGTTTTATACAAATCCGGGAGGCACACAATCAGAGCCCGGGCTCATCCCTGGCACAAAGCAATCTCGGTGTCTCTGCTCGATGACTCATAAGGAGCGCAATCACATCTATTTTGAAGAGCAATGTTGTTTTTTAACTGTGTCGAGAGCTTCCAGCTTCCTCCGAGTTTTTCCTGCCGCACTCTCCCGCTCCGGTTCCCCTCCGCAGCTCTCAGCCATGCTGGTTGCAGGAGCTCACCCCGCTCCCCTGGAACTGCTGTCCCCGACATCGCACCGGCACCTGTGGGCTGGGCCACATGGGGGGGTGAGACCCCCAGGAGCCCTGCAGAGCCCACTGGGCAGGGACAGGGGGACCCGATGGGTGGCACTTGGCTCTCAGCACCCAGCTCAAGGGGTCTGGCCACAGCTCTCCTCATGTCCCACCACCCTGTGAGCCCCCAGGATGCTTCCTGCCACTGCACCCACCCCATTTGGTGGCCAAAGCAGCGTCACTGAAATCAGAGTTGCGTCACAGCCGTGTTTTCTAGCTGTGGTCTCTTTTCCTCCTGGGTTGTTCAGCACAGCTGGAGCTCCTTCTCCACCCTCCAATAGCATCAGCTGCAGCTTATCAGCTCTGGGTGCAGCCCAGGCTTCAGCTAACTGAGGGTTCCTGCTGATGCTGCTGCAGGAAGCGTTTGCTTTTTATTTCCACTTTCCTCTGCTGGTGTGGTTGGACCAGGGCTGGCAGCCTGCAGGCCCTGTGGAGCAGCAGCAGAGCAGGTTCAGCAGGAGCACCTGGAGCTGCCGCTGTGAGCCAACTCACGTGGGCACAGTTAAGTGCTGAGTCCCTTCTCCTGGGTGCTGGCTGCCTGTGCTGTGGCTGATGTGTGCCAAGTTGCACTCTGCTGTGTGTGTGGTTGGTGCTATGGTGGTCCTGTGTGTGGAAGGTGCCAGGGCTGCAGCTGCTGCTTTTGTTCCTTTCCTGCAGTACAACGGCAGGTGTGGCTGCTGTGTGCTGCTCCCTTGGTGCTGGAGGCAAGGACTGCTAGTGGGTGACATGGGAGCTGTGTCCCCTGCCCTGTGTAGATACTTGAGGAATTCCACCCTGCAACGAGAAGCCCCTGTGGTGCCCTCCAGGCATACCCTGTGCAGGTACAGGGAAACCCTTCAGCCCTTGGCTGCTGCTGGGATGCAGAGGCTGCAACAACAACGAAAAAGCCGAGTTGATAAATGTCAAAAGAAATACAGTAATCAGCTGAAAGCAATTTACCGAGCCATGTAACCGCCCTGGGCTCGCCATTTTCCTTTATTCATTTATCATGGTAAGTGCTTTGGCCAAAATACACAAAGCAGAGAAATTGTTGACATGTGGGGCCCTAGCAGAGCAAATCCTTCATCCTTGTCCCCCTCCCCACTGCACACAAACTAACTTTTTGGGAGTTATTTATTTAAGGACTGCAGAGCACTTGGTGCTCTTTGAACCCAACTGCTCTGGGAGAGGGGCTGTGCTGCTGGCCACCACCTTCCCTCCCTCTTGCTGTTGCCTGAAGCCATTTGCTGCTGTTGGGAAGTACCTGCTGGTAACCAAGGGCTGAGGTACCCCGTTCTGCTTCTCCCTCCTTTCCCCTGGAGTGTGCCACCAGCAGCACACATGGGCAAATGATGGCTTCGCAAAGCTCCCAGGCTGACTTGGACTTTATTTTGAGCAAGAATAGATGACAAGGATCATACCAGGACACTGCTGGGTTTCTCTGCCATGTTGTGCTTTCTTCTATCAGCATAGGCTGAGAGTTGTTAGAAACAACAGAGCTGGGCTGCACAGTGGGCCTGCAGCCTGCTGAGGGTCAGACATGCAGGAAATGGACCGGTGAGGCAGTCATGCATCTGGAGGCTTGAGCTTCAACTCTTGCTGAACTGCTACCTGAAGCAGAGGGCAGTGTTACCTCCTGGGTCACAGCTTCTGCTGTGGGAATCTTTTCAGTAGCCTCCAATTCTCCTTAATGTTTTATTTTTAATCTTACTTCACCCAATTCTGTTGACACTTGAATGAAGAACAGCAGAGACTTCCCCCCTCCCTCCAGTAAATCGGAAATCCCAGCAGCCAGGGAATCCCAGCGCCCAGGTCTGGGAGAGCCACCCCTGCCCATCACCTGAGGCTGCCTGGCTGCAGGCTGGGACAGCAGTGGGTACGGGGCAGTCCGTTCTTGCTGGAAGGGGAGTGTGTCCACATGGGTGGTGTTTATCCAAGCAGCTCCTTGGTCTTCGCTGCCAGCAGCTTGTCCATCTCTGCTGCAGCACTGTCTGCCATTTGCTGGATCTGCAGCGGCACAACACAAGTCTGAGTCTTCTATTTTCCTTATGCAAGAAATTTCTTGTACAAAGAACTAAGCGACTGTCATTGAAGCCCTGCCCAGTGATTAGGTACTTTGATATCAAGGGATGGATGTAGCAAGCATGTGAACAGTACCAAAATGTGCATTTGTGTATTTGAGTGAGTGATGGGCGCACATGCAGACCGAGGTTGGAGCCTTTGGGGCTTTTGTGCACTGCTTCCTCAGGTCTGATTAAGATGCACTCAATTCTCAGGTATATGAGCATATGGCCTTTCCTTGTGCTGAAAAATCTGGATGCAGGTGAAAGTTAGACGTGAGACACTACCTCTACAACTGCAGAAAACCATCTGCCTGCTGTGGGACAACCACCTCCCAGCAGGATTTGGTTACAACAGCACAGCCATTTTTCCTGCTTGCAGAAACGCTCTCTGTGACAACGTTTATTTTTGTGAGCGCACAGAGAACAGTTCTGAAGCATTTGCAAGGTACCTGACTTCAGCTGATAATAAACAGCCAAAAAGTCACAGCCTGCTTCGGAGGCATCAGTTCAGCTGAACACTTGGCTTGTGCCTGAGTTTATGCCCAAGTAATTGACTTTAGTGACATCTGCTCTTAGGGAATTAGGCATGTGCTTAAGTATTTTCCTGAATCAGAGCCAAAAACTCCTAACAGAGACAATCTTGCTAGCTCTTTCATTAACAACAAACTGGAGCAATCCTTATTAGCACCAGCTGTTTAGTGATGTCCAGGTTCCATGTAAGTGGTAGTACAATGACAGGCATGGGCAGCTTTGCTCCCCATCAGCTGGGCTGTGTAACAATCCCCTGCACTACGAAAGCTTTTGAGGAAAATTTTGTTTTCCTGTTTCAGTTTACAATTGTTCATACCATAAATTTGGCTTTGAGATTTAAGCCCCAAATCTCACAGAAATAGCAAACACAGCAGCCGCTGCCTACTCCAAAAAGTCAGCCTGGAGTCACCTCATTTCTCAGTGCTGGAGTTCTGTCAGGTGTGGGAAAAATGCTCTTCCTCACCCCACTGAGCCAACAACTGCCATACGCTGCAAGGAAGAAACTTACCTGCTTTTCTAGCAGCCAGATGGTGTCCTCAGATACTTTGCTCTTGAACTTCTTCACCTGGTTGACGCTTTTGCTTCGCACCTTTCTCAAGGCTTCTTTGGATTTGTTGGTGGACTGCTTGGCGAGCTTGGCCAGGCTCTCCCTGTGCTCTCTGGTTACCCTATGAGTGAGGAGGAGGAAAAAAAGAACAATGTAATGTGTAGCACAGCCAGACTGATTTCCTGCAGTGGGCAGGTGGGCAGGCCTCCACACAGCACCCCGTGGGCTGTGCTCAGACTGTGCTGTGCTATGACCGCTCACAGAGGGCTTTCATCCCTTTTCAGTCCCCCGAGCAACTCAGCTGCCTCTGTGCAGCATCTGCCACGGCAACACGGCTCTGCACTGACGGTCTCCAGCCTCAAATGGAAAGTTCCTACTGCAGCCTCGAGCTGAAGGGCTTGGACTGAACACACTTGTTTCGTGGTTGTCACTGCCGTGCCTGAAAGTCATGCTGAAGCATTTAATGTCTTTCTTCTGCTGCCAAAGCATCTGGGGAAAGAGGGAAAATCCAGCTCCACAGCCAGGATGCAGAGCTGAGAAGTGCAGCTTTCCTGCAGAGCTGTGAGGGAAGCTCTGTCCATCCCTGACCCTCAGTGCGGTCTCCATGCAACTGCCAGAGGTTGAGTTCTGTACCTGGAAGCCACAGAACTCCTATTTCACTCGACCTTACTGTGACCAGGCCTTTCCACTGACACACCTGGATCACCCTGTGTGACAAGGCAGCACTACCAACGGCTCTGGAGTGAGCAGCTCATACAGAAGGCACAGAGAACATCGGCTGCAGCTCACCCCATGCGGTGTCACTGCTGCGTTGCTGGGAGCAAATCCCCAACTCATCCCAAACAGAAACCACAGTGCAGTGGGAGCCTGAACCCAACACAGGATGAGCTGACATGTTGTCTTGGCTCCAGTAATGCTCCAGCACCGACAGCCGACTGCTGTCAACATCAACTGTTGGTGCTCAACAATAATATTTTAACTATTTTTGTGGCTATTGCAGTTCCCACATTACCTTGAGAACGCAAAGTGTAGCACACCTGCTGGCAAGCGAGCACCAGTCTGCTCGCAGAAGATATTGCAAAATAAACATTTCATATGGGATGGCTGCAATGACCTGAGTGAGTGGAACACTGAGGCCAAGCTCCTTCCTGCAGAGAGCTGAGGAAACGCGGGGTGAGGACTCCCCCGCAGTGCTCAGTGCAGGCTGTGGGAGCTGAGCCTCATGTGGCAACCCCTCGGTGCCCTCCTGCAGCAGATGTTTGCAGGGGCACTGACTGTTCCTGAGCACCACCAGTTATTTCTACCTCAAGGTAGAGGGGAATCAGCTTTCCAGAACTGACAGGAATTTCATATCCCTAGGAGAGCTGAGAAGCCCAGAGCAGAGACCCAGCACAGTCCCTACCGGGGACAGCATCCGGCGCTGCTGAGGGGCCACTGCTCAGCACAGGCTGCAGCCAGGACCTGGATGTCTGATTGGAAGTGAGCGAGGTTACTTGTGGTTTCCTGTGCATCCCAACATCGATGCCTTTAGGGCTTCTCTTTTTCAGAATCCCAAGCCAGAGGTCCTGCAGCACAGCTCACAGACAGAGGTCCCCAGGAGGTCAGATTCTCAGGCAGCGTTTTGGGAGGGGGCAGGGAAAGAGATCCCGGTCCGCTGAGCTGGGAGGAGGGAGCTGCTGGGTGGTGAGGAGAGCTGCTCTGCTGGGGCTGCCCCAGCTGGGGCTGAGTGCAGCTCGCCTTCACCTCCCTCTTGTGTTCAGCTCTGGTGGATTGCACTGAGGGTATCGCTCGCCTGCTTGGGGCTGCCGAGCCTTTAAGGAAATGTTTTTGTTTATGCAGGGCTGCCAGATTTCCTATGCTTCTTGGCACGGGGTCACAGCTTTCATGCCTCCTTGTCTGTCTTTATTAACACCAATTCCTTTTTATCACTGCGCAGAGTTTCTCAGTGGGTTTTACGTTCCACCCAGACCGTATGTAAATTCTCAGCAATGCTACCAACAGTGCCAGAAACGGACACTTCTTCAGTCTGATGCTGTTTCTGGTTAAGGAATCCATCAACGCAAGCCAGGCCCTTGGTTTCTAAGCACAGTTGCTTAATCCTGCCTCCAGATCTGGGACTTGGAGCTGTCTTGAAATGTGTTTGCTTTTCTGTCTAGTAACCGCTGCAGCTGCCCCCTCTTTAGAGCCAAAGTGTGAAGCAGACACGGGGAAGGGCTGCCCACCCCCAGCAGGGATAAGGATGAGGCCCCAGGACCGGTGCTGCCTCTGCAGGTACAGAGCAGTGGGCTCAAACCCTGCTGTGTAACCGGGGCCATCCCACCGTGCCACGCACAGCACAGCCCGCTGAGCACGCAGCGGTGCATGCAGAGCTGTGCGTTGCCCCACGGTAACATCTCCTCTTTTTCTGCCCCAGCCAGCAACCGGTGGTTGAAGCACTGCAGTGCCTGGATGCTCCTTTCCCAGCATATGGATGAGCACACGCACAGTGAAAACAATGCAGGCCACATCTGATCTCCAACACAACGCGTTTTTGCGGGTAAGAATAATTTCTGTATCTCAAATGCTAGGAATTTCCTGCAAACGAGAGGGATCAGTTAAAGGAAAGTAGGCTTAACTAGATACTCTGCATGCCTAATTGCAGATAAACATAGGGTGCAAAATATATTATTCAACGAGAAGTGTGAAAGAGACTTATTATGATGAGTGATCTGGAGCAACGCAGCTCAGCTTTGTGCTTTTTTCTCTAAATGAAATTTCTCGAGTCCTTTCTCCTCACCGTAGGTATCTTTGCATATTTCTTAAAGGGCAAAGGAAAAAAAAAGCTCACAATGAGTCATTAAACTTTCAAATGAGTCATCTGGCTTTCAGTAAAACATGTGTAAAAATATTACTAATTTACAAACAATATCCAGCGTAACACAATGGGTCCAAAAAAGATGGATCTAAAAATGAGGCAATACCATAAAAGACACAAGGTCAGGTCAAACTCGGCCACGAGATCGACCAATACAAGTGTTCCCATGGCTGGTTTTCTTTTCTTTTCTTTTTTTTTTCTTTTTAAACCCTCAGAGAATACTTCTTCTACAAACAAATATTGCCTATGCAGCGCTAGCAACACAAACAGGCGAATGCCTCTGGGAGCAGAGGGGATCCTAGCAGGAAGCAGAAGTAAACACCAACACAACCCGTGTGTCTTTAAAACCATTGCATGTTTTAACTGCAAAGCAAAACCTAAGCTGATGGAATAAATACTGACAAGCAAGCATTTTAAAATGTTCAGTTGAAATGATCTCAAGCACCGATGTGCGTAGGGCAAAATACGATGCGTGCGTGTCCACCTGATAAGTCCAACTAAAAAGTGGTTTTAATGAGCAGGGGAAGATCATTTAGGTTTGATTTCACTTTTAATGTGCTTCCCCTCCTGAAAAAATCCATTTCTGCCGGAGCACTATTCACTGTTGTCTCTTAATTTCTGATTCGTTTGCTTGTTCTGCACACCTGCCGTCATTTTAGCAATTTCACTGCATCTGTCCCGAGTTTTGG
Source organism: Pavo muticus (assembly GCA_016647715.1). Taxonomy (NCBI): domain Eukaryota; kingdom Metazoa; phylum Chordata; class Aves; order Galliformes; family Phasianidae; genus Pavo; species Pavo muticus. The sequence continues at coordinate 1,745,170 of JACDJE010000064.1, forward strand.
GTGAACGTGTTTAGAGATCTGAGAAAATGAAACACTTCAGAAAAATCAGAAAAAGCAATTTGGGGAGGTAAAGGGTTCTCTCTTCCAGAACTTGGGCATTTTTCTGCCCTTTGCATTAGAAGGTTTTAAAGACAGAAACTGTTCGTCTTGTCTGTAAGGGATGAAACCCTGAACAATTCTGTTGTCTTACTGGAGAGGAGCCCATGAGGGGCAGACCTGCAGGGCACGTCGTGCAAACTGCAAATGAATTGGACGTGGGGCTCCAGGGTGCCAGCTGCCAGGGATGAGGGACCGAGAGCAGCAACAGTTCCTCTGCAGAGGAATGGGCAGCTCATGAGACTGATCTCTCTTGGGAAAAGAAGATCTGCTTTTGATCTGCAACACCACGAAAGAAAGTGACAGAATGTAGATATTTGTTGGAAAAACAGTATTTTTTTAAAGATTGGGATTTGTAGTTTCAGAGTTTCCTCCCCTGCAATTCATATTCAAGGATGACCCAAGTGCCCATTAACAATCAAACCACTGCGCAGCAACCCGGGAGCCTCAGCAATTATGAAGATAATGGTGCCCTCCTCCTCTGCCTCCTCTCCTGGGGATGGGGGAAGGGCAGAGAGCACAAGGGAAACAGAAAATCAGCAAATAGAATGATAATGTCATTCCCTTCACTCACAGCAACAGAAAGCTGCAATTAGACTTCTCTGATCAAAATGCTAGATAAAAATCAAGAGAATTTTCTAAAGTAGATCTAAAGCATGAGGAATAACTCAGTTCATCTCTACTTAAAAGTCAGCTCTGTGCAATGCAGCGCGTGGGGTCTGTGTGCACGCAGTGCATGAAGCCCTTCATGGCACTTGTCTGCAGTACCCCAAGGTTAGATCACACCCGTGGTGGCCTCACACCTCTGTATCTGCTCAGGGTGTTTTGAGGGCTCTGTCACTGCCGGTACAGAGCACCCACAGGAATCATGGATTTACCTTGCGCCACCCAAATGTGCTCAGAGCAGGGCTGCTGCCTCCATCCGCATGCCAGCATGCTGCGTGACTCAGTACGAGCAGGGGTGCTGGGCATGGAGCTGCTCTAGGGGGCTGGCTCCATGTGAGGCTCAGCCCTTCTGCTTTATCTTGCATAATGATGAGCTCAGGGAACCATGGATTGATACTTACTTAGGAACTGGCACCCGAATTAGTGTCCCATCCACTTCTGGGTTCAGGTTCATTCCGCTCTCCCTTATAGCCTTCATAGCTGCAGCTGTGCTCTGTAAAACAGATCAAAAGGTAAAAAGAATTAGGAAATAATCATTCCCATATGCCAGAACTCTGTCAATAGTTGGCAATCCATCTCCACAGAACATGGAAACATTTACTTCTGTTACCAGTAAGATCAGGAAGTTACATTGGTGTGGAGAGCTTTGATCAAACTGAATGGGAAACTATGGCTGCACTCAGTGTCGGGGTAGCGAGAGTACCAAGGGGGGAGAGGGGAAGGGGAAGCAACAACAGAAGAAAACTGTTTTGCTTCTTTGAAACTATTCGAATGGTTTGAGGCAATGCAGAGTGAAACCACAATAAATTCCCAAGGCATGTCCTGACTGTGGCAAAGGAGATGAAAGATTCTCAGCATTTAAAAATTCCAGTTGAATGTTTTCCACTAGAAATCACACAGTACCCATTTAGAAATGTTAACTAACTTAACCACTTCAGCACTACAACGTAATCACATTACATCACAGCAGTAGCAGTTGGCTGAGAAGCAGAGCCTGTGCCCAGCTCTATGTTTATTTTACAGCCTATTACTTAGGATTAACTTTTCAAAACTCCATCACAGCTGGCTGATGCTGCTCTGCTTGAAAGGTGAGGTGCGCAGGTTTGCCTGCTAATTGCAAAGTGATTAAAATGCTTCCCCCCTCGTCTTAGAGCACTGCTGTACCTTCAAGGTGTCAGATGTTATAGTTAAGTAACAGTTCTGCTGAGAACTCCAACAGCGCTCTGCCAGTTTGTTTCATTCTCTGACACTGACAATAACAAGACTGGGCTGGTCTGCGTTCCTTTGGCACTGGCATGGCATTTCCTACAAGGAGCATTGCTAGTTCTGATGTTCTTTCCTATTGTTAATTAGAGCTCCAGGATACTGCAGTAGATCACACTTCTGAAGTTCAGATTTTATCAACTGAGGCACAAACTAAAGCTCTGCCAATGTTTTGTGAGATACAACTGCCCCACTCAGAAACAAAAGGAGCAGAGAAAATGTGACAAAGGTGATTTCAGCATATTAGGACTGTCAGTGTGTTATTCTATGCACAGAACTTGCTCTGTAGGAAGAAAATGCTCACTAAAAGCCATGTTGTAAATCCTATAATTATTTTCTATCCTAGGCTCTCCAGGGATTGGTATTTGCTTTCCAATGCTAGGAGTATTGACAATACGCTGTAAGTAATGATGTCAAGTAGAAGTGTGTGTAGTGTTATCAAGGAGTTCAATCTGCCCATGAAACAATTATGGTACAAAACAATTGCATTGAGAGAAATAGCTCCAGCTCCAGCTCAGGTGAAAAATGATCCTTTGGCTTGGGAAGCAAACGCAGGCAATACGTGGGCACTCTGACTCTGTTTCTCATGTACCCATTTCTCAGCCCACCCTCCTGCCTGGATGCGGGCAAAGTCATGGTTTGGCTTTTCCAGCTCTCTCAGTTGTGGCACTCAGTGCACTCACTGATGAGGGGCCTTCATTCTTCCAAGTTACACATGCTGGGTACGCTTTAGAAAATACCTAGGCATCAAGTGCCTTATGCTGACCTCCTCTGAGACTTTGGCAACTTAACTGGGGAAAGCAGATGGCACTTATGCCCTGTGGAGTGTAGTCTGCAGCAAAACACAGCTTGCATCAGGCAAGGAGTGACAGTGCCATCCGAGCTCTGAGCCTCTGTCCAGTCTGACTGCTTTTATCTACCTGTTTCTTTGCTCAGTATCAGCCTGTTTGTTCCTGTGGTAAGTACCTCCCCTTGCTATGCCTCCAGGAACACGTCCTTACCTCTGGAAAATTGGTCATGTTCACTACAATGAGCTGAGGGGACTTCTGTGAGATCTGCCCCAGCTGGTTCAGTGGAAACTTCCCATCTTTCGTCGTGACAATGATGTGGTCAAGGGCCCCTCAAAAGAACCAAACACATGGGAATGTCAGATGACACCGCAGTTCGGGATGATGCTGCAGTACAAATACAGTGTCTCATTTTCCCTCCGTTGTGCAAAATACAGATGTTACAAAAGAAAAAAGTGATGTATTTTTTTCAGTGCTGTCTGTGTTTATGCATCCCTTGTGGTATTTGTAAAATATTTCAATGTTAGGGCACAAAAACATGAAAACAAAACTTTTGTTTCTGTTACAAGAATAGGAAAATGAAACAAAGATTGCGAAGAATTAAGAGGAAATAATTATTTTTTAATACTTAAAATTTAAAGAAGATCAAGATGTTATTATAAAAGAAAACTACTGTCTTGAATTTAGCAATGTTCCCTTAAACCCCTCTCTTTTTTTTTCCCAGGTCCCTAGAGGAGGTGCTACCCAATACTTAATTTAAAGTATTCTGTTTCTCCCTGAGCTGCTCTTAATCCGCTCTCTCATTTCTGCTACAAAATGTTAACAGACCAAAAGGCACACGGGACAGGAGACACTTTATCAGTGCAGTTAAAAAAAATACCTATGGCTAAAATAAATAGTCAAGAGACTGAGCTACACGTTCCAGCTCTACAAAAGACTGCAGTGCCCCTGCCAGAGCTGGAGTGGTGGATGATTCAAATTTGGTCATTGTTTAGTATTACACTTTATCCCTGAAACTTGATACTCCTTAAAAATACATATGTTCGGGGTGTTACAGTAACTGTAGCTTAGTCAAACATACTCATGATCCTTCCTGAAATACACAATTCACTCAGAGAATAAAGCTTGTAAAGGTCAGTAACCACAAAGATGCATAGCAAAAAAAGCTTGTACACGTCAGACACCAGTCTGATGGCAATTTCCAAAAGGCTAATTTAATGGCAATTGGATTTTTCCTGCCCTACTGCACCACTAGCTGACAACCTGCTTCTTCATCACATCTGCAAGCAGTTCAGTTAGACACTTTTGACATCTCCCACTTAGAAAAGCTATTTCCAGGAAGCTATTAACAAAAATGGATTCTTCCTGGTCAAGCTCAGGGTGAAGAGAGCCTTTAGTTAGGGATGTCAAGGTTGTAGTAATTGGGTGCCCAGTGTATAACTCAATAAAAAGAAAATCAATTTTGGAAAAAAAACCCCAAACCCTCAGTTACAGCAGCAGAGCACTGTACAAAAAATGTACCAACCTTGTGAGGTTCTGACATTGAGATTTCTGTTGAAATCTTCTTTCAGAGCTTCTACCACTGCCTGCATGTCTGTGTTGGTTTCCTCCAAATTGATAATATCCTCAACCAAGGCAGCACTGATGTTCACTTTGGCTTGTGTCTGCCCTTTACCTTTAGCTGCACATTACACATAGAATTAATGTCAGTTTCTCACAATACTCAATTATTGCATTAGAGAATAGAAAGAAGACATTACAACTGCTGTTAGATTCAGAGTTGAGTCTAAGATAAACAGATATTCTTCAATGAGTTAATAACCCAGCAATTTAGAGCACAAACCAAAATAGATGTGAAGGTCGTGCTGTGTGCACCAGCTCCAGCTGGGACCGCAATGATAGCCACATACTGCCCTGGTGCAACAGCAGCTCCCCAGGATCGGTATCTGGCATCACACACAGGGGTTGCAAACACTGCTGGATGCTGCTGCTTCACCTTTTTTGGTAGCCAGCGGCCTGGCCAGCAGCAGCGGGTGGGCGCAGTGCCTGCAGCCATCCAGGAGCAGCGGTGTGCAGCGCAGCGGGGGCTGTGGCAGCCGCCTCACCACTGCGAGTGAAGAGCAAAGAAGCAGGGAGTGCAGATGTCTGAAGCATCGCAATGCCATAGCCATTGGTTTCCTGTAAAGGGAAGAAGTAGGTGGGTCAGCATGCTAAAAGGAAAAGGCTTCAAGCCTGAGGTGTGTGTGTCCGTGTGTGTGTGCCAGCAGTCAGCACTGCAGGGCTGGCTGTTTGTGCACCAGTTAAGCAGAACTTCGATTTCTACCACTCTAGGATGGAGGCTCCAAAGCCCTCATGCTCCCCTTAATCAGAAGTATTGCTCTAAGGCTGCGTCCAGCCGCGAGTGCCGCTCCGTGCCTCACACCCGGCAGAGAACCACGCAGCAGCCCTCGCCTCGGCACGAGCGCGCAAGCCCCGCCCCATCACAGGCCCCGCCCCCATCACAGGCCCCGCCTCTTGCGCTCGGCCCCGCCCGGCCCCTTCTCCTGTGGACGCCCCATCCGGTGCCCCGCAGCGGCCAGTCTGCCTCGCTGTGGTGCCGCGGTGCGCAGCAGCACAGCATCGCTCGAGCAGAGCCGAGCCGGGCTGGGCCTGGGTCCGGGAGTGGCAGAAGAGGAGGGCGGGTGCCCGCGGCATTGCTCACCGTCGCGCCGAGCAGTCGTCATCAAACCGCGTCCGCTCTGTGATGTCATCAATGGGCGCCAAGGGCGGGGCGAGGCCTGCGCGAGGCCGGGGATGGTGAGGGGCGGCCCTGCGCCGCCATGGAGCCGGAGCGACAGGCGTTACCGCTGGAGAATGCCGCCATCCTGTCCGAGGGCGCCCTGCAGGACGGGCAACGCCTCTGGATCGGCAACCTCGACCCCAAGATCACCGAGTGAGCGGGCGGGCGGGTGTGCAACCGAGTGGCTGTGCGGGCCCGGCGCCGCCCTCCCTGCGGCACCGCCCCACGTCCCCCCGTGGAGCCGCGCTCCGCGGCGCTCCCGTTACCGGCCCCCCCTCCCCCTTCCTCCCAGCACCCGTTCCCCTTCCCCTCCTGGGCTGCCCTCCGTACTCTCCCCGTACTCGCTTGCCGTCGGGCTCTGCTCTCAGCCCCGCCCGAGGTGCAGGTGCACGGTTGTCCCAGGGCGTGCTCCACCTTCGGGCTGGTGGCCGCGGGACTGGGAGCGGCTCCGTTTGCCCACCTGGGGTTGGGGTAGGACCGTGGGAGTGTCCCGTTCCCCGAGGGGGAGACCGAGGGTTCCATTTGTTGTTGTGTTCCGTCGATGGGTGTGGGGCGGGTGGGGGAGGACAGGCACTGCAGTGTGCACCTCATATCTCCCCGCTGCAGATAACGATCTCTTCAGCCAATGTAATACTCAAAGCGCAGAACTACAGCAGGGGTTGCTGCCCGATGTTTGCATGGTGTGCTGAGAAGCAACAAACCCACACAAAGCAACGTGGGGTTTATGCTTTTCTAAAAACAAGCATTTTTGATTAACTATTGTGCGTGCTACACAGAATGCTTTTTCTCCTTCTGTCTTTGTGTGTGTGCAGGTGCTAGGGCTCTATTCTAAATGTGGTTCATCTTAACAGAGCAGTTCCCTGGTAGCCTCTTAATGGAATCGTTAATGCATTGTGCTTTACAGCCATTCAGCTTCGGGTGATTTTGCATTAATTACCATTTCCGTCCCACAGCTCTGTTGCTCTGGTTTGTCCACATTCACTGGCCATGTACAATCACATATGGGACTTGGTGAGCGTGTTTGCAGGTCCTTAAGGATTCAGAAGATTGGGCTGGTGCAAGGGGCAAACTGTGGGTGTTTGTAAATGCATGTGATCCTTCATGTTTTGGAGTTAATGGTGTTTTTAAAGATTCTTTCAGTCTTTGTTTCTGTGAATCTAGGCCAGGCAAGCAGCAGCTTCGTGTGAAATGGTTCCATACCATTAAACATTTAAAGTTTGCCCAGCAATGGGTGGCAGTGCTTGTTGCCCATGACAGGGCTGTATTTCTGGTTTAAGACTCATGTCCTGCTTTTGGTTTTGCTTTAGCAATGTCTGTACTCCGTTCAAAAAAAAAATTACTGTAATCTGTTTCATTCTGAAGAAAATAAAGGAAATTCCTTTTAATGTGTTGTCAGTGTAGAGAAAGTAATATTTCTATATCAGTTCAGTAAATCCTTATAAATCAGCCTGACCCTCGCTTTCTTATCCTAAGGGCTCACAGCTCTGCTCATGCTTGCTTGTCTGAATAATCCCTGTTGAGCTTACTAATTGCATGACTAAAAACACATACCTGAAAGCTAAATAGCTGTTTCTTCATTTGCTGCTTTTATCTGATTTTAAAGGGTTACCCCTGCAATTTTCACGTTAGATTTGTTTAAGATGGAGTAAAGTTGATTGGTTGTTAGTAGGGTTAATAACTGGTTGTGACTTTCTTGAGCAGAAATGAGTTCAGAAAGTCTTGAATTAATCCAAGACTTCCATTTAGAGAGCAACCTATAACTGCAATCAAGCACTGGGGAGTTAATAGGTAACGTATACATTTGAGTGCAAGCTGTGGTAATAAGAATTCATGAATGTAGGGCTGCCTACAAATTACAGCCTGTAAGCTGGTGGCTTATGGGAGGTTATTGCACTGAGCAGCTGTGACTCAAATGGGAGTCTCCCAGGGTGTCAAATGTTGTCATACCTACTTGTTGGGGTTTGATGTGTCTTCTGGTGGGCTAGCTTCCCTGCTAGTAGTGTGTGCTTGGATTATTTCTTTTATCTAGCATCCTGAGAACTGCTCTGCGTATGGCAGCAGATCATGTTGGGGGTTGCAGCTTCTTAGCAGCTGGAAGGAGGCGAGCTGGCACCACGTGTGCAGTGCGGGATGTAATCCGTAGGCAGTTCCAGTGCTGAACAATCCCTGCTTTGGGTTCTGCTGCAGCAGGGAGTGAGGAGGGCAGCGGGCGCTCGGGTTGTGGTGTCACTGTCACTGAGCAGGGAATCCTTGGGCTCCCTGCTGTCACTGCCAGCACGGCCTGGTGCTGCACTAGTCCCCTGGCGGGTTGGGAGATGCTTTGTGCTGCGCCCTTTGCTCACATCACTGCTTTGTGCCTTCTGTTGCGCCTCCTGCGTGGCACGTGGAGTAGAACTGCCTCCTCTGCTAATTCCTGTGTGTAAAGCCTTTGGAGGCTTACATTTTTGTCCGCCCAGAATGCGGCACTTCCAGTACTGCAGTTATACGTGTTATCTGGTTTCTAGTAGCCTTTGAATGACTGTTAATTACCTGCAGGTATGAAATAGTGGATGTTCAGCTTCCTTGGCTGTTCAGCTGCTTGTCTACAGTCCCATCTTGATGAGTCTCACCTAGAAAACAATGTGTGCATGAGTTGTTGTTACAGACTCCTACTGACTCCCAGTGGGGCACAATTCTTTGCAATAATAGGTTTAGCATGTGGCCCGGTACCTTTGCAGTATCCTTGGGATAGCATTGTTCAGAGGAAGCCTTGCCTGTGTTTGAATAGCACTCAGGGTGCCAGGAGGAAGACTGGAGGAAAAGGAAATGGGGGAGCTGCGGGTTTGTCTTGCATTCACATCAGATGACAGGAAGTGGAAACTGAGGTTGGCTGTGGTGATCTTTGGGGCCACATCTGTGCGAATGACTCTTAAGCTGTGGATAAGCAGAGTTGCTGCCATAATAAAGCTTTTTACACGTTTACACTTCTTCAATAAACATTCCAAGTTTTCCGTGACAGGTCTTCCTTCAGTGCTGAAGTTGTCTTTGCTTGGCGATAACAGCCAAATTACTCTTAATGCCTCACTGTGTTAACAACAGATTATAATCAAAGCCTGGAACTTCTGGTTACACACAGCTTCATTTGGAGCTATTCCTTGCAGAGGAAAAGCTTACATTGCTAAAAATTGCATGTGTGGTTTGAAAATCATGCTTGTATCATCTGGATCTAAAGATTCTGAATGAAACTGGCTACGTAGATTGCTTCCAAACTCTTCTAATAAAATGCTTTTTAAGGGAATGACTTCGACTGGCTGCCAAGGAAGCAGAAATGCATCATTTGTTGGTTGCAGCAGTTCCCGGGTTGGGAGCTGGAGCCAACAAGATGAATTGTTCCTTTGGCAGAGTAGTTGCAGGGGGTTTTGTTGTTGTGAAACAAAATGTGGTGAGGATCGTCGCTGCCCTTCCCGTGACTCTGTAATTGCAGGAGAAGGGAGCCTGGCCCTCCCGCATCGCTGGGCTGAGCGCCTGCTGTACCTTCACCTCTCTGAAAGTGCACATCCTGAACGTTCGCTGTGACTGTCCTGTGAGATGACTCACATTCCTGGAACTTTCTTGCCAGCCTCCTGAAGCTTAACAAAGGGCGATCTCTCGTTTCGAACATCCTATCGGGCTTTATTAGGAAAAGTATTGTCTGCTTGCACTGTCCCTGAGGTTACCTGATGCGTTCAGTGTCTTGGGACACTGCTGATTGCATGTGCCGGGACATGCCCTGTTCTGGCCAGTGCCTGCTGGTTCGTGTGCAGTGGGAGTTACCCTGATGAGCTTCCAGAGCTCTGAGCGTTCTCTCATCTGGGAAGCTGGGGATTGGGCTTAGGTTGAATGGCTCGCTAACTGCTAATCAGGAGAGGTTGAGTCCTAAGATGCCCTTATTAAACCCTTAGGCAATTCTTAGTCTCTGGGTTGGTGGTCAGCTGGTGAAATGGTGACAGGTGTAATTTGCCTGCCAGGTCAACTGGCAGTATTAAACACTCGGATGAAGGGAACCAAAAAAGCTGCAAGGAACTTTCAAGGTTAGATGTGTCTGTACACAAAAGTGCTCCTTGTTTTACGTTGCTTAGTGCACCAAGTGCTAAGCATACAAGTTTAGTTGAGCTTTACCTGTATTTTTATTTGAAGAAGCACACTCCCTGCTGAATGGCAGGGAATGACATGCTGTGTGCACGTCACTGGAAAGCTGTCTGAGCCAGGCACTTAATTGACACTTAATTTTGCCTGATCCATACTGAGGTCTGTCTGGTGCTGTTTCCACCTGGTCTGCTGTCAGCTCCTGGTTGTGGTTCTGCTCATTCTGCCTTCCTGCTTCCCAACTCTTCCAGGCAGGTGGGAACAGGGCTGTATTTTCAGCCATGTCCTTGTCAGCATGCTGACACAGCTTGGCACTGGGAAGGGGTGGGAGCAGCAGTGCTCACGTGGGGACAGGAGAACAGCAAGAACTGCAGGTGCTGAGGGCTATGGGCTGGGACTGCTTGTGCAGAGAGAGGGAGTGGAGGAGACTGAGCTTCAGAACGTCGTGTCAGGGCTGGAGAAGGGCAGCGTTTATGCTTGGAAGTAGGTGTGATTTCTAGAAAGACAAGAGGCAAAGTCCTCCAGCCCCCTAGGGAGCCGTTACATAATTGTCCAAAAAACAGCTATTAATAGATCTCCTGCACACTCTTCAGCTGGCACTGCTGGGAGGAAGGCTTTGTGCTTTGGGCTTTAGGGCTGTCACTGATGAGGCCGGGCAGCTCAGAGCTATGGCTGTGTAATGGGTGCCCAGCTCTGCATGTGTTTGGGAATTCATGTATGACTGAAGTGAAGTGTTTGTGTGACTGAGCTTGAAACACACATATCTCTATCTCCGTACCTTCTAAGTACTGAAAGGTGCCACACGTCTTTTCCCCCCTCAGGTACCACCTCCTCAAACTCCTTCAGAAGTTTGGCAAAGTAAAGCAATTTGATTTTCTCTTTCACAAGTCCGGAGCTCTGGAGGGGCAGCCGAGGGGTTACTGTTTTGTGAACTTTGAAACCAAACAGGTACGTTGCTCTTTTGTTTTAAGGGGGTGGCTTCTTTCCCCATCTCTTTTATGTCAGTATAAAGCTAAAACAGGAAGGGATAAATGAAATGCCTAGACTGCAGAACCCATAAGGGTGTCAGAAGAGCCGTGACACAGTGCTTGAGGTCTAAAAGCTCTACTGGAATGATTATTCATAACAAGGTGGAACAGCATTGCAACGTGTATTTCTAACTGCTGTGGATTGAGTCCCCAGAAGTGATGTTTCACTGCTTAGTCTAGATAGAACTGAGAGGATGACATCCCTAGCAAGCACTAGCAAGACCTGGCGTAAGTGTAGGGTATTAATGGGGCACGTAGCTGCTGTGAGGAATGGCAGTTTCTAGAGAAGCTGGTGCAGCGCGGAGCTCCCTCAGCGTGCTGTTCCAACAGCTTCTGCATTTGTTTTTTTTCCAAACTTGTGATCATCTTCCCCATTTCCTCCCTGCAGCAACTGAAAGAATCTGCCCTGCTGGTTTATAAAAGTCTGATTGCTCAGATGGGTGTGGGAGCCTTCCAAGTATTCCTGGGTTGGGGTACAATGGGGTAAACGTTCTTTGCAGACAGCTAGCTTTACTTTCAGAGGACTGACTTACAAAGAGAAAAGGGTCTTTACATCTGAGACGGTTATGACTGAAGACTTGGTTTGTTTATTGAACTGTCTTCCTGTGCATCCTGTGCAGGAAGCAGAAAAGGCGATCCAGTGTCTCAATGGGAAGCTGGCCCTTTCCAAGAAGCTGGTGGTGCGGTGGGCACACGCACAAGTCAAGGTAAGCCTGTTGCTGTAGATAAAGATTAGTTTGCAAAGTCAAAAAACCTTAATATTAAGGAACAATTCTTATGAAGGCTGTCTTAGCTTGGCAAGATAACATCAGTCCGTTCTAGGAAATAACTCTCATGGAAACAGCATGAAGAATGTACCACTTCTCTATCCTCCTAAACCAGCTGAGTTAGCTGTGACTGAGAATAGGCTGTTTAACCTGATGTTCTTTGTAAAGGTGCTTCTAATCCGAGCTCTGTGAAAGGATTACTTCTCTAAATTTCTGTTTTTCAGCTTTTCCCAGACTTAGTGAATGATTGGCTGCAGGACTGTATCCTTCCCTTTGAGGTTTTGCACCCTTGTTGGATAGGAGATGCATGGAAATTCCCATTACTAAGCACTTTGTAACTTTGTTCCACTTCTGAAAGCACTTATCTGGCAGCAGCTATAATTATTCCTGACTTCTAAAGCAAGGTGTTTCACTTCTAAACTAAATATCATTTTATTGCTTGCTCTACTGAATAAAACATCAAGTTTTTAACATTAACATGAGTACCTTCTGGAACATCCTTGTCCTCAAGCCTCTGAATTCTGGTCTTGTTTCTCCTGCAGTTATTCACTCCAGCAACTTATATAAAGCAACTTAGTTTGAATAACTGTCTTTGTAGAGAGAGAGTTTTTGGGGGCGACAGAGGAAGGTGCTTATTGTTATCTACCTATAAATCACCTAATGTGATTTTAGCACACATTGATTATCCTGTAATCAATGTGCTACTCTTGTTTTTGTTTTCACTTGAGTATACCAGTGCATTTGTTTGGGAATCTTGAGGAAGATGGGGGGGGCAGGGAAGAAAAAGGAAAAGCAGGTATCTTTGTTAAAGGAGGCCATGTTGTTTTAATTATTGGCTTTGAAGGCTCCAGGCCTTTGTCAGCACATCAGAACTCGTGCAAATCCAGTCTCCATTTTGTTGAGCACCACGAGCTTCCGGATGCCTGACAAGCGATCCATAAAAGGAGCTTCAGCTGGGGGAGAAGTGTCTGCTCAGCTGGGAGTTCAGCAGGGTAGCTCAGTGTGCAGCCAGCCAGGGGATGGGGAAGAACATGCATAAATAATCAGTTCAACTCGCATGGCATTTTATAATCTGTGAATGGAAAGATTTAACGGCACAAAACCTCAGCTTATTGCAGCAACTGTTTATTTTAGGCAACGACAGCACCGTGCTAAGTAGCTCTGAGATGAGCAGCCAAGGCTTACTAGGCACTGTCAGTTTGAGCAGCTCTGCTGAAAAACAAAGCTGAATTTGTGCCAAGCGAAACACGGAGGCAGAACGCTGCGAGCAGCTCAGGAGGCCCACGAGAAGACAGGCTAACAAGCTGCTTTTCACAGAAAGGAGGTGGTTCACAACTGGTCCTGAACGTGTTTCTCTTCCATCACTGCACAACTGAATGGCTGTGTGCTTCGGTTACCTTCTCACTCTGAACAGTGTCTGTATAAGCAGTGTAGTGAGGCAGGACTGTGAAATGTAGCATCTTTGCTTTGTCTTAGATGGGAACAGAAAGTAATAAAACAGGATAAGATGTAAGGATCCGTAGTACGGTGCACATAAGTGTGCAGTATCAGAGTCACCATAATCATGGTGGTACTCAACAAATATGGTTAGAATTTGTTGTGGCGTTTGGCCATCAAAATCAAATCCTTCAGAGTGAGTGATTCACAAAGTCTGAGGTTATATTAATCCAGATTTAAGGTGTATCTGTCAGCGAATGTTTTTGTTAGTGACTCCAGTTTTGACTTGAATGCTGGTCTTCCATTTGCAGAGATACGATCATAATAAGAATGAGAAGATTCTTCCCATCAGTCTGGAGCCATCGTCCAGCACGGAGCCACCGCAGTCCAACCTGAGGTAGGAGTTGGAGTGGGTGAGAGGTGACCGGACTGTGGGAGTGGGGGGAGCTGACGCCTTGGATTTCAGTGGGATCAAGAACTGGTGTTGTCTCTGTACTAAAAATCTAACCTGCAGATGGGCAGCGTGCTCTGAAGTGCCCCACATGAAATGAGCTCCTTATGACTTGATGTTCATCTTCTAACATGTTAAACTGCTAGGAAATGTGAAGGAGAGGTAAGGAGAGGAATTGGAGCGTGCAGCGCTTCAGCCTGTTTGGCCAGAGTGTGCTTTGTACTTCTTCACATGAATCTCAGTGAGAGGTGTTATGCTGTGCTAAGTTCATTAAGTGATACTTAAGAGCAAGAATTTCCTTTATAACAGTAAGAGATGAAAACAAAATATTTCCATTAAATTAAAAAAAAGTACCATGCTAGGAAGTACTGAACAGAGGGACTCCCATCATGCAGGCTGTTGGCTACGTCAGTGGTACAGTGGAGTGTTTTAGTGGGGATGGAGAAGGGAACATTCCTCGGTCCATACCCAGTGAGAACAGTGGATAACAGAACTCCCAGGAATTTGGGGTGTAGCCTAGGAGAGCGTCTCCCTTTGGGATAAACTTTGGTAATGCTGAAATAATGCTTCTTCCTGACTCAGTTAGAGCCCGGGGTTTTCCCATCCCAAGTGATCTTGTAGCTGTGAGGAAGTCTGGCTTTCATTTCTCTGCTGTTTCCAGCAGCCTTGCCTGAGCTGTGCTCTGCTGCACATGCTCAGACCGTTTTAAATGACATCATTTTACATGATGTAGGAAGCCTTGTTGTGTGCTTGTCTAGCTTAGAATTCTCAAGAAAGTGCTGAGTAGGTGCAAGGACGGTTATTTTGCAGCACTGTGTTGTATCATGGAGGACCTTTCCTAAGCAAATCTGCACTGAGGATTTGAATGAAATAGTGTGGGCCTTAAGCAGCAGGTTCCTGCTTCCTAGTTTCGTGCTGCTGGTGGAGGCAGTGATGGGGGCTGCCCAGCTGCTCCTGGGGTAAACAGGGATTCCAGCGTCAGCAGAATCTCTGGATTGCTGTTAGTGTGATTCTGTGCTAAGATTAAGCTCAATTTCTCTTCTGTTTTTCCTCTTTTTCAGTGTCAGTGCAAAAATAAAGGCCATCGAAGCCAAGCTGAAAATGATGGCAGAAAATCCAGACGCAGAATATCCAGCAGCGCCCGTCTATTCTTACTTCAAACCACCAGAAAAGAAAAGGACTACTCCTTATTCCAGAGCAGCCTGGAAATCTAGAAGATGATGCTTATTGAATGGATGGTGGTAGCAAGAAACACTGCTTGTATGCCTGGAATCCTCCAATGCTTTTGTACTTTGTAGGGTGAGAAGGACGCTGCACCTGAGCACAACACGCTGTACGTGGCTCAGTCTTGGTGACTCTCTGGTGGTCTGCTGGGTGCTCTTTGTTGCCCGTGTAGCTTCACAGCTGAGTGCTGTTCAGAAAAGTAGGTTCCATTCAAAGCCTCTGATGAACATGCAGACAACTCTGGATAGCTTGCATTCATTAGCAAGATTAGAGACAGTAACCAGTGTTTGGAGTGAAGCACATCCAAAAATGCTCTATTTAACTGATTACTTTTTAAGTCTTTTTGAACAAAAGGTATTCCAATGCGTGTTTTTAATGGAGGGGGAAACACCTGGTTTTGATTAACATTCTGTAGTTACCATGGAAAACTTTTTCATCTCAATAAAACTCATTTTAAATAGACTTTGCAACACTTAGTAACTGTGCATGCGATATTTTCTATGCACCAATCCAAATTTATTTTGCATTGTTATTTGCTGGCTTTGTAAGTCGTGGCACAGCACAGGTGTTCTCAGTGCCGTTTGGGCTGCAGGCATGGGCCTCTGCATGGGAACTGGTGTAGCTGCACACCGGTGGGGGCTGTTCTGTGCCATGAGCTTCAGAGAGCAGCAGAGGCATCTCTAATATTTGTGTTCAGGAACCCCCGTTAGTGGTAGCTCTTCATAAACCAGATGTGACAGCGTGGGAATAACGCTGCAGCCTCAGAGACCTCTGTCAAGCACATGACCTCAGCGTTTGCCCACCAACCAGCCCAACCTTTATCTTTTTCACTGGCTGGTAGAGGTTTCTCAATGTGATTAAAGTGGCACAAGTATTTGTGGCAGCGCTGGTTCTGCTGCCTGCTGAGGCTCACCCATACAAGGCGTCTGGTCTGGGGGTCTGACGGAAGGCATCTTGCTGAAGTCAGTGGATCTGCAGCTCGTTCTTCTCCCTGAATGTTCTGTGCAAAATGGAGAGACCTGAGGAAGGGCCGCCCTGGCAGCGTTTCCCCCTTTGTGCAGGTGGGACGTTGGGAATGTGTGCACTCAGGTGCAGTATGTACCGACTGTACTGGAGTCCTTTCTCACATCCTTTCAGGGCTGAGCCTTTAGCTAACCTGTCACTCTTGAGTTGCTTTTCCAAACTGGTAAACAGGAGCAAGAAAGTGATTTTTGAACAGCCCACCACTTCTGAGCACAGGTGCTGCTCACTTGTCTAGCAGAGTTGGGTTTGTATTCCCAAAGCAGCACACCTGCCTTCGAGTGCAGAGCATGCTTCCTGCTCCCAAACAGCCCCCGGAATGAAGCTGTGCATGTGTATGGTGGATAGATTGAAAGCCTGAATTGCTGCGAAGTAGGTCTTGTGCTGTTAGATGCTTGCTTTCTAATTTTCTTTGGGTAAAAAGATGTATGGTTTGGTTTGTCCCCCTGTGAATGTCAGTGACTCCCATTTGCATTCCTCTGTGAGCAGCCTGTGTTTTGTTCTTACGTGTGCTACCCCTTGTAGTCCTCAGGATGCGCATCTGCATTGTTTCAAACCGTTTCTGTTTTTAATAGGAATTCAGAAAATGCCTAAATTCGGGTGAGGCGTGTGGTGGCATTCCCTTCAGAACCATATTTTGATATTTATTTGTATTTAAATTAAACTTGTTGAAATTCTTAAGGCTCTAAATAAACGTTTAAAATGCATGTTTTCTTGCAGGGAAGTGAGGGTGGTACGCAGGAAGTGAGGGTGGTAAATGCTTGGCACCAACCGGAGCCCACTGATACCGTTCTGTGTACAATAGCTGCAGTCAGGTTTTTTTCGCGCTGCCCCGTCGCTAACAGAAGTGCGTTGTGTGGCGCTGGGCTGCAGCAGACCTGGGGGAGCACAACTGCGGGGCCGCGTCTGCCACCCGCTCGGGCAGCGCTCCCACTGCGTGCGCTGCCTGGGAATGCCACAGCAACAGAGCGGAGCCGGGCTGTTCCTGACACCGCGTGTGGGAGCAGGTAATGCTCGGTGACGCTTCTATACATCAACGGTTGGGCTCTATCAGCCATCTTAACGTCGCTTGGAGAAGCACCTGGAGGCAACGCAGGGCAGAGCCGGGCTCACGGCTGCTGGGGCTGGACCTGCTGCACACCCCTCACCTCCGTCCCGTCCTGTCTGGGTTTCTTTGGTTCCGCTCCATTCCCAGCAAGGTGGGGAACCGAGGGAAACGTTCACCGTGCCCGTCATGCGGGTTGTTCCTCGATATTTCAGTTTTCCTGCCCCGTCGCTCAGGGCTGACGTGAAGTCGTGCCTTCATCTGAGGGAACGTTTCCACGCGGCTCAGTCGCTCACGGATGCAGCCGCTCTGTCCGTGCCCTGCGTTGGTGGGAGGAAGCGCGTGCTGGGGCAGTCAGACCGCGTGCTTTCCCCGAGCAGCGCACGGACACGGCCCTGATGCGGGCAGCGAAGTAACTGGGACTGCAGCCTCCGACGGGGCAGCAGGAGCCGGGCTGCGTGCCGGGCTGCGCTGCGCCCATCGCACACCGGCGCGGTTCTCAGAGCACGGAGGGCCGCCGGCGTTCCTACGTCCGCAGGAGCCGCTCCGCGTTCCCGGTGGAGCTGCGGGAGCGCTTTGAGCCGCGCGGTGGGGTGGGGGGCTGTGCCGCCGTGCCGCGGACGCTGCCAGGCCTCGGCTCGGCTTTCCAGGGCTCTGCTCGGCCTTTCTTAGAACCTCAGTGTTTCAACCCAATGTCTCGTATTTATTCTAAAATGGCTTTCATCTGATTTCCCCCTCGGTTAACAATTTAGCTGTCAGAATCAATAACCGCGAGGATCCATCCCCGGCCGCCATCAGCTCACGTTACCGTCCTACAATTACTTCATGGTGGAACCGCTGCTGGGGCTTTGCCGGGGAATTATCAGGTTACTAATGAAGCCCGGGCAGCGGCGGGCGGCGCGACACCGCGGCGGTGGGTGCGATCCCCCAGCCCCGCCGCGCTCCGTGCTCAGCGCGGTGCTTCCCGGGGCCGCGCCCGGCGGCGCTGCCCGAGCTCGGGCCCCGTCC
>JACDJE010000064.1:1763322-1789699 GCA_016647715.1 Pavo muticus
GGGCCGGGGCCGGGGGCCGCTCGCCGCCTCCCGCGCCGAAGGGGAGGATTTCGCATCCCGGCGCTTTCTGGGGCGTTTCGCGCTCGGCGGAGGGAGAGGGGGAAGAATTTCGATTTTTAATTACTACCATTAAAAAAATCAAATTTGCAATTCTTTGGGTGGCCTGATGGATTCCCTGATTGACAGCCGGAATTGACACTCTGGGTACCTCTTATCTCGGGCATTTACGGCAATTTCTAATTGCAGGTAGTTTGTGGGGTTTTTTCAGCGCTTTGGCTCGCATGGGAACCGAGCGATTACTTCAAGAGGCCCGGGTTAAGTGCAGGCAGGGAGAGAATTCAATCCACATTCAAATTGCTTCATTAAAGAGACGCAGCTTTTGTTGCAAAGGATTTAAATGGCCACTAGAAAGTTCTTATTTATTGTTTTGAGGCGGTTTATATAGGGTGCCCCGCGCTCTCCCGGCGCATGGAGCCGCAGCCGCCCTCTCCCGCTCTCTCCCGCAAGGTGATGCCGCCGGAGCCGCTGCCCAAAGCGACCGCCCGCTGCCTCGACCCGCACGGCCGCGCCATGGTAAGCGGTGCGGGGTGCGGGGTGCGGGGCCGGGACGCGGCGGGGATCGCGTTGGGAGCGTTGGGGCCGCGGCTGACGGATACCCGCGCGGCTGTGCCCGCAGTCGCAGCCCGACGGGGAGCCGCTGCCCGCAGCCCTGGAGAAGGAGGACGCCCGCTCGGCGCCCAGCACACCCTCCACGCCGTCCGTCTGCTCCCCGCCGTCCTCCTCCTCCTCCTCCACGCCGTCGGCCGGCAAGAACGTGTGCTCCAGCTGCGGGCTGGAGATCCTCGACCGGTACCTGCTGAAGGTGAGCGCGGGGCTGCGGGGGCGGCGGGGCGGCCGCGGGCGGCCCCGGGTCTCAGCCTCTGTCCGCTCCGCCGCAGGTGAACAACCTCATCTGGCACGTCCGCTGCCTCGAGTGCTCCGTGTGCCGCACCTCGCTGCGGCAGCAGCACAGCTGCTACATCAAGAACAAGGAGATCTTCTGCAAGATGGACTACTTCAGGTAGGAGCCGGGCCGGGGGGGTGCACGGCGTCCCTGGCCGATGCCTGCGGGAAACGGCTGCAAAGCTGCAGGACCGCAAAGCTGCTGCTCGGGGCGGCGCGGGGCTGCGGGAGGAACGGAGCCGGGGGCGGCCGCGGCCCCGCCCGGGGATCCTTCCCCGCCTCCCGCTGCGGTGCGGGACCGCGGTGCGGGGGGACCCGCCGCGGGGCATTGTCCTGGACGGTATGGCCCGGCTTTTAGAAGCGTCCCCGGCCGCCTGCGGGGCTGAATGGTTTCTAAAACCGTTTTTATGCCGGCTAGCACCAAAAAAAACCGAAGTGTCGTTGGTGTCAGAGCGGTACAGAACCGAAACAATTTCCGGCCCCGCGGAGCCCTCGGGCGGGTGTGCGGCGGGGCCGGGGGCCGCCGGGCAGGGACACAGCGCGGGGTTCGGAGCCGCGGCCCCGCGGACGGCGTCCCGCACTCGGGCCGCAGCCCGGTGATCGCCTCTGGGTGACAACCTCACAGCGCGCGTCCTCCCAGAAACTGAGGCGCGAGGGCTGGAGGAATCCTGAACTATTCGCTGGGGCTCCATTCGCCCCACACCCCTCAGCGCCGGCGCTTCCCGTCCCGGCGCGGTGCGGGAATACCGGGAGGAAGGGAGAGCCGCGGGCAGGAGATGCTCAGCCCTGCGGGGCTGCGTTGCCGGACGGAGCGGGTGGCGGCTGTGCTGCGAGGGAGCGCGCTGCTGAGATCCGCAATGGCTTTTTTTAAATTATTATTTGTTTTTGCTATTATTGTTATTATTGTTGTCGTTGTTATTATTGTTATTATTATTTACGGTGAGGTTGTCCCGCGCCCGCCCGTCCCGGTGCCGTCGTCGGGTGCGCACCGCCGGCTTCGGTGTCCGCTGGAATCCCCCCCGCACCCACGGACGTTTGGGCAACTGTGAGGTGCCGCTTCGCTGCTTCGGAGCGCTTTCAGCGTTTTCCATTAATTAATAATCGTTTTGATTTCATTAATATTTTGAAAGGACGAACGTTTTCAAAGACGGCTTTAAAGCAGCGAACCGAATCTCGAAATCGCCTTTGGGCAAATGCGGGGAACGAGATCTGCCCCCAAAGAACCGTCTGTGCCGGGAACGGCGATGCGCAGCGCGGGGCCGGAGCGGAGCACGGAGATGGGCACGGCGGCCCGGTGCCGCTGGGGGGGAGCTCCGCACCCGCGCCCCGCCTTTGGCTTTAGCACAAAAAGATTTCGGGTTTTTTTTGTGTGTGTGTGCGTGAAACGATGCGGCGGGGGCCGGGCGGAGCGGGGCCGATCCGCGCTGCCCCCGCCGTCGGTGCCCGGTGCTGGCGGGTCGGACCGGGCTCTAGCAGCGCCGCGACCGGGAGCCGCAATGCGGGGGTCGCGGGTCGGGGCCGCTGGCGGTCGGGCTGCAGCCTCGAGCGAACCACACCCGGGTTCCTCTCCGAAACGGCGCTTATCTTCTCAGGACTGCTCCTGCAGATCCCGGGACAGCAGGGACGCAGCGCTTGGCAAAGCGCAAATCTGACTCTTTAGACTTTTTATGATGATGATTATTTTATTTTTCTTTTGTTCTTCTTTCTGTCTGTCTGTCTTCCTTTCTATCTTTCTTTCTATTGCTGCGTATGAAGTGTGTTTTTTAATAGCGGAGCAGACAGCCCCGCTGCCAGCTCCCGGGGTGGATGCAGCTGTGCGGGGATCGCTGCCCGGTGCCGCTGCCGAGGGACAGCACGGTGCCACCCGCGGGCACTGCCCCGAGCCCCCTCCTGCCCCCGGCCCTTCCCTGCACGTGTGAGGCTGCGTAAGTGCTGGCGCTGCGGCAGCTCTACGGCCTCGTGCATTTTTGAGCAAGCGTTGCTGTTTCCTGTGTCTTGTCAAATAATTGCATTTGGCATCCAGGGCTCCAGTGCTTTGAGGAGAACCAAATTAAAACTGGAGCTCGTGGAGCTCCGTCGGAGGAACACTGTGTTCCCAGGCGATGCGAGGGCTGCTTGCGGCCAAACTCCCACGGCTGCAGAGAGCCAGGTCCTGGCGTGGTCCTGGTGTGACACTGGGATGCTGCACCACGCTGGGCTGCCCGGGGCACAGACAGCATACATGGACAGCAGCCCCGGTGTGCATCCCTGTGGGTTGGAACAGCATGGGGCCCGCAGGTGGGCTGGTGGCAGTGTGACCTCTGCCACCCCTCTCCTCTGTGCTGCGGGGTGATGCTCCAGCCTGGGCACAACTGTGGCTCAGCATGGAGATGGGCTTGCTTTGGTCTTCCGCATTGCTCAGTGTGATCTCTGGGAGCTGCTGCTGCCGCTGGGACTGCATTAGGGTCTTCTTATGGAGCTCACCAGGAGGGGACGGGGATGTTTGGGGCTGTGGATGGCCCTGGGTGGCCCTCACCTTGACCTCGTGGGCAGGAGTGGAGTGGGTGCCAGGGCTGGGAGCTGCAGCACCGGGTGCCTTCCTGTGCCCCAGGCACTGCAACCTCCCCAAGGTGGTGGGATGGGGTGACTCCTCCCTGGAAATGCCGGTGCCGCTTTCTGTCTCCTGTCGTGGAGAGCTGGCAGTGTCTGCTCACCCAACCCCAAACCCTGCATGGGGCCAGGGTTGGCGGTGATGCCTGGGCCGGGCTGTGAAGTCAAGCTTTGCCATCAGGGATACCAGTTGGGCTGCATCCTGCCGCAGCGTGGCTCCATCCTCAGCCCCGTCCTTGTCCCCTCACTGCCAGGCGGGCAGCAGGAGCCCCACAGACCACCCCCCGTGCCCTGCAGCTGCCAAGTGCGCGGGGCTCGCTGGGCTCTCACTGCCCGGCATCAGGAGCAGCTCGGTGCATTGCAGGGGCTGCGGTCGGTCTCATTTCTGGGCCATCCTCTCCAGTAGCGGCACGGGGCCGTGCCCATCCCAGCACACTGCATTGCCCGCTCGGAGCAGGGAGTGATGGAAGTGGGGAGAGGCAACTACCACGTGTTATTAGTTCCTCTGAGCCTGCCCCCTCGTCTGAGAGCGTTCAGCAAATACGGCTGTTTATATAGCACATTGTTCAAAGTAATTCGACTTACAGGAACGATTTCTACTTCTAAATAAAAAATTAATACAGTTCTTTTGTTTGTGCGTTTATATAAACGAGCTGGCACAAAGTCAGTTTACAATGTTCCCATCTGAAGTAAATTAGTGAAGTCTCTTAGCTAAGTCTCTGTATAATTTCAGCTCAGAAATGTCCTCTTTAAGCAGCCTTTTTTTGTTGGTTCAGGTTTTTGGGTTGGTTTTTTTTTTTTGGTCAGCGATGGTCAGGCTGAAAAACTGAAATCTTTTTCTTCCTCCCCCCGTAGTTCGGTGGTTCCCAACTGCAGTGCAGGACGGCCTGGCAGCATCTCCCCAGGCCCGTGTGCTGCATGTGGGGCAGTGGGATGGCACGGCTGTGCTCCTGCTGCGGGGCTGGTTGTGGTGTGCTGCATGTCGGTGTGCTGGAGGTCGTGGCGTGCTGGGGATCGCGGTGTGCTGGGGGACGCAGGGTGCTGCACGTTGCAGTGTGCTGCACGTTGCGGTGTGCCCCGCACCTTATGCCTGCAGCTGCGGTGGCTGTGCCCGTGTTGGCAGCCTCGTGGCGTTGCAGTGCTCGGTGTGCTCTCCTCAGGGTTCTCTGCCTTTGGTGGAAGGAAACGCTTGAGCTTTTGGGGCTGAGGATGGCAGCAGTGTCTGCGGCTTCCAGAGCCAGGACGGGGCTGAGGGCTGCGGGGCCGCACGTGAGCCCTGCAGTGCTGGGGCCGTGCTGGGATGTGCGGGACACACAGCGGCTGAGATCAGGGTGGTGTCGGGACCAGTATCAGCTCTGCGGTGCTGGAGGAGATGCTCGCCTCTCCCCTCTGCTTGCTGCTTGGCGTGTTTATTTATTTTAACAGTAATAAAACTCAAATGTGAGCACCCACCTGTGTTAGCAGAGGCTGAGGGTGGCTGTGCCCGGGGAGTCGGCAGCGCGGTGCTGAGATGCTGAGGCACGGCCGCCGGTGTGCGGGGATGGGGCAGCATCGGTACCTCCTCATTCCGCTGCAATGCTTCCCAGCATAAATAAACCCAAGCACAATCATCATCTTCTCACTGCGAGGAGACCTCCTTGCAGGAGGAAAGAGCAGATGCATACGTCTGTACGTGTTAGGAGAAAACACATGTTTTGATTTATTGCAATAGGGGAAAAACGGCTCTAACAGAATTTCCATCTGAGTGTCACACCGCCTGTTATCAAAATAAAAAGCCCGTGAACTTGGAGGCTGATTCACTGCACTGCGTGACCTCAGCGCTTGCTCACACAGCTCAGCCCTCGGCTGCGCCCTGTGCTGGAGGTCCCTGCCTGGGAGCAGCTCCGGGGCGGTCTCACTGCCGCCCTTTCTCCGTGTGGGCTCAGGGGGCTCGGGGGGTTCATGGCTGCTGCCCACCCTCACACTGTGTCCTCTCCTCCCGCAGCCGCTTCGGTACCAAGTGCGCCCGCTGCGGCCGGCAGATCTACGCCAGTGATTGGGTGCGGCGGGCACGCGGCAATGCCTACCACCTGGCCTGCTTCGCCTGCTTCTCCTGCAAGAGGCAGCTCTCCACGGGTGAGGAGTTCGGCTTGGTGGAGGAGAAGGTGCTGTGCCGGATCCACTACGACACCATGATAGAGAACCTCAAGCGAGCAGCAGAAAATGGTACGTGGCCACGACACAGCCCTTGGCCCAGGTACTGTGTGGGGATATTGCTGCCCATGGTGAGGGGCCAAGGCTGTTTCCATGGATGAAGAGCAGGATGGTGCCTGCAAAGCATCTGCTCCTGCGTTGGGCATGCATGGGTCCCGCATCAGAGCCATGTGCTGAGGGCAATACTGAGCACGGCCCCGGCCCTGCTTCCACCGTGCTGCTGTACCTCACTGCCACATATGGCAGGTCAGAAAGCCGTGGGGATTTGGAGGCTGAGTCATAAATCTAGAAGGTGGGAAACCTGGAGGGTGGACAGACCCTTCCCATCATTTTCCACCAGCCCTGCTCGCCCAGGGATGTGCTGGAAGCGGCCTTCATGTTCCCAACTGCATCCCACTGCCGCCGGTGCCATGAGGTCATGCAGTGTCGTGGCTGCAGGGCAGCGGCTGAGTGGGTGCTCAGAACAAAGTGGCTTTGGAGGGTTTGTGAGGCTGTGCCGTATCATGTTATCACTGGGCTGGGCCAGAGCGGAACCTGCCCCACATTCTCAGGCTGTGGCTGGCTGTGCGGTGAGGTGAGGAGCGGGGCTGCAGAGGGCCTGCCTGCCTCTCTGGTGCTCGGCTGGATTGCAGGGACACTGCCCATGGAGATGCTGTGCAGCTGCAGAAATGCTGAGGGAAGTGCCCAGGGACCCTCTGGCGCTGGGAGTGCAGCTCCTGCCTGTGTGCCACTCAGTAGTGCTTCACGGGTGTGGGGAGGCCAATGCCACATCCCAGCCTGTGCAGCATGTGGAAGCGATTAACAACCTGACATGAAAATAATCAGTGTTTCTGTTTACAGCATTTGGGTAAGAGGATGGAAACAGTGTGCCCTGTTGGGCTGGGAGGCTCCAGTGGCTGGCTGGTGTGAAGGGCACAGGGCATGGAGGGAGGGGCTGTGGGTCTGGGAGGAGTGAGGGGCTTTGGGGCTGCAGCTGTGGCCGTGGCTGGGTCTGTCTGTGGGATCCTGCAGTGCCCTGGTCCTGCCCAAGGGCTGGGGTTTGTGTTGCAGAAGGGGCTGTGGTGGTGCCAGGACAGGGGCTGAGTGTCCCAGGGCAGGTGCCCACCTCCCTGTGCCCCTCAGCTGGAGGAGGGGATGGGAAGGCTCTGGGGAGCAGCACTGCTGCAGAGTTAAAGGGCCACGCGTTTTTCCCCCTCCAGTAATTACCCAGCAATTTCTTCTGCACATGAGGTTTTACACACAAGAAAAATAAACAGATGTTGCTGAAGTCAGAGTCCCATTCATCATCCTAAAAGAACAAGTCAAACTATATGAGAAAGTCCTTCAACTCCAGCCAAGACAATCACAGCCCTGTCCAGCTTGCAGAGCAAACACCATGGTGTGCAGGCGCATCCTGGGAGCGGGGCGAGCGCCAGCCCCGTGCGTGCACCCTCCCTCATCCATCACTCCTCTGGGCAGTGCATGGGCTTCACTGCAGACCCCAGTGTGAGGTGGGGGCCCTGGTCCTGGCCCTGGCCTTGGCCTGTCCCCCGGTGGCTCCACGGCTGTGTGAGCACAGCCAGGCTTGCCTCAGCACATCTCCCTGCAGAACGGCTGCTGCCCTGGGCAGTGGTACCATGCAGAGTGGCACTATAGGGAAGGGGCTGCTTCTGCCTTTGCTGCCTCAGGGCCCAGGAGGAGGTCAGGGAGATTTGGGGCCAGGGAAAAGAGCAAGGAGCCTGTTGAAACGAGACAGATGATGGAGGCAATGGGGATGAGGCATGGTGTGGGTCCTGGTGTGCCCAGCAGCAGGCAGGGCTCCTCTGGGCTGCTTGCTGGAGGATACAGCCAAGTGGTGACCACAAGCCAGGACTGGCAGAATGTCAGTGCTTTCCTTTACTGACCTCAAAATCCATCTTCCTGCTGACCTTTCCCTGTCCAATAATTCCCCACATCTTCCACAACATTGCTGCTTTTCTATACTCAACTTCAAACCTATCAGGGTCAGCATTACCACTCAGTGATGGAGAGGCTCAGTGGCCCCATGCAGCTCCAGGCCAGCACTGCTGGGCACACTGAAGGATACTTGAGGCACACGGCTGTTGTTCAGCTCCTTGCACTGACCTCACTGGGCTTCTCTTTCACAGGCAATGGGATCACACTGGAGGGGGCTGTGCCCTCAGAGCAGGACAGCCAGCCAAAGCCAGCCAAAAGGGCCCGCACCTCCTTCACCGCCGAGCAGCTGCAGGTAGCGGGGCTGGGCCGGGGGCGGGAGGGGCTGCGGTGTCAGCCGCAACCTGACCCCTCTCCTTGCCACCCTCCAGGTCATGCAGGCACAGTTTGCTCAGGACAACAACCCCGATGCACAAACGCTTCAGAAACTCGCAGACATGACGGGGCTGAGTCGGAGAGTCATTCAGGTGAGGGGCGGCTGTGGGCAAGCGTGCAGGATGCAGCGTGTGGGATGCAGTGTGTGGGATGCAGGCATGGGATGCAGGTGGATGCAGCGTGTAGGATACAGGTGTGCGATGCAGGGTATGGGATGGAGATGTGGGATAGGGGGTGTGGGATGCAGGTGTGGGATGAAGGCAAAGCGTACGCACCATCCAAAGTTGTTTTACCAAAGACACATTTAAGTTTCTAACATGTAAAAACCTGGCTCAGGCCTCAGTTATTGAGACTCTTCATTCAACAAGGGATCAAGTAGCCCACGTGCAGGGCGATTCCTTATGGGCTGTTTTTTGAAGGTGCTTTGAGCAGGAAGCGATTTGTCAAACGCTTGTGGCTGTTTCCTTGCTGTGGCCGTTGCGTGGCCTCAGGGCACTGCTCCGTGCTGTGACTCATGGAAGGATTTCACTCCCAGTTTTCCTTCAGAAATTAAAGTATAAGAAAGAAAACACCACACTAGCGTGGATAAACCTCCACTCCTGTTTTAGTTCTAGGGTGTAATCCCCCAACCATTGCATTAATTAAGAGCAGTGAGACACAGTCGTGGCTGCCAGTGGGATGGAGCAGGGCTGTCTCCTGCAGCACCGGCATTTCTCAGCTGTAATGAAACGCTGTGGGACCAGCAGACGCTGTCATGATGTTTGTGTGGGCACTTCCACGCACGGTTCCTTTTGTGACTCTGCAGAGGTGGCTGTGGTGGGTCTGTGTGTGAGAGGTGATGGGTGTCCGTGAGAGGTGATGGGTCTCTGTGAGAGGTGATGAGTCCCTGTGCATGAGCACGGCTCAGCCTGCTGCCCTCCTCCCTCAGCATTCGCTGCTTTCATTGCAGGTTTGGTTCCAAAACTGCCGAGCCCGCCATAAAAAACACACTCCCCAGCACACGGTGCCACCCTCGGGGCCCCCCCCGCCTCGCATCCCCTCCTCCCTCGCCGAGGACATCCACTATTCGCCCTTCAGCAGCCCGGAGAGGGCCCGCATGGTGACGCTGCATGGATACATTGAGAGTGAGTGCGGGGCCGGGGGCGGGGGGGTACAGCCTGGCCCCACAAAGCTCCTCTCCTTGGCGTTACCTCCACTGGCCTTTCTGGGTTCTGCCATGGTGAGCAGCCCACTCACGGGCCGGATGTTTCACACCCCCAGGCCATGACGGACTGCCTGCGAGTGGTGTTATGGCAGAAGGGTGAGCAGGACAGAGCGCTTGGGCTCTGTGGGCCCGCAAAGCTTCTCCTTGCCCTACCCCCCCCCCAGTGGGACAGGGCCCTGGCGAGCCCCAGCCTGGCGATGTCCCCTCGGAGTCCCCCTGGCCAAGCCGCACTGTGGGGCTGTGGGCTGTGGGCATGAGGCTGAGGCCTTTCTCCTCCACAGGTCAGGTACAGTGTGGACAAGTACACTGTAGACTTCCCTACACGGCTCCTCCAGTGCACCTCAAAGCAGACATGGAAGGACCGCTATCAAATAGGGGTGAGAAGGTAATTCTGGTCCTTGCTGCCGGTTTGGGGCCAATCTCCTCCCGTAGCAATAGTTCTTGTGTAATGTCAGTGCCACCGCCTGCTCTTGTGAGCAGCACTCTGTGATCTGGCAGCCACTGGCTCTTGGCTGTGTTGCCTTCATTTTGGTGGCCTTAGAATGACTGTTGGTAAATGGCACCAGTGTTCTGCACTGAATGCCCCACAGTGTTGCGGTGTGCTGGGATGCTCTGGGGTCTCGTAACCTCCTGCCTGAGCTCCTCTGTGCCTGGTTCTCCCTTCCCCAGCTCTGCCACCGCGCTGCCGGCGCTCGGTCTGCACAGCTTTCCATGAGTTAACAGGAAAGGTTCGTTTCTTGGGAATTCCAGAATTGCTCAAAAAATAACAACTGGCTGTTACCGTATCATGAATCGGAATGTTATTTCACAACGTCTGGCTAAGAAACAATATTGCATATTGATATTTTGCTGCTGAGTCCCTCAGCATCTGTCCATTCTAACATAGTCCTCATCTGGGGCAAGGCTTCTGAACTGGCGTATACATGCTTGGGATCCCAATGTAAGTGGTTTCATTTTGAGGAAATGCTGAGCCTTTGGCAGCTCTTACTCATTTTAGCTTTCATCTTTTAGAAGTTCTCAGCATCTCTTTCTCTATTCAGTGCAGCAACCAGAGATTATTGAGCTCTGTTTTGACAAACAGAGGCAGGGGCACAGCAAGGTTACTGCTTGGTCAAAGTGCTATCATTTTATCATGACTTAATCACCACAGAAACTGGAGAGTTTTCAGAAATGTTATGTAGTTCTGATGGTGTCGTTCAAATGAACTCCACAGCAGCAGCTAGCTCCTGTGACTTAAATGCTATTGCTTGCTTGCAGATGTTGCAGGACTGGGTTCTCAGGACATAGAGCTGCCTTCCAAATTCCTTTTCCAAACAGTTCCTTCCGTGGTGAATTCCAGAAACCTGCGTTCCCTGCAGGCTCTGTTCTAGGAGCAGGACTGGGGACAAAAAAGGCTCAGAAAGAGCGTGTCCCCCAGGGAGGGTGGCTGCCCTGCTTCAGCTGGGTGCGTGCTGCCTGGCTGCTCCCTGAGATCCCATTTCTGCCGTGAGGACCGCTTGTCTCTGGAAGCCGCTAACGCTCGGTTCCTGTTTCTCCCCCAGGTCATCCTCTTTCAGTACTGACTCCGCAAGCTCTTCCTCGCCTGCCCATGGCACTCCCAGCACCACTGCCCCTCAGTCGCTGAAACGCAGTGTCCAGCCCAAGGCAACTGTTCTCAGTCATGCAGGAGAAACTCAGATTCGGCATTCTCGGTTATTCCCATTGACCAGCATCTAACATCCACTCTTATTTCTCCAGCAACACTCTGTCTATGTGTGTGTCGAGTGCAGAGTTGCATTTTTCACTTGTTTCTCGTGGACTTGTAGAATGACAGTGAGTCTCTCCAAGACAATGCCAGAGACAGCCCAAGTGAGTGACTCTGCTGTGCTTACAAACCTTGATCCCCAGCTGTGGGAATACGAACACATCAGTACACGCTGAGTCACGGGGGGTTGGATGATCACCCACGAATATAAAGAAAGGAGGAATTTACGCGGTTTGGCCTGATTCTCTTCTTGCACCAGTGAAGCACTGTTGGTTCCCGGACATCCCTCCTTATTTACACTTGCATGTGTGAGACTTGAAATGGGCTCTGGCTCAGCAACTCAGTGTACACGGAGGACTCCTGAGCCAAAGTCGCAGGTAGCTGTGACTCCACTAAGTGGAAAACACGATGCCAGCTGGAAATAGGCAGTTTTTCTTCCTCCTCAAAGTGCTTTAGAATCACATGTCCTTTGATCACTCTGTAAGGTAAGTAAATCTTAGTGTTCCCCCCATTTTACAGGAGGGGATATGGAGATGTCCCGAACCGAAAGGAGCGGTAGGGTTGGTCGGTGGCAGAGCCAGGCTTGGCACTCTGAAGGTTTTAATTGCTGACTTATTCTCAGAGCGCCGACTGTCTCTCTCCTCTCACAGCCATTTGCCAAATCTTTTTATT
Organism: Pavo muticus; assembly: GCA_016647715.1. NCBI lineage: Eukaryota > Metazoa > Chordata > Aves > Galliformes > Phasianidae > Pavo > Pavo muticus. The sequence continues at coordinate 1,774,974 of JACDJE010000064.1, forward strand.
ATTATTATTCTCGTTCTTTATTAACAAGCTACTTTATTTCCTTTGAGTCATGTTGGATGATGAATGGGTGATTTGGGAATGTACCTACACCAAACTCTTGGGTGATTTGGGAATGTACCTACACCAAACTCTTAGATGCTCCATACACTGGGACTGAGAAATCCTTAAGGGAAGCTCACCAGTAGATGTGTAGAAATGCCTTGCTCTGGCATGGACCCCAGGAGAGGGGCCCAGCACTGGGCTCAGTTAGTGAGAAGAGCAGGGAGGGACCGGGGAGCAGCCAGGGAAGTGCTGCCAGCAGTGAGGCCAGCAGGCAGCGAGGCGATGCGTGTTCCTCCATCTGGCAGCGCCTGCTCACCCCTATCCCTTACCAGAGCACAGCAGCTGCTCCTGCCAGGTCCCTGGATGGAGGCATGATCCTGACCGGTTGTGCATGGAGGAGCAGGCGTGTGGGGCTCACCCTTGGGGCAGTCTCATGGCAACAACAAAGGAAGTACTCGGCCATCTGGCCGCAGATCAGGAAAAAAGCTCTGAAATGATACTTTATTGATGGTAATAACAAAAAGTAAACAGCTAGCATTTGCCAGCCCTTCTCAGCTTGCAATGAGCCAAGAGCAGGTCACTAACAAAGCCCCTCTCCACGGGAGCACATGGGTCTGTCTTGCTGCTAACTTTCAGGAGGCAGCATTTCTGAGAATGTGAAAGCCTGTGATGAGCCACAGTCAGTGCGTAACGTGACTGAGCTGTGCCTGAGGAGCAGAAGACAGGAATCTACCAGTTATGTAACTTGTTTTTAATTCAAGCCGTAGATACTTGTGTTTTTCTCTCTGGAGATCAATCTCCAGCATCAGCCCCACGTGGTGAGCTGGTGGCACCGGCACAGTGCTCTCAGCAGTCACACTGTGCCTGCTGGGTGGGCACCAAGGTCTCCCAGTTGGAGAAATAGCTGAACACCAGCACACTTAGATATCTTGGAACAAACACATACACACACCTCTGTGTGTGTGTGCGTGTGTGTGTATATGTATGTAAAAGAGAGAGTGCTGTAATATTTGGACAGCTAGGCCAGTGTTCTAATTGCAGCCAGCAGCTAGCAGCTCTATCCTCAGGCTGAAATAACATTTGGAAGGAGAGAGGAAATTAGGTCCGCAAAGTGTTATTGTCACCATCTCACATGTGAATATCCACTCCCAGTGTGTGCCCAAACACACCCCTGTGCGTGGCCTGGCAGGAGGCCCTGCTCCCCAGCGTCTCCTTGTGCAGGAGCAGCCCCAAGGTGCTGGCGTTTGTGTCCCATTTCTCCCTGTCCATAGGGATGAGCACAGGCCCAGCACACCTCCACGGGCTGTGAGCAGAGCTCTCTGCTTCCTGCAGCTATGAGGCTGCACGTCACTGTGTGTGCACAGCATGGCCAGGAGAGCTGGTGGCGGTCGGGGGGTCACCAGGGCCCCGCTCCTCCTCTATTTGAGCTCGCGTGTTCGAGTGATTGTTTGGTTGTGGAATTAGAGCTGTAAGCGAATGGGTAGCTATCCAGCGTGAGGCTGAAGGAGAGACCTCAGGCTGTGACGTGACCTGACAGCCCGCAGTACTTGAGATTCCCACAGCTGTTTTGTTGAGGGAGAAAGCGGTCTCTTGTATTTGCCTTCTGTCTCAGCAGTGCCATGAAAGGGAGGCTGTTAAATACGTATCCGCTAACTATCAGCTGAGTTACTGATCGCAAACCACTTGTGAGTCGTACTGTACATCCGAGTTCTGTGATGGACGCCGCTGTTGGGAGCGGCTGCCATGCGTGGGCTGGGGTGGGCGGCGCAGCGGGGCACGCGGGGAGCATCGCTGTGCGGCGCGGGCTGAGGGCAGCTTCCCCCAGGTAGCCAGGAGCAGCTTTGCTAATTCAGAAATCAGGCTCTGTTTATATTAAGCCCAAATTGTTTGCAAAAACTGGAAGCAATTCAGCTTGTGCAGTTTTAGAGCTAATTATGTGTATGGAAAATACTCCACTGTACCAAGAATGTAAGAAATCCTCTAATTTATTCAATACATTGTTTCACGATCTATTTCACGCTGACTGTTGCCACTGAACCAAACCTTATCTCAGGTCATTTGCATTCATCTCCTGTCTGTAGATTAAAAGCAAAAAATAAAGTAAAATCATTCTCATTCTCTTAGTTTATTCAGTAATTGCCAAATGGGTTCTGGTGCAGCAACGTAGACTCCACGTAATAAACTTCTGCAGTTGCTATTTCCAAAAACTTTTGCAGACAAAAATCCAGTGAAGACAGGCAGCGAAGGGCTTTTCACCCGAGTTGAATAAGGTAACTAAATACGGTGAGGGTCTGAAAGAGGAACGGTTTACAAGATTATTACCGATTCTTTTTTACTTTGGCTCATGCTGGTTAACCCCAGTGCCCAGCTAAAGGTGCTTACACAACTCACTGGTTGGACGGGGAGCGGGACTCAATCCTGCACTGCTATCAGTGACACATCTGTAGGATGCCAACTGTAGACACATCGGTTTTGTTTCATCAGCCAATCATTTTGTTGTAGCATGTTGCAATTATGCATGTCTTGGCTACAATGGTTAAAAAATTCTCTGAACGAGTGGACAGTCAAGACTAATATTTATTTTAAAAATTAAAACTAAATTGTAAGCACTTTTTTGTAAAACCAATGTCTGTTTTGTTACATACTTTTAATGTTGTGCTTTGTAAATGTCTTATTTGTGTAATAAATAAAGTTAATGCAAGTAGAAGTGCTGGCACTTACATCCAGAAAATGATGTAATTCCATTTTATTTTATTTTTTAAATACTTTCTGGCTTACTAATCAAGCAGCAACCCACCCAGCTCTCCTCTTTTATTATTTTGTTAAACTCCGGCTTCAGGAGAGTTCAACAAATGTTCGTAGTAAATGGATATAATTTCCTAGTTAGCAAACCAGTCATTAAAGAATACCTCTGGTGTACATTATTACAATGATCAATCAATACCAAAGTACTGAGCAAAAAGAGAGGAAAGGAATTCACCAGGACAGCTAACTAAAATCTGGGAAAATAATGTTGATTAAGATGGATTTGAATGACTTCAAAACCGAATCTGAGGCACTCTTTTTAACAGATTGTTTTCAGGCTTAATAACGTGTATGCACTACACCACACACCTCTCAGGAATATTGCTGTGAGAGCAGTCTGCTCTCTTTCATGGCTTTTTTTCTCAGCATGACTGATTAAGTGATTATTTCCATTTTTGTTTATGCTGACAAAGACGACAAAAAGATTATATTCCTGTAGAGGGAAAGGGCGATGTAAGACCCAGTGACAGATTAGACTCAATGTCAATCAGATCACCTACTTTGGAATATTATTGTCTAGCAAACCCAGTTTTCATGGGCCAGGTTTCTGCCCCGGTGCTCCGTCCTCAGCTTTGCGGCAGGTCCGGATGATCCACTCATGCTCCTCATCATCTGAAAGGGAGAGAAAGAGATCGCCAAACGTCACCGTTTCACGTCCGCTCTTTGCGTTGCCAGGGTCCTGCTCAAACAAACAATTTTTCCTTTGAGAACAAACCCCACTCTGCGCCACTGGCATCTCTGAGAACGTGTTTTTGTTTCTTAAAAAGGTTGTGTGTGTTGTGTTGGAATTTGTCAGTGCGGGAGATGTGGGCTCTGGGGCAATGATTCTGACTACTCAGCTGTTTGATAAGGTTAACTCGGGCGGAGCTGAGATTTACACATACGTATGTGTATAAATACATATTATTTTATGGCCACGTGCAGGAGTTATGTTGAAAGGATCAGAAATGAAGATACACATTTTTTTGAATGCTATGTCCGCGTTGCTTGTCACTTTATGAAAAGTGAAGGCAAAGAAAAACCAACAGTCAAAGCCTGGGTTCTTCTCCCAGCTGTTCCAATGGTGCTGTTTTTGAAATGTGCGTTGTGCTCGGTGGCACTAAGCTGATACAGTACTGGGATCTCTTAGACCACCTCATGTTCCTTGTTAGGATTCATGTCTGCCATATTCTCAGAGCTAATAGTGTGGAAAGACGATGTAGGAAAAAACAGCTGTCCTGCAAAGGTTGAATAGAAATTTTGTGTATGACTATGAACAAATAACTTGGCAAATGTAAGCTGTGGTGTCTTAATTCCAGGGACTTCAACAGTCTTGTCTCCAAAAACTGTTCTACAGCATCTTCTCGTGTTTGTTTAGGGGAAAACATATCTGTGCAGTAGACCAGGAAGCCTTGGAAAAAGGAAAATACAATAGCTGTATTTATTTTTATATATATTAAATACATTGGAGCTGCTGCTTGCATTTACCACTGTCTTAACAAATTCTCACGGTGTTGTGTGCTTCTCACCTCAGTGTTAAGGGTTTTATAGCAGCCTTTATTACCTAAAAGCAGAGATGGCTCCTAGGAGGGAGCAGAGGGGCTGTGGTGCTGGGGCTGAGAACATCTCTTGGCGTAGCACAGGATCCCACCTCCTCCACAGCTGAGAGCCCTGCTTGGCGAGGGCAGAACAGATCAAGGATGAAGTCTGTTCCTTGGAAGGAGTCAAATGCTCATGAAAACCTTTGACTGGGGACTTGTACCTTTGGGTTAAAGTGATGTAGTAGCATTTGAAATGTAGAAGGAGTGAGCCGTGCTAATCTAAGAAGTGAACCTTCACAGAAGGGTGTGTGACAAATGAGGTTTGTGTACAAGAGTCTTCAAGCATGTAGCTAAATCTTACTGATTGTTCTAGTGGGTTTTGAATGGTCAGCTTTGCTCCTTTCCTTTTCTTTCCCTTTCCCCTTTTTCCCTTTCCTTTCCATGCTGCCTCCCCCTCCTTTTCTCCCTTCTGTTCACGTGAGCTGAGTGCAGGTTTCACTTCTCACAAGGTGCTGCTCCCAGGGAGCTCTGCTGGCATCCTGATTAAAGCAGGCTGAAGTAAAGCATGTGCCAAAGCATTTATCCCTTGCCTGAAGGGAAGCACTCCCCTGACAACCCTGCTCAGGAAGGCCTGTGGATCTTGGGATGTTTCCCCAAGCGGTTTCCCTGCACTCTGCTCCTTGCACAGCGGCTGCTCTCTGACGAAGGGCTGCTGATGCTGACTGACCCCATTAATGGCATATTTCTTATTCAGACATAAATTAGGAGAAAATAAATCCTGGAAAATATGCTAAAAGGAAAACTAAAAAGATGAGCGCTGAACATCGCTCGCAGACCACACAGTCCTGACACAGGCAGAGCTTCCATTGCGGGCTGCAGCAGGAATGCAAATGTGGTCCTTCAGCTTTCTTAAAAACAACATCAAAGCCGTAATCAACGTGCTGGCTTTTGTTCTATGCACTAGGTGTTCAGCTCTGTAATGAGACAATCACGTGAGCCCAGGCTATGACAGACATTGTCCAGTGCGGGTAGCTGTGGTTTTAGCTGGGATCTCCCTGACTAACAAAAATACTTTGACTGAGCTTGTGGTAATGGCATAGAAATGAAACTTTGTCTATTTCTGTCATGGTGAAGGAATAAACAAACCTTAAACATGCTACACATCACCACTATCTAGCTCATATTTGGGTAATGATGTAAGTGGTTCACTTGAGTACTAGAAATAATCAGCCCACCTTCCTAGTGAGAAATCTGTTGTGGTCACGTAACAGGATTGAGGCTACAGGCGCTGAGAAAGGCAGATGCTACACCTGGCTTTGTGTTTCCAGCACAGCCTTGGTTTGCCTAGCTTCCTTCTGCACTGTTTTCCTTACACAGGCAGATTGTGCTGTGCCTTCAGCCTCCCCAGCCTCGCAATGTTTATGCAGTGATCTGATCCCATGCAAATTAAAATAATCAGCTGCAAAAACTGAATGAGCTCTATGGATTTCAACTTTGTATATGAAAATGAATAATAGGTGTAATGACTTAATATTAAAAAATACATATTCTAAAGCAAATCCTAGCACTGCCATCCAACCCAAGAGCGCTGTACGACTCGGTGTAGGTCAGGGGAAAGGAAAGCACCGATCCAGCACAGCTAGAACCACAAAAGCAGACATCAGAATGGCTCTGGGGCCAGCTACGGGAGAAGAGGCAGAGAAATATTAGAATGTAAAGAGTTAAGCTATGGTAAAACATACTTTTGCTACACTAAAGAAGACTGGTTGATAATTACTGTAGTTTTAGGGCTATTTGAATCAGTGCAGCTGCAACCTCTTCAGTAGTAACCCCTGAAACAAGACAAACTGGGTTTATTGTACTGAACAAGTCTTAAAGCTCCTCCCTGATTGTTAGTAATTGGCAGCAATGGACTTAACAGCCTCTTGACTACCCTTTTTACACTCTACCTGACTGTGCAGCTAACAATTTAAATCACAGATGCCGATCCTTCTTTGTGGCAGCTGCTTGTTAACTACACGTTCCTCTTTTTCTGTCACTGGCTGCTTCCATAACCCTGCAACACCAGGGTTAGATTGGAGAATCACATTTCATCAATATTTAAAATGGAATTAAACCTTGAAGTTTGATTAATGCTACCAAATAGCGAGTTGTAATTACTATTTTGCAAATTACAATTGTTTGAATATGTTAATATGATTGTCTGAGCACATCTTCACCTTCAGAAGTAATTTTCCCTTTAAAAAAGATTTGAAAAAAATACAAACTCTTTAATCAGTGGTAAATTATCACCCTGTGCACAATTAGGTGGTATGGGGTTCTTCATGTTGTGTGCTGAATTTGGTGTCAGCATATTTATCTTTACAAGTTTATCCCTTTTTAGATTCTCCTCGGTAGAATATACACTCAGGGAACACACTTTGCTGAAACAGGGCTGATGTTTAAATTCGAAGGTAAAGAAGAAAGATTTGGCTGAAAAGGTTACAGTGATCCATTGTATCTCTGTTCAGTTAGTAAACATCAACAAGTTATTTACTCTGAAGTTAGTGAAATACAGTGACCATTATCACAGCATTGAATTGAAACCTTGAAGCAGAGAGAGATAAAGTTAGATCTTAATGGATGAGCTGCTAGAATACATGTAACTATTGACTGAATATCATGAATTATTTCCTTATGTCTCAATCAAAAATAAGATCAGTTTTCTACAACTCACAACATAGATTTTGAATACTGTGGGCCAGATCCTCAGACAGCCCAATCTGAGACTGCTCCTTTTAAATTAAGTAATTAATTCAAGCTGTTTTCATTAAGCAGACTCAGAGCATATGGAGCCAATCCTGGTAGCCACCTGCATGACCAATCCCCAAAGCAGCGCCTGTCCCCACTGGAATATTGACTGGGGTGTAAGGCACAGGGATCTGCTGTGATCAAGGTGCCCGTGCATCGGTTGTGATGGAGCATTTTTGCATAACTAAGACCCAGCTGAGCCTGTTGGTCCTCCTTTGCTTCTGTACGTAGCGCCTCTTGTATTAGTCCTTGTAAACAATTATTGCTTTGCAGGTTTCTTCCTTGTTTTGAGTGAATTTGGGGGAAGGTCAACGTGGCAGTAAATTCTGTTAAAAATGCTGTAAGATGTATTCCACGGTGAGCTCAGACAGTGCATGTGATTGAACCATTTACCTACTTTTCCATGTTCAGTCTAAAAGTAGTGCAGTAGGGGCAGGAGTGACTTCCCCAGCTACACGCTCCGTGTTTCTCTCAGAAGCATGATTAGAAAAAGCTGAAAAGTTAGGGCTTGCTTCAGGGTGCTTCTCAGGGATGACTTGAAATTACACTGTAATTTAGGTGTATTTAACCTTCCTATGTTAAATGTATATTGCAAAGTTTAGAATGATTTGCTTCTAGCTATTGGTTTTCTGTGTTGTTTATGGAAATTTCAGCTGAGGGAGATGTTTTGAGGCTCTGTAAGCCATGATATGTGGCTGCCAGCAAACAGCAGCATTATCTTGTAGGCTTCAGCACTTGCTCTCTAACTTGTGCTTTCTCAGAAAACCACCTGGAGGTACATAGAACGATGCACCACATTGAAATTGGAATGTGGTGGCTTACACAAGGAAAGAGCTACACTGTCCATCTCAAAAACCTTTCATACTTTTGGTCTGACTCTGCGTTAGGTCTTCATGCTGCACTGTGCAGCTGCACATGGCTCTGGTGTCTTAAAGGCTCTGTCTACACCAGGGGCTTGGTGTGTGCCAAAACTCAGATCCTTGGTTCCCACCTCTGCACGTCGGAGGGCTGGGACCAGGCGTGAGCGTGTATCCTCTCTTTGCTTGCTCATGCTGCCATTAGAAACCATAAGAGCCAGGAGGGAGCAGCTGTGCCCCAATGCGTCCCTCCATCGGGGGCTCACACTCCAGCACACCCCGGAGTGCACGCCTGCGGCTGTGAGACGCAGCCAGGTGTCCGAGCAGCTTCCCATGAGCAGGGTTTATCAGAGCACGTGTTTACAACAGGCCATCCTTGAAGTAGAGCTGAGTTTCCTCTCTGTTTGTAGAGGGCCAAGCACACACAGACCATTGTAAACAACAATATCAGTTAATTCTTTCACATGCCTGACTCCTCCCGTCACCCGCAGTGCAGTTTATCATGTTCTTCCACTGCACAATCACATACGACTGTGATAGCATCTCAGCCATGGATTCTGCCTGGCACACCCCTTTCATTTCCACTGCCCCTCTGGGTCCCTAGCACCGCTTTCCTTACTGCGCCTGACCTCACCAACATCAAGGCTGGCAAGAAAATGAAAACATGTTTTCAATTAACCTTTGCTTCCACCCACAAATTCTCACCCTTCCATTTACATTTAATTACTGTAATTCCAAAATGGCCCAAAAATGAACTTTCCATCTCTTGTAAAACTTGTTTGCACGTGAGCAGTATAGCTGAACGTAAGTGCCTATAGCACTTGTGAATAACCTGCCCAATGGGTTCACAATGGGATGGCTAGAGCACAAAAAAAGTTGTTTTTCTTGGCATGCCACTGTTTGGAACTGAAACTTTCACAGTTTCCAAAACGATAAGTACTTTAAGACCAGCAAACCACAAGGAACGGCATATCTGCAAAAGCTACAGCTACTGAAATTGCTGTAGTAACTTGTGTCACAGTGCCACTATTAGTATTATCATTGCTGGTAGTAGTACGAACCAACATGGCTTATATCTAATCTATATGTCTTTTATATTAAAGCACTTAAGCCAAGTTTAATATAAAAATATTTTCTTGGTTAAATGGACGAGTGGTCTCCAACTACATCCATCACCTGAACAGACTTTGATACTGAGAAAGACATCGTAAATATGCATTCTGCAATGGCATTCAAACGATCTCTGCCTTCTAACGTTTGGGTCCCTAAGCAACTTACTTGTTGAGCACTGAGCATTACTTAGGTCTGCATCTCTCACATCAGGACTAATGCTACTTAAGTAAAAATAGGAATAGGTAGACAAGAGACTTGGAGATCCGGGTTAAAGAGCTGCAGCAAAATTTCTAACCTTCCTCTTAGCATAATATTTTTCAAGTCTTCTGAGTATCACAGAAGTAATGATGCAGGAAAGTAGAAAATGGAGGACTTATACCGATGTGAGCAGAAAAACTGCCCTGGGACCAGCTCTAAGGGAAAAGGTATACAGGAGATGGAGGTGACAAGACCAAAAGGTGAATTTGTATGGACTTGTGTAGAGTGCTGTGGGTAAAGAAAGCAAGCTGAGTTCCGTGGCAGAGAGACAAAATACTTTTTGCAAAGGTATTTTGGAGGAATTTGAATAAAAGAGGCCAGAAAGAGGAGTCAGCAGTAGTCAGGGGAGAATGCAGAAAGGATGTGAGCTTTGGTTGTTGCAAGAAAAGCGAAGGGCTTCTCATATTCATATGCTCTACGGCTGTAAAAGGAGAGCAGCATAGGCTCTCTATTTTACAAACTCCTTTTTTCAGAAATAAGTTTGTCAGCCAAAGCAAAGCAAAGGAAAGAGATCAATGGACTGCAGTAATTGCCATTTAACATAAAAATACATAAAATTTACAATTCAGTTAACTTATCAAATGTTAAAAAAAATCAGCAAATAATGGACATCATTTGTTTTGTTCAGAGCTCAGAGGTAGAGACCAAATTCTCTAAATTAATTTCTGCAAAAGCTGTTTTTTCTGTGTGCTTTTCTCTTTTTTTTTTTTCAAACAGGTCTGGATCCTATTCGTTGTAGAATATACTGATTACCAACTATTTTTAAGAGCTTTACACAAACATTATTTCTTTTGTTGTGTGAAATGCAGAATCAGCCATCTGGCAAATGCCCCAGAGCTAAAATCTTTTACATGACATATAATTCAAAATGATTAAATATACAACAGAAAATAGCTATAACATTGCACTTAAAATAGCATGAACTTTTACTGCCGATCAAAACTGATTTCTTTAGCTTAACAAGTATCCAAAGAACAATTATTTGAAGAGCTTTTAAGAGTTTCAATATGTAGGAACTAAACCTCATCTAAATTCAGTGTCTTAAGTCAAATAAAAAAGAAACAAACGTACAAAAGATTAAATGGTCCTGTGTTGTAAGTAGACATTTAAATCGATGGGAAGCTAAATTCATTCGAACAAAAATACTGTATCCCATGTATGTGTGCTGCTGGGGCTTTCCTCAGCAATAAGGGCATCTGCCAAAACAGCTCCTACATTCTTAGGCAATGACTGGGACTAGCCTGGAACCAGAGTGCTCATCCACTCCCTCCATCATCAGAATGGGCGATTTCAGAGAAGAACGGGGAAGAAAGATCAATGCATGATCTCCAACTGCAGTCTTTTTTTTTTAATTTATTTTTAATTTATTTTCTTTTTTTCCCTGCACCACAGTCAACCCTAAGCTAAACTTGCTGTCTTTCTCCAGAAATACTCCAGGCCTGAAAAACTGCCAGGTCCTCACCCTACACCCTACACCCTACACCCTACACCCAATTCTCCTGTAGTTTATGAGAAAGAGCACACACACATCTGTGTGTATTCGGGGTGCACGAGGGCAGGTACAGAAATGTTACCCTATGTAATTACTGAGTGGTTTTGGCTCTTTCACATTTTTCACACAAGTCAAAGTCTCCATTTCTCAGGCAGCACCTGGTGCAAATTGCATCGGAGATTTCAGTCAAAGAAGCCTAAATGTAGCAGATTTACCTCGTGGATTTACATACAGGATAAGCCTGACATGGATGAATACATCTCTGCTGGCTTTCAAAAAAAATTGCTTTTAAATCCTTTCAGACCAAGCTTGAGAACCTTCATCCCACATTAATGGTATGAGGTAACTCTAAGTCCATGATTACTAAGGCTTACAATCAAAAGATGTTCTCAGACTTGCCTGTGGAGTTGGGTCAGCATCAAAACCAAGGAAAACTGGATGGTCTAAAACCAGCCTTGTTAAAACTAGAATAAAATAGTATTCTTGAGTCTTGATCTTTTCAGCTTCTAATGATCCCTTAAGCAGCAGGTCTTTTCCTGCTGCTTTCTATGAGACTTTCAGGCTTGTAGAAGTCCTAGGCTGATTGCTGGCTGGCTTGGGACTGCAGCAGCACCGAAACCTCTTCTCTTACTGGGCACTTGCCTTGGCTTTCTGGGCCTAATCCTGCTCTTAGTAACATGCATGTTAATTCAGTTACCTGGCTGAGTTATAGCATAAAGGCAGGCTTTGTGTCTTCCCGTTCTTGATCTCCTATGAAGAGATGCACGTATTTCAGGTAATACTGACTGCAGTGCAGAAAGCTACCACCCTACGCACCGCACTCGTACTAATTTAACCTGAAGATGGAACACAAAAGTAGAAGCACAAATTTTCTCATATTGCAAAGAGCAAAAGTGTGTTTCATACGATTTAACCCAGCATCAGGAGAGCTACAGGAGAAACAGGGCAATTTTCATCAGAAGTATCTTTGCTTTTCATCAGAAGAGAGGTGACCCAGGCAATCCCCTGTCGTGCTTTCCTCAGGAGAACAAGATTTCTATTTCTGACAGTATTTTCTCTTTGAAAATGATGGGCCTCTCCAATATTCGGGGGTCTTAAAACTTGAATCATTTCTCTTCTTTTACCAACCTGCTTTGCATTAAACATAACATCATATATTTCCTGCTTTTCCCTAAAAAATTGGGAAATCCTCCCATCTTTCTATTGACTAAACTCTCTTACAAAGGTGCCAGGAGACCAATTTCTGGGAGAAAAAAAAAAGAAAGAATACTCTGAGTGAAACAGGAGTCCAGTCCCAGTGCCTAATCAAAATAAACAGTGTCTCTCCTTACAAACCAGTATTATTATTCTTATTTATGTGTCCAATTTTGTGTACTTCGCAATACTAGAAAAAAAAAAGATTGAAGAGCGTATGAAGAATGAAGAGAAATTTGAGCATCCCCAAGGAAACAGAGGTTTGGGGATGGAGTAATAACTGCGAGACTGCAAGGAGAATTTGGAAAACTTTTGCTAGAGAAAAAGTATAACAAAACTGTTGCTGTCATTTAATTCTCTGGGCCTGATTATATCTTCATGATGGGCCTTTGCTCTGCTTTAAGAGCTCTTTAAGTAAATGAGGATCAGACCTCCGTGCTAGTGAAATGCAAAGCTTGCCAAATTTAATAGGAGTCTCTCCGGTACTCTACGAACACTCATCTTGACAAAGAAGTGGTGGAAGCAAACTCTGTAATTGTAAATGGAAACTGTTTTGTTTTTTTTCCAGTCTTTTGGAATGATAGCTGGATGCTGCCAGTTTGGCAGGAAAGTCAGTGCCAAGGCAGTATGCTTCCTTGCTCTGTTTCCCAAATGGCTGAGAAACAATCAGAAATTGCTTCATAATAGGCCCAGGGTGAAAGGTGAGAACTGGAGTATTCTTTATGCCTGCTTCCAGACCTGAGGAAGATAGTGTCGTTTTGGTAAACCTGTCAAGCTGTTGTAAGAACTTCCTGAATGCTTCCTACCATCTGCTTTTGATGCTTTCAAGACTTGGCTGGAAGCCTGGAGGTTTTCCTGCTCCTTCCTGCCCAACCTATAATGGAGTAATTCTGGATCTGTTCCCTGTCATTCCAGCCTCTTCCTCAGTTTCTTCTGCTTACAGCTGGGCTTTTTTAATTTTTTTTTTTAACTACAGTGGCCTTGTGCCCTGAATCATCTCTCCTGGGGCAGAAAGAGTTCCTCTGATGTTGAACAAGTGCTGGGTTTTTCAATTGTGTTCATGTTCTTAAGAGGAAGGGTCTGGCCTACATGACACATTCCTTCTTCACACTCACATCAACAAGATTAACTTTGTGTCCCGGGTTCGCAGGGGAAAGGTCACACAAAGCACATCTCCAGCAACGCTGTCAGACCGCACGCTGCGCCGCTCTGGTCAGAGAATATTGATTGATATAATTTGTAGGGTTTGAGATAATTGTCATCGAGGACAATGAGTTCAAAGAACAGATTAAAAAACAATAAATTGAATTCCAAGGCGTTCCCTCCTGTACTAATCTGTGTAGGTTCCTGTGTTTTTGGAAAGCATGTTGCTTATCTTCCTCATCAGTAGGCCCAATGCATTCCAGTATTTTGGATCGATGCCATTTGTAATAATCTAGATCAGTTTTTATTCAACGTTTATAAAACAGGCAATGTATCATAGGGTATATTTTATAGCAGATGGTATCTCCAATTCATTTAGCTTCCCCCCTTCACTTCCCTCCTCCGATATCATAGCGCACACTCACAAAAGCTCTTGAAAGTAGAGCTGAGCAGAATTTTTTTCAACAAATAGTAAAATTTCTGAAAAATGGAGTTTCCAAGCAACAAAATTGCTCAACTGTGGCATGCTGAAAATGCAGCGTTCCGTCTTGTAGAAACACCAGGTCTTGTGATTTGGACATTTGGAAAAGAGAAGAAAAAAGAGGGGGGTGGTTCCTTTGAAAAGCATTTTTGTTAAAATATATACATATCTGTACTGAAAAGGGTGATAAACATAGAGTTAAATAACCAGAACACAAAGCAGTTGTTTCAGGTCACGTTATCTTTGTGAGTTACCCTGGTGTCAGCCGTTGAGGGTTCTTCTGTTTGTATATTATTTATAATGTTTCCCTTTTGACTTGATGAGAACTGATTTTCATCAAGGTTTATTAATTTGGGGACTGATCCATGAGACCCAGCCTTTGCCAGATTCGTCTCAAAATGCAGCTCTAGAATGTGACAAGACAGTTTCCTATTTAGCAACATATCAGCCCTAAAGCCCGCTTAAATAAAATGGGCTGTTCTCACACTTGAAGATAAGCAGATGCTGAAGCTCTTTGCTGGGTCACAACACGGCCTGCCAGTTATCAGGAGGAATGCTGCACACCTCACTGCCATTCCTTTCCTTGAGCTCAGAACGGAGGAGACTGAAGATTTTCCTGAGATTAAGTTACTAAATGGGAATACAATTATCTCACTGTAATTTTACAAAACGTGGTCTATACAACTCTGGGGATACATACGTAGCTGATAAGAATAAAGATGTAAGAAATATTTTAGCTCGGTGATAACAGAACCAAATCGCTTTTGAAAGTCTCCGCTTTAACCACCCGCCCTAAAAGATACAACAAGAGCATTACTGAGGCTTACAGTGCCAAAGAAGTTATCATACCTGCATTTCTCAGAAACCTCAGCTCGTAGTCAGTGACAATTCTGGTTTTAGGATTATAGAATCCATCACCACAGTCGTAACATCCTTCTGGGATTTTTTGGGGAGGATCCAGATTGGTAAGCTGAGAAATGCCTAAATTAGAAACAACAACCACAAAGGATTTGCTTTATTTTGCTCCCCCC
>JACDJE010000064.1:1801103-1933240 GCA_016647715.1 Pavo muticus
TTGAGGTAATTACTTCATGGCTTTTATCTCTTGGCTGAATCTCCACAAAAAGTCTTGCCAGAGGGCTGTTTCTTGGTGCTTGGGACAGTGCCTGTATGTAGCTATTTCTGCTGAGAATTGTTGTGTGGCTTTACTCAAACATAGATTCTCCCTTTGGAGCTGTAATGTTTTTTTGGAAACTTTAGAACAAGTGAATGTCAAGATTGAGTAAAGACCATAAAACTATTTTTGAGGAATGTATCTTGACATTTTTTTGGCAGATGGAGAGCAGACGCACACAGATTCAACACAGATATTTTACTGGCAATGTGAGAAGTGTTATTTGTTATGCTGTAGGCTCTGAGCTCTGCCAGAGCTTTTAATCGTGTGTGAAATTAATAGAACTTCAAGCCAAAGTAATGGTAGTCTGCCCCGTGCCGTGGTCTGCAGGAGGGAGAAACCAGTCCCGTTCAGTGTGGAGGGAAAGAAAAATCTAGTGCAATTTCTAGCTGTAGTAAGGGAGGAGTGTGTGTTTGTGGAGCTGCTGTGAGGCAGTAGCATCACAACGTTGTTCCAAGGAGAAGGTACCCCTGCGAGATGCATCTGGCAGTTTGATACCCCCTGCTTTCAAACGGTTCTGCTCCTTTCCCAGGGTGAAAGAGCTGGAGATGTCCTGCTAGCCAGAATGAGGCGAGTCCAGCAGCAAGACCCTCTTGGCTTACAGCCACCAAGTTGTTCATCTGAGAAAGTAGTGGGAAGGAATTGATTTTTAATATGCCCTCCTGCCTCTTTAACAATTCAGTTGTGTGTCACTCATTCTTTTTAAAACAAAAAAACAACAAACAGAGTTCTGGGATTCAGTTCAGGTTGAACTAGCCTCTCAGACATTTGTGAGCTTGAGATCTGCTAGGACAAAAGCCCTTCATGTATTCTTCCTCCGGCTTCAGTTGTTTCTAGAATGGATCCACGATAAATGAAGAGGAATTTTCTTTTTTGCCCATTCATAAGTAGAGAAAAAGCTTCAAAGGCTTTGAAGAATCTTTGCCATCAGAATAAGGATATTTCTGTGAAGGCAGAGAGGAAATTGGGAGTTCACAGTAACTTTGATTTGTTTTTGAAGGCTTGCTGTCTACTCCTGTACTGAACATTTTGAAAGTGGAATCCATCTGGGTATTAACAGGAGATTTAAGACTCCCTCTTGTGGCTGCTTCAAGTTGATCTTTGGGTATTTGTATGGAGATCTTGTTATCATGGAAGTCCTGAGGCTAATTCAGTATTGCTAATAGTAACTCAATCAAATATTTTTTGTTACAAAATTCACTTAAGCATTATTTCAACTCTCTTTTTTTTTTTTTCTTCACATAGAAGAAAAACCCACTCCTGAATTGAGTGTGAAGCAAGAAGAGGAAGGAAAATGGGTTGAAAAAGTCATGATTGCCTCAATCATGTTTGATGCAAGTTAAGGACATTAAGACAGCCAAAGTAGATAAAGGTTGGGAAATCCCAGTGTAATTGAATTGCTCCTCTGAATCCAGAGAAGGAGTGTGCCTGGCGCTGCAGAGAGCAGGATGGCGCACAGTTCTGAACCTGCTGGGCCAGTGCTAGTGGTGGGTGCCAGTCAAACACAGGAAGCAGGCTGACTGCAGTATTTAACTTCATGTAAAAACACGTTATTTGCTGTATTAGGGATAGACATGACCTTAACAAATGGTCTTAAATGTAACCTTGCCGTTCTGTTAATGCTTCTATGGCTGTGTTATTTTGCACATGAGCCCTTCTCAGTGGGATCTTGATGTCAGTCTGTTCTGAGACCACTCCTGCATGGCTGGGGGTGGTACAGATAGTACCTTGGCGAAGGGAGAAGAGCAGAGGAAATACAGCCCAGCAAACTGCAAGCAAAATGTCTGCAGTATTATTTTGTACATTAGGACAGTAAATTAGCCCAGCAAGCAGATGCTGACAGGGGGCTGGTTCTCAGGTACCAGAGGCGGGTCAGTTTACTTGGCAGCTCAGGAGTTATTCCCTTTTTTTTTTCCCCTACTTTAAAGGCAAGTTTTTCAGTTCCCTTGCACGTATTGCGAAAGTGTTGGCAAGCCTAATGTGTGCATCAGTGCAGGTTCCTCTTATGTGTGATGTCTGTGGTTGATGACAGCAATGCTGTGTGTTCTGAGCCTGCTGGCTGTGTGGGAGCTGCTCCAGGCTATTGCAGGGCTGGGACACAAGCAGAAGCTGCTGGGAGTGAAGAGTTTTGCCTTGTCTGACTGGATCCAGGAATAAGAGGACTGAAAGCAAAGCAAGAAGAGCATTTAATAAGAGAAAAGCCTTTCTATCTTGCCTGCATCCCAGGCATCTCCTTGTTACTGCTGCCCTCACTGCCTGGGAAATAGCTTAGATCACGTTTGTCTGCATCTGTCTATTGCAGATGCTCAAACAAAAGGATTCTGACCTGCATGTTCTTGTATTCTTGGCTGGGCTGGCAAATGTGGATGGATCAAGCAAGTGTTTTGTTAACTCTGTTCTGCAGCACAAAATAGTGAACAGCTTTTTCTGTTTTGATAGGGTTTAATTTCTCCCTTCTCATCAGCAAAATTGAGGGCTGGGAAAAATGGCCATGCCTGTTGCTTTGTTAAGCTTGCCTTTGGCTCTGATTCTGGCACCAAGAAGGGGGAAATAAAATACAGGGGAAGGGGAGCTTTCTAAAAGAGCTATGGGTCTGCTCCTAAGTTGATAGGTTAAAGCTTACAAAACACTGACTCTGAGGCATTGCTCTAACGTTTGTAAAATCAGCATGGCAGCTCTGTTAAGGACCATGAGTCACTGTGAGGGTGGTTCAGTTCTTTATGAGTAGTAGTGCAACATTCTACTTCCATGCGATCGGGAGCTAGAATTTAAATGGAGTCAGAATTACCTCTTTGATTAGAGCACTGTCTGACCTCTGCTTTGTTCTTGCTGCCTGCTTACAGCTGTGCCAAGTGGAACGTGACCTGTCTTTGTCCAAGAGAAAAGGACTGGACAGAGCCCTTCAGCGTCAGCCCCAGCGATTGTAATCGCTCTCCAGCCGCTCTCTGGGCTGCCGTGCCTGGTCTCTGCCCGGCTGCTCCTGGGGGACACGGTCAGGTGTGGCCCGACTTGGCTGTCGTTTCCAGGAAGCTGCTGACAGCAGGCCTGACCCTGGCCATGTGCACGCAGCGGGAGGCTCTGCCTGTCCCCAGGCGCGGCCTCAGGCGCTCGTGGCAAGCCTGCGCTCCAGGCTAAACAGAGGAAGGTGAGGGTCAGCAGCAGAGAGCTCTGCCCAAGACTCAGGAAGCACATTTTGGCAGAGGAAAGAAATACAATACAAGCAGGGAGGGAAACTCAGCTTCCATCCAACCCCCTCCAAGAAGCTTTTGGCTCCCTACGGCTGCCAAGTCTTTACTATCAGTTATTGTGCTCTTTTATTGTTACAGGCTCTTGTGTTTGTTTTCTGGTTTTACACCAGTGTGCTGCAGAGGAGAAAGAACGGAGTGATCTGGGAGCAGTGTGGGCTGGAGGGCAGAGCCCTGCGCAGGGGACAGGCAGCCCAGCTCCCCCTCCTCCCTGCTGCTGTCTCCTGTGTGGCCTTGGGGCACAGCACGTCCCTTCCCTCTCTGCTCTAGGTGGTTCCACCCAGCACAGAACTCTCTGCTTGTTTACCATCTTTGTCCTTGAAAAGTGCCTCAGAGGGGTCTTGGGCAAAGCTGTGCTTGGCCAGGGCAGGCGCAGACCCTGCTCACTGCTCTCCTTCCCCAGAGCAAGCAAAAGGAGCTATGCACCGCCCTACCCTCCTCACTTAGCCCTGTAGCTGTTAAACCACTTCGCTCTGCAGGTGCTGCCCACACTGGTAGGGAACAGAAATGTCCCTGTTAGAGAAACTGGAGATGAGAAGTGACACCCTGAGCGCAGAGTGCGTTTTGAGCAGTCCTGGAAGAATGTTTCTCTACTCTGAACAAAGTGGATCTCTCAAGTCTTCCAGAGATTGCAAAGGCAAAAGCCAGCTCTCAGATCTGAACTGTTCTTGCAGTGGTGCAATATACGGGAAGGTGTGCAGGGAGCCCAGAAACCAGGGGAATTAGCTTGCAGAAGTGGAAGTCCACAGGGCACAGGTAGCACCAGTGCTCAGTGCTTGTCCTTGCAAACCTTGCTCTGCTCCCTGTCATCGCTTGCTTAGTGCCTTTCTTTCTTCCAACCATGAGTGAAACCAGTTGTGTTAAGGGCATGACATAATTACAGTCTGGGAATTCCGCTGGAGAAATCCTTTTGAAGATTTTCTAGTCTGGCTAATTACAATAAAACTATGAAGGTGCTGCACTCTAAATTATTAACAGTTAATAAGTGGAGGTTTCTGCTTCCTTGTACTTCTTGCTGCAAAACAAAACAGACCAATTCTGTCTGCGTCAGTAGTGTTTTCTTTCAGGAATGTCTGCCAGAGGCGTGCTAACACACTTTCACTACACCGCTGTCCATTTCTGGTGGTGGTAGCAGATCACTGAACTAAAAATGTAAGCCTTCCTTCCTTCTTTCCACGTTTGCTGCCATTCTGCCTTTCCTTATGCTTGAGCAGTGACAACAGCCTGGAGGATTTATTTGCTCTGTGTTGGCGTTTTTGCTTTCTGATGTACATCCTTACATTACCCTGTGGAGTTCAGGCCGTGTCAACCATAGAGGAATGGTTTAGGGAGCAACAGGCTTAATAGAAAACTCCCATCCCACGCTCCTTCCTTCCCTAAATATCTGCATTATGGATATGCTTTAAAGTTCTAAGTTTGATTATTTACTTCCATATTTACCTCCTGTGTCTGTTATTGTCCTCAAAAATACTTGCTCTCTTTGCAGTATCTTTATCATATATAGAGAGGGTGCATTGTGCCATCTGTAATAAACTGAGTGGGTCTCATTCTCTGCCTATTCCACCTCCTGGTGCAGCAGGATGTCTGAGATGCTCAGAAGCAGCCAAAAACCTTCAGCTACTGCTGCCCGATGCATCCCTGGGGGGGAGGCTCAAGCCCAGGCACTCCAAGTGCATTGTGCTGCGGAGGGTGGTGGCTGCCATGGCCCCGGTGCTACTGGGTGCTGGCGCCAGGCTGAGTGCGATGGTGAGCTGTGGGTGGCTGGGCAAAGTGCTGCAGAACAAAACTGAATTGAAGTGATTCTTTCCCTCTCCTCCTGGCCTGCGAGGAAATCTTTTTCCATTTACTATAGAACATGGTCCTTAATAGTGCTGAAGTGTTCTACGTATTTTAAATAAACATGAGTGGATTTGAGCCCAGGAGGACATGAAAGAATGCAGCGTTTGCGGGGTACCGGCCCGGCACACATGTCAGCAATTTGGCTGCCTTGTGTACTTTGGCTTTTAAAAAAGCATTTTAAAGTAAACAAATGAAGGAAAATCTGGCAGCTGGATTTCAAAGTAAATTGCTTTCAGCTGATGGACCCCGTTTCCAGCTCGCTTGGGTAGGACTTGAGCCCTATGTGTCCAGCGAGAAGAGCTAGCGGCCAAGGAGGAGAGCGGGGGCGGGAGGGAGAACAAAAGCAAGGAAATTCTGTGGATTTAATTCTTCCATTTCCTTCCTTTGCACCAAACACTCCCGGCCTGTCACTGCCTTGCTGTTGGCCAGGCAGCTCAGTACTTCAGGCGGCAAATTGCGCTCCATCGTGCCCCAGCCCCTGCACTGCTGTGCCTCGCTGCCTCCTCCAGCACGACTGTGCCCCTCAGTGCTGGTACTGCTGCTGTCCCCACGTCCCCTCTGCAGGCACTGGGCCCTGCCCTGGCATCGCCCACCAGGGGAAGCAGGGGTGGAAGCAGCAGAGATAACACAGGGCTCAGGAGCATGGGCTGAGGAGGGGCCTCCGGAAGGGACTGGTGTGGCCCCAAAGGTGGAGACTCAGCACATGCTGACAGATAATAACGAGGTCCCGGGCTGGACAAAATGGGGAGGTTGCTCAGGTCACGCTTTGGCTCAGCACTGGGCTCCTTCTGCTTTGACTTGTGTTTCCTCAAGTTTATAAAACTTTCTGTGGGTTGGTTTGGTGGAAAGGGCAGAGGAAACCGGGGGGTCTGCAATGGTGGTGGAGCAGGGCTGGTGAGGGCTGCTCCGTGCACACACAGCTCTGCAGTGCCCTGCAGCACCCTGGGGCAGTGTGCTGGGCTGGGCAAGGCTGCTTGGTGTGCTGTCCCTGAGCTGTGTGCAGGAGATGCCCTGCTGCTCGTGGCCCCACACAGCTCTGTGCTGTGCTCCCTACAATGCCAGTATAAATCAGGACAGTTTGCTCTGGTGGCTTTCCTCCTCCTAACTCAGCAAATGAACTCTTCTGTGGCCAAGGTGCCACCAGCTGTAACATGTAAAGGGAAAAAGTGGCAAAACGTGGGTGAGCAATGCTGAGAGAAAATGGCGGCCGGGCTGAGGCGGCGCCCTCCACACGCAGCCCTGAGTGCAGCCTGGAGTGCTGCGCCGGGCCTGCCCTCGTCAGCCCTTGGCACAGGCAGCCTCTGGCCCTGCTGTTGGGAGCTGGCAGTGCCCACATGCACCTGCTGGCACCCAAGGGCTCACCGGGGAGTTCCTGGTGCTTCTTAATGCCTGGGAAGGCCTTTCTGAGGCAGCCCCTGCTCCGGCCCTTGTCGTTCCAGCCCCTGGATGGGCTGCTGAGAGCGTGGCCCCACCATGACAGCACCGAAAGCTGCAGGAAAGAGGCTACAGGACACAGTGCAAGGCATCTCCTGGCTTCTGTGACCGCTTTTGGCCTCAGGCAGGCAAACAGATGGGGGGGAGGGGATCTGGGGGGTTTGCAGCCTATGGGGGCTGCCAGCTGATCATCCCTTGCTGAGGGCACCAGTGGAGGGCTGCTGGGAAGCCCCCTGTGCCTCCCCTGGGGTTGGGGGGAGGGGCCGCAATGGTGACACTGTGGGACATGCAGTGCCAGTGCTGAGTGACTCAGGGGGGCTGCAGCTGTGTGGGGGCTGTGGGGAAGGGGTAATGTGGAGGATTTTCTGTTGTGGGGAAGAGGCTGTAGGTGGGTAATGCTCCAGCTCACATTCAGAAGAACGAAAACAACCACTGGCAAAGACAGTTGCTGTGGATGTCCCTGTGATTAACTGGAAGAATATGTAAATGTATATAGCAGTTACCATAGCTACTGGAGGCATTACGCTGGGGTGGGGGAAGGCAGAGCCCCCAGCCCAGCCCAGGTCAGGATTTGCATTCACAGCACAACAGCACCCGGCACCCCATGAGGCTGGCACAGAGCAGCTGGGCTGTTCTCACCTTGTGCCACCATCATGTCTCCAGCACCCCTGGCACCCCAGGGCTGTGCAAGGGGCAGAGAGCAGCTGTGGGTTTGGGCTGCAGGATGTCACAACAAAGGGCTCAGTCAGGCTGAGCACCTCAGCCCTGCTTCTACCACACCACAGTGTTTTCCCATGGGGCCACAGCCCCTTGCTAAGACTTGAGCACCCCTTAGGTCCCCAGGGCAGGAAGCATCCTGAGAGAGTGACAACCCTCAGGCAACATGCTGCCACACAGCAGCACAAAGCTGGGAGCCCCGCTATGCCAACCTGCACACAGGTGCACCAAGCACTCAGGTGGCCCAGCCCCCCAGGTCATTGCTGGCTGATCCTATGAAGCTGAGAGGGAAAAGGGGCTCTACTTGTGTGGAGCCTGCAGAACTGCCTTGTCTGCTCACAGGTGCTGGTGAGTGCCCCTGTTGTGCTGCATTGCTTACTCACGTGGCTGCTGTGAGCCCAAAGACCAAGGGGCTTCCATCCACCCACAGATATTTGCTTGTGCCCTCCATGAGCCCTAGCGTGTGCTGGGTGGCCACAGCTGGAGGGTGAGAGTGAAACCTACTGACTTTTGAGCGCCCTACCCCAAAAGCTCCAGGCTGACAGCCCCACTGCCTGTGGCTGCTCCTGGCTTTGGGAGACAGCAGAGCTGGGGAGATCCCAAAGGATGTGGGGACCCCAGGCACCTCCGCCTGCCCAGGCGCACCGCGTCCATTATAAATGACAGGCGTGTGCAGCCAGGCTCTCATGTCTGCTATTTTCTTATAATTTAAGAGCCTTCCTCACATTAATCTTTTTATTTTTATTTTGACAAATGTATGTTTCCAGGAAGTTGCTGAGGTCAAAGCAGCATCTGTTGCTCGTTATTTTGGGGGATGCAGAGGGTCTTTGTGAGGGTTTCCAAAGCAACAATGAATTAAGTGGTTTGTAAAGCAGAGAGCAGGAATGAGGAGAGGGCTGGGGCTTCCCGAAAGGCAGCTGAAGATGCTGATGAAAATCAGATCAGTTTGCCTGTATTTTCTTGGAAACTTGATCTATTTTTCTTGTACAACTGTCAGGCTGACTCCTGTATTTCAAGCTCTTGGCAGGAGCCAGCTCTGCGTTTCTGCACTGGGATTAGCGTGGCCGCAGTCAGATGTGCACTCCCTGGCCCACACTAGCTGCTATGTGCTGGCCAGGGGCACATGTGTGGCACCAGCCATGGTGTGCTGCAAGGGGCAGGGACAAGTGAGGGCCCAGGGACCGGTATGTCCTGCTGTGGTGCCGGCTGCAGACACGGGCAGGGGCCCCCAGGATAACACTCCCCCCCTGTGCTGGGTACAGCCCTTGTCTCCTGAAATCAGAGTCTTAGGGCTGAGCTCATGCCTTGAAATGCCCCACTCTCCTCCCAGGGTGCTGCTCCAGCTGCCTGCTCTCAGTCACCAAAAGCAGCCGAGAAGTCAGTGCAGGGTCAGTCCCGTGGCCGGGGTTCCCATGTGGAGCTGGTGTAGTGTCAGAAGCAGCTTTTTTCTTGCAAAACAACACAAGGAGGGTCTGGTGCCAAGGCAAGGGCTGCCGAGGAGCCCAGGAGATTTATTGCTGAGGAAATACTTTCTCCAGCGACGGCTGACGGTCACAGCAGGAACAATGGGAGATTCGCAACGTGAACAAAGCTGATTTCGTTCTTCTTTTTATCAATGCGTTTTCCTTGCGGAGCCTCCCTTCCTGGAAGTGGGAGATGCAGCTTCCCCCGCGCTCTGGCTGTGTAATCAGCAGGAATGGCAATATCCTGGCTGGGAAGCGAGCTGTGAAACGCTGTCGCCCGTGCTGATTTATGAGCCCGGGACAGTGCAAGCTGTGGCAGCGGCCAGCAGCAGGGCTGGCCCGGGGACAAAGTGCCAGGGCGCATGCAATATCCACATATTCTTTCTCCTCCTTGCTGGATCCCCGGGGAGCCCGCGAGGGGAAGTTAATGGATTAGACACACATGTTCTGTTTTATTTTATTTTTTTATTGCCCCGTCTTTCCAAACGCCTTTAGCAGACGTGCGATGACAATGGGGCCGGACAGGCGTGGGGTCAGCAGCCTGCCTGCGGGAGGTCAGCGCGCTGCATGCCGCCCATGGGCATGGATGGTCCTGGGTGGACTGGGGGGGTCTGCATGGAGGTGGCCCTGCAGCCCAGGCCATGCGGTGCCCACAGGCTGGGCAGCACCGTATGAGCCATCCTGCACCCCCTGTGCCACACCGTGCAGTCTTCACCCAGCATCAGGAATATGAAATGATTATTCCAAATGATCAGATTTTAATTATGCAACACAGAGGATGATTATTGTATGCCAAATTGGTGCCGAGTGCTTAGTTATGTATATGCCAAATTTAGTCTATACTATTATACCCAGTGGGTGGCCGTAGACAATCAGGAAGTAATTAGTTTTGCTGGAGGTTGTTCGCTTGCCTGGTTCGCTGTGCTGTCTGGGGAGCGTCTTGCTGCGCTTCGTGAATACCGCGGGCTTTGAGTTCAATACCGTCTTTTTGTGACAAGCTAATAAGCTGTCTGCATGGCGGCCTGTAATTAGCGCTGTCGATATTCATTTGGAAACGGAGCCCGTGCGGAGTGGCTCTGCTGATGGCGCTTCCCTTTGTCGAGGCTCTGGTCCCACCTCACCTCCGGGGGACGCGGCTGCATGCCAGACACGTTGGTTGGAGCAGTGGGGACAGCCCACGGTGCCACCCGGCCATGTCCTGAGGGTCCGTGCTCACCTCTGAGGTCCCACTGGTAGAACCACCCATGGCTGGGGGCTGCGTTGGTGGGGAGGTGCTGACACTGGAATGTGGTGGTGCCGCCCATGGGCAGCGTTCGGTGCTGAGGGGCCCTGGATGCGGCTGCCTCTGCAGAACCGGCCGGGGGCTGCCAGGCAGGAATTGCCTGAGTATGGAGCAACTTTTACCTCTGTTACACAAAGGAAACTTTCCTCCTCTTTTTGTCAGAGATGCTCACTCCATTGAAATGATTGGCATACTGGAGAGCTGAGAAACTAAATTGTTTATACACTAATGAATAGAAGCTTGATTGCAAGATCCTGTTTGGAAAATTATAGTGCTGAATTGAAGCCGTACAATTACATCCAAAATGCTGCATATTCATTTCATCTGCTTTGCATAGAGATTAACAAGCGAGCCCTAAAGCAGACTCTGAAATTAAAGCTAACACCAGATTTAGTCACAGGTTACAAACTAAATAGCATTGTTTGATGGATATGAATCTTTACCACCTGCCTGCCTGATGATTGCTAGCAGCTTACCAGACAGCAGAGGAAAAACTTTCTTCCCATGCAGGAAGCACAATAAGTGCAGGGCTGGACGTGCCCCCTCCCTGCATGCCCCCCCAGGCAGATGGCTGCTTGCTTCCATCCCCTGGGAAGGGCACCTCTGGCCTCTTCCACTGGAGGCTGCAGCCCCTCCGGGTTTGCAGGACCGGGTGCTGCCTGGGGATGTGGTGCTGCAGGTTCCTGTTCCCACCTTGATCCCACCCCCCGGAGCTCTCCTTCCCTGTGTGCCCAGGCTGAGCTTGGTTTGTGGGCCAGGGTTTGGTTTGGGAGCAGAAACCAGGGAATGAAGAAGGGCATTATGTATGCTGGGGGCTGCCCTGTCCCATCCCAGAGCCCAGACCCCCTACGGTGGGTTGCAGATGGGGGCTGTGGGGCAGAGTGTCGGTGCTGTGTGCTGGCAGGGGGTGCTCTGGAAATGGTCCCTGTCACTGGTGAGGAATGTGGCACCCATGTGGCAGTGTGTGGTGACATGAGACCTCTTGCTGTCACTGGGACCCACAATTGCACTGGGGCTGTGACAGTAGGGGGATGCAGGGACCCTCCCTGAGGGGAGTGGGCCAAGGATGAGGCTGTGGCTGCCTTGACTCCTGGGTAGGATGTCACTTAACTGGGAAAACTGCAGCACCAAACTGCGCCCAGGAGCACTGGGGCTGGGGGATGAGATGCCCCCGGTGAGGGGGGCAGAGAACACGGCACCAGCTCTGCAAATTTGAGGCATTTATTTTCTTTAAAAGTCAGTTACCAAACTGCAGTGTACTTTATTTCCTAAGGAGTGGTCGATCCATCTCTACCACACTAACACACAGCCCAACCGCGGCTTTACAAATCCACAGCTCCCATCACGTGTCCTCAGCAGTGCTGGTGGTGCCACGGGCCCTCTGCCATCAGCTCCCATCAGCTCCTGGTCAGCCCCGGGCCCCACAGTGCTGCGCTGTTGGGGTCCTGTCACTCTCTGTACTGGGACAGAGTGGCTGCTCTGAGCCTCCATCTCCTGACACTTCCCCAGCTTGAGCCTCCAGCACCTTCCCAAACCTCCTCTTGCAAACAGTGAGTGGAGGATGACCTCCCAGGGTCCCTCCCCAGAACCTGCTCCAGCCTGTGCTGATGAGGGATGCGTGGCAGCACCGGGCATTGCCTTGGATCTCCCTGCAGGGCTGGATTTCTTCCTTAAACATTCCATCTGCAAACTCATCCCCAGACATTCATGCTTCCAACTTCACACTGAACCATTCCATTACACCCCAACATGACAGAGCAGCCCCAAAGCACTCAGAGAGGTGCACATGGAGCAGCTGCCTCTGCCACTCCAAGATATGTGGAGCACCTGCTGTGGCATGGAGCTCCCAAGTCTCCCCCGTAGGCAGTCACCCCGTACCAGCCTCTTGCAGGGTGGCCCCAGTCTGTGTGGACAGTAGGTGCTGTGGCACAGGAAAAGGCACCTTTGGAGGGAGGCAGTGGTGGCATTGCTGCACAGGGACACAGCAGTGGGGCAGTGAAGCTGCTGTCTCCAAAACAGGACTGGTCTCAAGGCAGTGAGGTGTCTGCATCTCTCCCTCCCGAAGCCACCCCACCACAATGGGGCTGAGGGATGCAGTGGGAAGGATGTGGTGGCCCTGGGGCTGTCTGCAGCAGCCAGGCATGTGGTAACGAGCGGGATCTGTGCTTCTGCCAGGCAGCAGAGGTGAGAGCTCCCTGGGACAGAGACCCACATGGCACCCCGACCAAGGGAAGGACAGAGCACAAAAGGGCTGGGGAAAGCAGGAAAACAGCATGAACTGGTGCAGACTGGGACAGGGGCTGACCAGGTTGCACTTGTGCTGCAGTCCACACGTGGCAGGAGGAGCTGATGCATGGAGCAGGGACAGCAAAGGGACCTGACCCAGGCAGGGTGCAGGGACCCTGTAACCCCAGCATGCACTGGGGAGTGGTGTGGAAAGAGCCACTGGGACTGCCTGCCAGCCAGCTGCCAGCGCTGTGTCTAAGAAGGGGCCCTGCTGGGCCCCACAGTAGTGTCTAGCTCTGGCTCCAGCAGCTCATCTTCTGAGAAGCTGATGTGCAAACAGGTGTCGTCTGCAGGGGAGAAGGGCAGCGTGCTGTCCGTGGGGCTCAGCAATGCGGCCAAGTCCTTGCTCAGGGCATCACTGGCTGCGGGGTCAGGGATGCTGGACGGAGGAGATGTGTGCCCATTCTCTCCAGACCTGTCCTTGCTCAGAACACGTTGGAAGGTCCCAACAGGGAGGGGCTCTGCGCTGGCAGCAGCGCTCTGTGCAGGAGTCCTTGCCTCAGGGTCCAGGAGGGTGAGGGAGGTGGCAGTGATGCTGGTGAGGCCAGACACATTGGGGCTGAGGAGGCTCACGTGCGCAGTACTCTCAGGCTTAATGTCCACTTCTAGGCTCGGGGAGGTCTTGCTTGACCTCTTGCGTAGGATGGGTGGTGGTGGGTTGAGCTTGGGAATGGGCTGCTGCCGCCTGGGAAGCAAGAGCAAAGAGGAGGTGATGGGCAAGGATTTACCTACCTGCACACAGGGCTCAGTCCAGCTGCCCTGGGCTCTCCAAAAGCCAGATGCCTCTTCGGGTCTCTTCATTGCAACCCACTGTTGTGTATGTTGGAGCTGGGGTGTGGAAGGGATGCAGCACTGGCCGAGTTGCTCCAGGAAACAGGAGTAGGACAGACAGCAGCCTCCATCCCTGTTCCCATGTGTGCACGTGGTGGATCCCACCACAGGCTCTGCCCTCCTGAAATTCGTCTGTCTCAACCAGCATGCAGACCCAGCACTGCCTGTCCCCAACCTGAGCTGTCCCCTGCCAAGGACAGAGCTCTCCCTCCCATATCCCCAGCTGCTGCAAGCACTGCTCTGGCCCGTGCTGTTGCACTGCTTGGGGCTGGTGCAAGGTTCATTTTCTACATATTAGCTGGTACGGTGCTACGCTTTGGATTAATGCTGACAGGGGCAGGGCGCTCCCGCTTCGGCTGCTCCAGAGGCTGCGGAGCCCCACCTGTCCTCGTCCCCTCTGTCTGCGTCCTCCGCCTTCTGCCGGCCGCTCCCGCTGTGCAGCGCGAAGTCGCTGACCTCGGAGCCCTCCACGCGCCGGCTGAGCCCCTCGTGCCCCGCCAGGCCCTCGGCCCCCTCCTTGCTGCCGAAGCAGGGCCCGGCCCCCTCCAGGCCGACCAGGTTGAGGTAGGAATCCCCGGCGCCCAGCGCCGACAGCGAGCGGGGAGCCACGGGGCTGCCCAGGACGCTGGCGGGGGTGGAGGTGGAGGGCAGGGCGATGTCCAGGCTGTAGTGGTTCTTGAGGTTGAGGGACAACGACTGCGCCAGGGACAGGTTCTGCAGCGAACGGTCAACTGCGGGGGCACAGAGAGACGAGGGGCGGTGAGGCGCCGCGGGCGGCCCCGGGGCTGGCGGTGCCCGCTCCCCGCGCTCGCTCACCCGGCTGCCGCCGCTGCGCACGGCTCTCCAGCGCCTTCAGCTGCCGCACCAGCAGCGAGACGTGCTGCAGCAGGTCGCGGTTGGTCAGCAGCAGCTGCCGCACCCGGGCCTGCGCCTCGATGCGCGCCGCCGTCTCTGCCGCCAGCTGGTCCTTCAGCAGCTGCACCTGCGGGCGGGACGGGGCTGCGGGGCCGGCGCCGCCGGAGCCTTTCCCGGTTCCCCCGGAGCCTTTCCCGGTCCCCCCGGTTCTCTCCCGGCACCCGCGGAGCCGCCCCCGCTCCCCTCTCTGTCCCGCGGCGCTGCGCGGCGCTTTGGCGCCCCCTGGCGGCCGCGCGGCGCTCCGCCCGAGGCGGGGGATTGGGGCCTCGAGGAGGGGGCTGGAGAGGCAGCGCTGGGTGGGGCGGCGTGCGAGGTGGGGTGGGAGGGGGGCTGGTCGCCACGCCACGATGGGAGTATCCCTGGTTTGCAGGTTTGGTGGTTTGTAGGGCCATCACTGCGCAACACCGTGAACTCCCCTGTACCCAGCCCAGACCGGCTCTAGAGGGAGAGGAACAGGGCTGGTGCTGCCCAGGGGAAGGCGGGATGTGTACCTGAGCCACCGCCACCTGTGTCTGCTGCTGCTGCTGGAGGAGCTGCTGCTGGAGCAGCTGAAGGCAGTGCTGGGAGGCCAGTGGGGTGATGGAGGCCGAAGAGCAGGGGCTGCCCGGGCTGAGCAGCTGCTGTGAGCCGGCTGGGTACAGGGAGCAGCTCTCAGGGTCCTGGCGCAGAGACAAAGGCATGGTGAGAGGATGGCTCAGCTCATGCTGGGGTTGTTCAGACAGTAGCTCTCCGGGTGTTTGATGGGGACCCATGCACTGACCCAGGGATCACAGCTGCCCCCACAGCCCTGGCACTATATGGGGCCAGGTCAGCAGCGCATCTGCATCTAAACGGAAAGGCACAGTGAAGCCCTGCCTCCTGAGCCAAGGAAATAAATCCAACTGAATGTATTTCATTGCAGCTGCTTGCAGCCAGGCCTTGCAAGCGATACAATTGTGTAAAATGAAATAATGCCATTAAGGCAGCCAGGAAACACTCCCTCAAACAGCTCTGCAGAGCAGCTATTCATTACGGCGTGTCCACAGCCAGCACCAAGCACACCCTCGGACCCTTTGCAGCAGGGCCTGCCCCTAGGGATGTTGCTGGTGGGGGGGAAGCAGTGAGCTGCGGCTGCTGCTGGAGCATGGCCAAGCAACTGCTGCAGACTAGACTAGACACCTGCCTGCACGGCATGCAAATGCCCCTCAGCAGGGACACCGCTTCCACTCCACCTGTTACCTGGATGTTGCTGTCCAGCTGGCTGTGTGGCATGGAGCAGGGTTCTGGTCAAGTGGTGCTGCTGTGGGCTGGAGGCAGCCAGAGCAGGGCACCGGGAAATCGGGGGTTCTCCCTATAGCTGTGAGCAAAGGGATAGCAACAGTGTTGTCCCCCCCCCACCTGGCCCTTACCTGGCAGTTCTTGTCCTTGGAGCCCTGTCCAGGTTTCAGTGTGCTCAGCTCGCCCCTGGCAGCGGACAGCTCTCCTGCTCCCTTCTCGGACACACAGATGCCATCAGAGTCAAGGCCAACCTCGTCCACATCTGTGATCTTGGAGCCCTTTATCTGGTGCACTTAAAATGAAATGGAAAAATGAACCAGAGCCCCCCCCACCGCAAGACCATGGCTGCCAGCCAAGGCTCAGAGCAGGGCTGACATGACAGCCCGGGGAGAATGGCCAAGGTTTGCTTTAGCCTCCGCCTCCATGGGGCCCAGGTTGGGAAGGTGCTGGTTCAGCCATGCCCCCAGGCCAACGGGACGTGAAGATCTCGCTGTCACTGCAGCTGTCCCATGAGGACGCATCACTGCAGCCCCCATCACCCCAACGCATCTCTGCCGCTGCCACTGCCCAGACCCCGCAGAATGTCACCTTCGGACGGCTGCTCCTCCGCTGACTTGTCGCTGGCACCGTCTGCCTGGCCATCAGCATTCTGCAGGGCGTGCTGCAGGCTCAGTTTGTGGCACACCTCGAAGGCCTGGCCCACCGTGCGCACCACACGCATGGCCTGGCTCTGCAGAGCACAGCACCGGTCAGCCCTGTGCTGGGGTCCCAGGGCAGCCCCATCACCTCCCGGTGCCCACTCCAGGGGCTGGGCACGAGCATGGAGCATCCCACCTTCTTCTTGGATTTGAAGACGTTGCACCTGAAGGAGTTGTTGGCACCATCCCTTGCGATGTAACTGAATATTTTCAGGTCTTGTGAGTCGTGAGACACGTAGAAGATTCTGGGGGAGGGATAGGAGGAGTTAAACATGTAAGAAGTTCTGTCCCTTGACAGAATTCATGGGCTCCTCTGCTTGCTAGGACACAGGACAGAGTCCTGCTGGTTTGCCTACTGTTGCCACCAAGCAGAGGGGCAGAGGATGCCTCTGGATGAAGCTTCTCATCTCCAAAATACCCAGAGATCCCATAGCAGGTGCTATGGAAAGTCAGTGCTATCCTACTGTATCCTGTACGAGCTATTCCCTTTGAGAAGTCATGCCTTAGCATCAGGCCCTTCTTTAGAGGCTCATGGCATCCAGCAAGCCATGCGTTACAGGCAGACTCCAAGAAGCCTGTGTGTCCTCTGCGTTCACATCAGAGAGCAGTTTGGGTAGAAGGGACCTCTGGAGGTCGCTCAGTATGACCTCTGCTTGACACAGAGCCAGCTTCAAAGCTAGCTCAGTCAGTCTCTTCACTGGCAGAAATGTATGGAAAAGATTCCCACCAGCAGTAATTTTGTGACCTCAATCATTTTTTCATGGGGTTTGGAAAGCAAGCAGGATACGTATGGTTCAAAGCACCTGATCTGGGTGTGCAAAGCCCTGGCACATACCTGTACACGGGATCGTGCATCACCACCATCTTGCTCTCATCCCACGTCCACTCCTTTCGCTGCAAGCACATGGCAGAAGCAAAATTACTGCGGATCGGAGAGATCCAAACTCCAGCACTCCCATGGGCAGGAACCATGGAAAAAGGCACATCTGTCCCCAGCCAAGGGCAGGGCTACAGTCCGACTGCATTAGCAGTGGCTGTTCAGTCGGTATCTTGGATGAAAATAGATTTCTTTGATCATTTATCATATCTGGTCATCTGATCGTAGCCTCCAGGGCTGAAAGCTGTCCCAAAGATTAATTTATTGCATCAAATATGCAGAGGATTAACTCGTTTTGTGGGGCAAGGCTCTGAGCGAGAGCTTGGGGGGCGGGGGCAGCTGTGGGCTCTGCACAGTGCGAGCAGGCGTGGGGCTGCACAGCTGAGAAAGCCTGCTAGTTAACGAGGAAAAGAAACCGCATTGCCTGAAAGCCTTACATTTTTTGGTAGAAAAAAATCATCCACCCACAGTGCAATTCCCCCACTTTTCTTCAGCGAGATTTTGCTATCATTTTGTGTGTGTGTGTGTGTGAAAAACGGAGGCTTTTTCTTGTGAAAATTCTGGGTGCTTGTTAAAAAAAGGCCGGTTTTGGTTAGCAGTCTGACTGTTCTGAGCAGCGATCCTACTCAGACATGGCCAAAGCCAATGCCGAGGCTGTGCCGGGCCTGGCTGGGCAGGAGGAGCCTCACCTTCTGCTTCTTGCGCAGGATCACCTTCACGCCATCCACAGACACAATGATGCTCACCTTCTTCTTCTTAATGTTTTTGGCTTTGAATTCATACTGACGGGAAGACAAGCACAGGTTAGAAGAGAGATGGGACTGGGAGGGTAGCTGGAACTGTGCGGCACTGTCAGTGCTCTACGTGGAAATGTTCTTGTGTTTAATAGCAGGGTGACAGTGAGGGGCTTTGCATGCTGGTGCTGGAGCAGAACCACCATCCCAGGTAACTGTGCAGGACACGGCTGGGGACTGTTAGTTCAGACCTTGGAGGAATTTCCTGGCGTGCTGGTACTGAAGCACCTTGCACAGTGCGGTGGGAACATGCAGCAGTGTCTGGCTGGGGAGGTGGCACTGGCAGCACACGTCATGCAGTGATTTATGGCACCTCCAGTGCCCTTGTATTTCAGTGCTGCAGCGCGTGGCAAATATAAAATCACTTCTGAATTGCAGGGAGGGCCAGATGGGTGGCAGTAACGCAATTATATCTGTCGTGGACATAATCACATTAACCTCGGTGCACTCAGTATCTCTGGAGAAAAACCCAGCTCCTTATCTGCAGGTGTCTGCAGACTGAACTCACCTCCATTTGTGTTGAAAATTAAACCGATGGCTTTTAAATGCTGCTGCTGATGATAACTAAGAAGAATGGCAGAGCCCCTCTACGCTAAAGATGTGTATTTACTGTGCTGATCCCTGCTGGCCCTACTGCAGGCCCAATTTTCAGCTTCCAAACAGCATTTTGACACCCCATGTTTTTTGCTTCCCTATGTGAAATCCAGCTTCCCTGGGCCAGATCCTCAGTTCACCCACATCAGCACATAGACCTGACAGTGCAGCTACAGCACGTTGATCCCAGTCCGAGAGGCAGAGTGCAGACTGAAGCTCACCTACACTGCGTAATTAGACACCTAATTAGCAACCTTATCTCTTGATAGAGTCGGAGGAGCCGCAGGCAGTGATTCAGACAGCAGGGGAGTTCAGGCAGATCCTGTGGGAGCCCGGTGCCGAAGGACCGGAGTGCGGTGCTGTGGGTGCATTACCCAAGAGCTGCAGAGCAGAACATGGCTCTCCAACTCCCCAGCACCCACTGTGAGCTACACTGGCCTTACAGGCAGAAAAGGGGCTGGCTATTCACGTGCATCAGGCTTCTGATGGTATTAGACAGACCCTTGATTAAACCATAGCCTTTTGATCTCCCCATGAATTATTGCTTGGAGTCAAGCTCTTTAAAAATCTATCTACAGTCCCACTGTGTGTGAAGCTGGAGCTGAATTCGCCATACATGTATTTTATTTATAGGGAGGAGTGACAGCGATGGGCGAGGAGGTGGCAAGCAAGCATGCAGCGTGGTGCTCAGGCAGCCTGCATCAGTCCTGCAGCAGCAGTGGGCTCCTCCAGCCCCAGCCCCTCGCTGTGCCCCCAGCTGCTCCCCCCACGCACGGCTTCACCCGCCCGCGCTCAGCTCTGCCAGGCCGCTGCTCCTCAGCTGCTGGCACGAATGCCAATAAAACCCGGAGAGATTGTTCTGCCCGCTAAAGAGCTATTTATCTTTCTTTGTACACAAATGGCTGGGAAAATACTAGCCGAGCTTTCCAAGAAAGAGAGAGCAATACAGTGTATTTTCCCCTTGTAGCAACAGGGGTGCAATTACATTCAAACAAGGCTCTTTACTCAGAGGCTTTAAGCGAAGTCCAAGTCTGGGTTTTGCAGAGGTATTTTTTCTTTCTATGTTGGACAGAAAGCAAACAGCCGGGAGCAGCGGCGGTGTGTGGGGGGAACCTCCAGGCACAGCCTGACTGCGGGACGGCCCCGTGGGGCGCCGCTGGGTGCCAAACCCTCACCATCCCTGCACGCAGCAAGCAGATGGGATGCAGCTTCAGTCATCTAATGGCTGCCTTTCAAACAGGAGTCAGTATTTTAATGAAGCATGATTTATATAAGGACAAAAAGGCCAGTGAAAAAAAGCAATGCCAGGATAGCGCAGTGTCTCCTACAGAAGTGGTCCCAGGTGAGCATGCAGCTCCAGGCTCACCTTAAGCTGTTGCCACAGAGCAAGGTCTGTTCACTGCATTTATTTCCTATTACTGAATTGCTATGACTTTTTTCCTCCCAATATGCAAACACAGCAGTGTTCATCTCCTCTGCTGCTTTCTGAGTTTCAATAGTTATTCTCTTGCTGCTTGTGTTATCCTATGGGAAAAACCTCTCTAGATGTTAAGGAATCTGGAGCTGCCCCTATAAGTGGAGATTCAGTGGGCAAACCTGGCAGTTTTATTAGCTATGGAGACAAGAGGGGCCATTTTATAAAAAATGCAGGTAAAAAAAGGGCACTGCATCTCATTTAATTTAGCAACTTCATTAATTCTATTTCTGATGCATCTGACCTGGAATACTTTCTATTTTTGCTTTTAAATCCCTGTGTTCAAGTCTCTGCCTTTCATATGGTCCCACACACTGCTGGCGTGTAATATGAACTCACCCAAGAGCTAGAGACTGTATGACTGGAAATGTTAATGGCGCTGTGCAATGCATATTTCATCTGATAATTCCACCCAAGCAGAGATAAATTACACATGCAGTTACCAGCTTCCATCTGCTGATGAAAGAGATGGGCCAATGCACATTTGAAATTGTATGCAGTTTCCAGCACTATGAACAACTTGTGTGAACAGAGTTATTCACAGAAGCAATTCTTAATGTGATTAATTACTGAAGGTATCAGGGCCTTCGTTATGCAAATGAAAACTGTCATAAAGCAGAGTTTGAAGGTCCTGGAGGCACCTCTGTCCGTGAAGTGCACCTTCCCCACGAACATGGAGTAGAAGGAACAGCTCTGAGGGAGCTGGAGGAGCCAGGACCCTCCTGGAATCCGGGGCAGAGACTCGCAGTGCTTCTGAAGCAGGAGTACCCCTGTGCTGGAAGTGCTTTGTTTGTGCACCCAAAGGACGATGCCACAGCTCTGGTAACGGCCTGTTTCTTCCTGCAGCTGTACCTTCCTCAGCCAGCCCAGGCTGCTGTCCAGCCCTGCTCCCGGTGACACACAGCCCTGGTGCTTTGGGCACTGGAACCTCTGCTCAGCTCTGCTCCCCTGCAGGAGGCCCTGTGGGGTCCCTGCCGCTGCAGCAGGACCTTGGTCAGACCAGGACCGTGACCCCGCCATGCCAAGAGGCCTCTCCCCGTCCCACCGCAGCCTGATGCTGTCTGCCTGACATGCTAGGAATTCATCCCATGGCGAATCCAAGTATTTCAGGTTCAGGAATGTTATTAGCATCAAATCAAACTGGCCTGTATAGCATGGGGACAGGGTGTTATCTCAACTTCTGTTTGAATTATTGATGCTTGGAAGGCTGCTGCTTGGAAATGACGCCACCGCCACCCCATGCGCTTTTCCTCTCAGCAAGTGCAGATTACTGGTGCTTTGGATCTGACAAATGAGCGCTGTCAGTTCCCATACCCTTTGTGCCACCGGCTGCAGCTCAGCCTTAAATCCCACTGGAGAGGCACCGTGTTCCCTGCTGCACACCTCTGCCAGGAGGACACCCACACAGGTCACCCTGAGCCCCGCAGGCTCTGTCTGGACGCCGCTGGCTCCTGCCCTTCTCTTTGCTCCTCCTGGAAAGCCAGCACCACTGGAATCCACCAGGGGCTACGGGGCCACGGCCGGTCTGAATGGGGCTGGGCATAGTCCGGGGCTGCGCACAGTAGCTGGGCAACACGCACACAAAGCCCGGCAGGAAGCGGCGCGGCCCAGAGCGCACCTCCTGCCCAGTGGAAAAATAAGAATTTATGGTCCTTGGAAACATAAAACTGCCCAGGGGAAAGCAGAAACCGAGCAGGGAGTACAATGGGCAAGGAGAATGCTGGCAAAGTACCCAAAGTCCTTTTTTTCTCATTTAAATAAGCTCTTTCCCCCCAGCATGCACTCTGCAGGCACTGCAGGCCGTCCCCGCTGTGACCTGGGGCCCGGGCACTGCAGGAGCGTGGTAGCAGTGCTGACGTCCCTGACCACGGCCTGAGCTGCAGACTTGTACCTGGCCTCAGCTTTGATCAGTGTTGGCAAGGAGAGCCCTGTGGCTTGGGCCAGCCCCAGGTGACTGATCCATGGGGCTGCTGCATGTTGCCTGGAGCTGCTGCGCCCTGCGTGGCGGTTCTGCTCAGGTGCAGGAGCTGGAGACAACTTGTCAAATATCTATGATGAAAGGATTTATGGGAAAAGCCAGTCTATGACTCAGTGTTTTCTTAACACACCTCATCCAAGGTATGTGAAAGTGCTTCCTGCCCCTGGCTTAGCCCAGCAGGCAGGCAGTGGCCAACATGGGAGCTGGGAGCAGAGATCCAGGCACATTTGCAGAGGGGCAGGGGATGGCTTCCAGGATGATGGGCCCCAGCACTTGGCTCTAGCTGGAGGCCAGTCCTCCTCAGCCCCTCCCCACACCCTGCTCATTGCTGGGGCTCTCTTGGTGAGCTGTGCTACACCTCCAGCTCTTCTCACTTTGACAACTTCACAGTGACACAAGTGTCCACAGACACAGGTTTACATTAGTCTGGAGAAGTGAGGAAAGATAACAACTACTCTGCAGCTTTCTGCTCTGACCACAGGTCACCTCATTGGCCGTTAGGCTTCTTGTTTCCACCTGGACAAAGCACACCAGTACCAGGATCCTGAGGGCAACAACAGGCCTTAATGGTCCTGACCAGCCCCACCTGGAGCCTCTATTCCCACCCACACACAGGGTATGTGGGCTCCATTTAAGCTCGGCTCTCTCTGGGCCTTTGCCTCTCTCTTGAGCTCTAGTGTGGGTATGTTTGTTTCCAGGTGAGCTGTAGCCAGGCCTGGCTATGGACCTGCTGATCCTGACTTCCCAGTGTGGCCTCAGATGGCTGAGCTATGCTGCAGATTGGGAAGGGGTGAGGGATGAAATTGCAAAAGCCCTACTTAAGCTAGGAAAGTATTTGCATTTGTGGAGTTTCCAGTTTGGCACTGTCAGTGCCATACAGGTGGGTTTATGCTGCAGCTCTCTGTGGCCATGTGCACCCAAAGCTCTAGGCCAGCAGCAGGGCACTGCAGCTGTGTGTAGCTGGTTCCTGGCTTAGTTCATAAATGTAGCTCCTAAAGTACCCTCTTGAAAGTTGCCTGTATTTGGGAAAGGGCATGTGAGTTTGGCCTGGCTCCTCTTAATTCTGGCTTTGGCTATGTTTCAGCTCTCTGCAGGGATTTAGGCATTTTCTGTCTCTTTTTATGATACTTCTTAGGGGACCAAGGTTTCTGGAAGGAGCACAACCAGGAATGCTGGGCATGCCTGGCCTGGCTGCCATGTGCTAACTCCTATTTTGGCTTAGGAGACAATCTCTGGGGTGGTACATGTGAGTGAAAACACAAGAGTGCTTGGGGTCTAGCAAAAACCACCCCTAGGATGCTGTACCACATGCCACTCTCCTGCCAATGTTCTGGAAGCTGCAGAGAAGCAGTCTGTGGGACCAGGCTTTTTGGATGCTCCTTTCCAACAACAGCTTTCAGGCTCCAGTTGTATTAAAAGGAAGCGCTGTGTCATTGCTTCAGCTCAGGCAGCTTGTACAGCTGCTGCTGTACATCCCCTCACAGACACCATCATCATGGGCATCTGTCCCTCACCCTGGTGGCATGAAGGTCCATGGAGAAATTGAGGAAAAAAGCACTGTTTGGGAAGGCTTGTTTTCAGGAAAGGAGCTGTACAGTTTAGCAAAATGTGTCTGACAATTTTCTGCTTTCATAAATATTCAAAACCAGCAGCACTGGGAGCTGACTAATCTGAAGGCTTTCCCCTGAACAGAGCTTTCCTTTCCTCGTGTCCATTTGCAGACATAAATTCTGAGCCATAGCTTCTCCCTAGGATGGGCAGATGTTAACTGGAGTCCTAGCATGGGAAACTGAGGCAGGATGATTCATCAGGAGTTCACCTGGCAAGAGAGCTGAAATTGGGAGTTTCCAGCACCCACTCAAGGTGAGCTTTATACATCCCTGCTGCACAGCATGTGTAAGCCTGTGGTCATCTGTGAGGCTGCAGTCCCCACAGCCCACCCAGCAATTGTCAGAGCAGCAAGGACCCTGTCCCATGCTGCTATGGGGGAGGCAGAGAGAAGGGCTGCCTTTATCCATGCTACTTTTGCTTTCTGGGGGACAAATTTTATCCCTAAGACATCTCCAACTGTTGGAGTTCCAGGAGGCCTTTGGTGATAGCGTGATCTTTCCATGTAAAGCAAAAGTAAAGAACGTGGCCAGAGTTCAGCGGTTCCTCTAAGCAAGTCCAATGGATGTGGAGCAATGTACCCAGGGCTGAGAGCAGAGCTGCTGCAGAGGATGGGAGCTGGTGGGGTACAGGCAATGGCTCTCTCACTGGGGTTTTCCACCTCTGAAAACAGCCAAGCTGTTCTGGACAAAGCTGCTTTGCCTGCTTCTTAGAAGAATGGTGGGATAAAAGCAGCCTTTTCATTGCCTCCTCCCTGTCAGAGATGCGATGTGCTGAGCCCCATCCTGAGGCACACAAGCAGCACACAGCCCAGCGCAAGGTGACATCATCTGGCCTTTGGTGCCTCTCTGACAAAAGCACCATTGTGTGACTGTCACTTCCAGGAGCCCCCTGCTGTCCCCAGGTTTAATAGGGAGCTTTCCCACACAGCTATTCTGCCCTTGTCTTGCCAGCCCCAGTTCACAGAGAGGCTGGGCCCCTCCCTACCTCTATTCATTTACAGGAGAAAACAAATCACCTTTTCTGTCTGCAGTGCTACCCATCTGCAAAGGGGGGCTGGCAGCTGGAGGGAGAGCCGTGTGACAGTCAGAATTAGCTGCTGGCAGTGCTTTACACTGGTGAACACCACAACAGCCCTGCAGTACACCTGTACCCTGGTATGAGCCCCTGGTGCCTACAGTGCGCAAATGTTTCTGTTACTGTGCCATGCTGTCCTTCAGCAGCTGATCAGAGCATCAGCTCTTCCCTGTTTTAAGCTTGAGTGATTAATTAGTTTCAGTAATGAAGTAGTATCTTGGGACTCTACCCCCAAGGACTCTCATGTACCAAGCACTGAGTGTACGTGCTCTTATCCCAAAGCTGCTGAGCTACTACAGACAAAAAGTGCTACTTTCATCAGAAGCAGGTCATGTTCACCTGAAATAACCCTTAGAAGTGAAATTGCAATTACACGCTGAGACACCTTCAAGTAATTCTGTATTTCCCTATAAACAACAATGTTGAGACCCCGGCAAAGAAGGTCTCCTGTTCTCTTACACGCAGTGTTTTGTATCCTGGTTGCCCTCTAATCTGGTGCATAGGGCAAGAGGTAAGTTAGAGACTGAATTCTGCCCAGGCAAAGGCAGCTGGAGGGGGTGGGCTGGGAGAGCTGCGCTGTGTGCTATAATGGAGAGGAAGCATCTGTGCTCCTGAGGCTCAGTGCAAGGCAGGTGTCACATATGGAAGGCAGAGAACAGAAGGCCCATGTGCTCCAAGTGGTGAATAAGTCAGCCCCTTGCTCCCAGGAGGGCCACGTATCCATCCTTACAGCCTCTGTGACTTCTGCATGCTGGGGAGAGATGACATGCTGCTTGTGTCTGCCTGGCATATTCTTATCCAAGGCAGGAGGAGGAACCTAGTTTACAGTTGAGAAAATCTGGTGAAGCTACATCTGCTTGGCCAACGCCCTCTTTTGGCAAACACTGCAGGGAGGGACCATCTCCTGGCTTCTAACTTGCTATCATGCACCATGTGCATTTTGGGTGCTGTCATCCTGCCCTGCGTCTCATGGTTTCTGCTAGCCCACTACTACAGGAATTAGCATTTTCTTTGCGTATCTGCAGCAGATGTAGGAAGCTGGACTTGGCATCTCTAGCGTTGAACAAGGAGAATTCAAGCTAGAATGAGGACCTGACCTCCATTTGCATTCAGAAAAAGCACTTGATTACAAACTAGACCAGAATGAGAATGTGAGGGATGCTGAGCTGCTTAGTGTGCTGCTTGGTGCAGACCAGGTTTCATGCCTCATTTGCTAGGTGCAATCAGGCTCCGTTCTCTTTCACTGCAGAAAGCCCTTTGCTAGCTCAAGCCCCGGGTGCAGATGAACTGTTCCACTTCTCAATGCCAGCTACTTTCATGAACAGCCTTGCCATATCCTGGTCTGAGAGTCAGGGACTGAAATAATCTGCTTTATTCCCACACAAGGAGCCTTTCCTGTGTAGCTGTTAAGACTATCAATCTCCAACAGTTCCACTTGAGGAAACACTTCTCACAGAAAGCCCAGAGCTGCGAGCCTCCAAGCACCGCACAAGTCTGCATCTGTGAGCACCAGCAGTGCAGCAGCTCCACCCAGAACGGCCCATTGAGCTTGGAGGGTGCCAGCTGCTGCAGGGCAGCAGAGGCCATGCCTGTAAGGTCTGTTTGCAAAGGCAGTGAGCAGTGCTCCCAGCTGAGCAGCCTGCCTCCTTAGTAAAGCCAGCAGGCAGGGCTGCTGCCGAGATGTGGGTCGTAAGGGATTTTCTGGAGCACGCCATTCCGGTTGACTTGAGAAGGATTTAAAATTGCCAACAGACTGTTGTGAACCTTCTCTGTGGAAGAGCAGATCTCTGATTTCTCAGTATGTCCACAAAATTATATTCTTCAATTTGGAAACAAGACTTACTAGACGAGAGGAAAAATTCAATGCTAACTGTGTCATTTCCCAAACTCAAGAACATTAAGCTGCTCAAGGACTCTTTTAGCCTCGGGGGAGCTAATGAGGTTAGTGAATCACGACGAGAAACACAGCACTAGTTCAGATAGCTTCTGCTGCACTCGGGTAAAGGGGGCAGAACTTAGGGCAGCACGTGGGAGAGGTTGGACCTGGCAGCATTCCCTGCTCCCAGCTTCACCTGCTCTGGGCTTGAACACAGGGAAGCAAGAGAACAGGAGATCAGCACTGCCCCAGGCAGAAACGTGGAAAGAATCCAATGTTTCAGGTCTGGAGGTTTAGGCCTCATAATCATTAACTGCAGGAAGCTGCAGCAGGACCAAAGCAGCCCACAGCGCCCTGGGGTCACTGAACCTCTGCAGCAGGTACAGGACAGAGCTGCCCTACTCAAAGCAAATGCCCCGATGCCATGTTTCCTGCTCGCTGCAGGGAGGGGGCAGGTGCGTTTATGGAGTCTCTCTGATCCCTCAGGAATGGCTATGTGAAAGCCCTTAAAGGATTTAGCAGTGACAGAAGGATGGAGGAAGGGGGAAGTGATTCAGGTGTCCTGAAAACAGTCTGGCAGTTGCCAGTTAGTCCAAATAACCCATCTGGCCCATGGAAACGCCATTTAGAGAATGCCTAATCGCTGCTGTAATAAGAAAAGAAAACCATGATGCCTTTTAAAAATTCCTGCCCCCTCATTGAAGTATCCCACCCCACAGGGACTCATTCAAGATTTCTGTTCTGTAGATTTATCATTCAGTTATTTGGTGAAAACATGAAGTAGCTTGTCACAGTGCTATGTTAAGCAGCACAGATTCTGTTTGCCTTCAGGACGCATTTAGTATTGAGCTAAAGCAGAATGAAGGAAACAAGCGCATAGCCAATCAAGCTCTTGTTAGCAAATCTTATTCTGCTAGGCTCAGTGTTGCTTTGCATGTGCCTCAGGACAATGATCCATAAAGTACAGGGGGCTCTTACACTAGACAAGAACCAGGACAGCATCTATAAAGGAGCACCTATAAATGCACCCATCCTTGTGGCATTAGGTACAGCCATTCTCCCATACAGACACTCAACCTTAGAACCAGAAAGGCTGACAATATACACTCATTAAATGCATGAGTAGAGCCTCCCTGCCCTCCCAGCACCGTGGAGGCACTCCATGCCATGCTCAGCCCCAGTCTGTGTGCCCTTGCCCACACAGCTGTCACTCAGATTAGGGCTCCTCCTCATTAACAAGCTAATCCAATCTGCTTGCTACCTCTCTGGTTGCCATCTCAATTACAATTTTTCAGACACCAATAACGAAGCAGCTTTGAGCCATGGCTGATTGCACTACACCAGAATGTAATTTGAAAGCCATTACATTTCATCTCTGTAACGCTCTACAACCAGTAATATAGCTGCTGAAAAAGCGACTTTATTTCAGACCAGATAAAATCTTTGCAGAGATCTCATGCTGATATTTCAGCTAGTGAATTAGAAAGTTTTTGAGGAATAATGATAATACTGCTAGAGCCACTTTATTTTACAGTTAAAAGATACCTGCCTCAACGCAAGATGTAACATCAGACAAAGTCTTGTTCTGTTTAGTGCTAACATTTTAATTTAGCTTTTCTCCAACTGCTGATTTCATTAGCCTTCAACAAAGCGCCAACCCATCATGACTCGTATGCAAAACAACATGAATGTGCCTCGCTCGTCCCACCCCTCATGGAGGAGCCGTCCAGGTTTCAGCACTCTCAGGAAGGCACTGAGAGGTCACTGTTGCCTGGAGATGGCACGTTTCACCGACTGATCCCTGCACCCATCTGTTATCTATCATATCAATCATATCAGCACACTCTCTGAGCAGAGCATGGGAGCTGAAGCAGCTATAACCACCACTCCCTTCTGGAAAACTGGGTCATGATGTGAGGCCACAGAAAGAGCCGAGATGTCCTCTGTTCCAGCAGCAGTCACAAAACAGTCACAGCTAGCCCTGTCCCACAGCTCAGTAGCGGCAGAAAACAACTAATCGCTGTCCTGTGGCAAGAAGGCCAGAGATGGGGTGGGTTGCAGTCAAGCAGGGCACAAACCCACATGAGATCGTAACAGCCCTGTGCACAGCGAGCCACCCCCAGGCAGCGAGCAGGGGCCAGGCTTACTCCAAAAGGACTTGGTTACTCTCCTCTCACAAGCAGAGCGCAGGCAGCTCCCCACCACAGCCATGCAGCGCTGCTTAGGAACAGCGTGTGTGATGCCATGGCAAAAACAGCTCAGCAGGAGCTTCTTCCCTTTGTGCAATAGTAATGTGAGCAGCAGAAATCAGAACAAGCTTGGGTTAGGCCACAACGTGGCAGACTGAATTCCTCCAGGAAAGCAGCTGCTACATTTTTAAAGCCAGTGTTTCAGCTTATGAAAATTAAATGTTCTGTACAGCTAGTAAAGCAGCGTATACATGAGATGTGCTTGAGCCTACCAAGGTGACCATGGGCTGGAGACTACACAGAGAGAGGCTGTGCAAAGCTCCGCAGACCCTCATGACACTGCCAGGCCTCTGCTGCCCTGCCGGTGGGGCTGGGCAGCCATGAGGGCCCCTGTGTTCCCTGGGCCTCCCCCAAAGCCCACTCTATGCTCCAGGCTCTGCTCAAGCTGTAACAAATAGAGGAAAACAAACTAATGAAGCATTAGGGTTAAACTCAGCTGCAATTAATGCTTAATTACCATCCTGAAAACA
The DNA here is from genome assembly GCA_016647715.1 of Pavo muticus. Lineage (NCBI taxonomy): Eukaryota > Metazoa > Chordata > Aves > Galliformes > Phasianidae > Pavo > Pavo muticus. The sequence goes on from JACDJE010000064.1 coordinate 1,830,167, forward strand.
CTTGCTCTATTTGGCAGGGCCTAGAAAGGTAAAACCAATTAGCTTAATCTTGTGTGATAGAAACCTTAAACTGCCTCTGATGACTTCTGGGAAGGAACCCTGGGAGCACCTGGAGGAGCCCTGGAGCTGAGATAGGTTATGGGCACAGCCCTGTGCTGGGCACCAGGTGTATGGGAGGGTGCTGTGCACTATGTCATCTGCTCTCCATGCCATCTAGGTAGAGCAGGTATAAGGTAGTGATACAGACAGAGCTGTGTGGGCTGTTGGATAGAGAGACAGAGGTTCATGAAGATGTAGAGAGTAGGCAGAGGACAAAAGCTATCTGTGGTCTCCTGTAAATCTCTTTTTAAGTGAAGTCTCTGGTGTTATTTCTCCAGTTAAGTTTTTGGTGTAGACTTGCAGTCTCTGCTGAGGACTGGCTACAGCCTGATTGTGTCCTGCCTCTGCTTTGGACAACTGCCAAGACTCACACCAGGCTTTGTGCAAAAATAATGAGAGCAGGTTTGTACGTGTCACATCTGCTGGGCTAGGGCACCTAAAACCACTGCTGTCCTCTGAAGGCTGTAGGCTTCATCTGAGTTGGATCAGTGCATGCAGTCCTTGCAAGGTTCTCCAGAGAAGGGAAAGGCGTTCTAGACAAAGATCTCTTGGAGCATACTTTGGTGTAGAATATGCTGTCCCTTTTTTATGGGGAGAAGGAGGAAGAGAAATGCATGGGTTTAGGGGAAGCCTGTCTGTCTGAAGTACTCCTCTCATCTTTCCGTAAGGCCTGATGCCTGCCTTTACGCTTGTCGATGTGTTGATTGGACCCACGGTCACAGCATGGTGCTATCTTCTACAGTACAGTTCAGCAGTGAATATCACTGTGATGACAATACTTATGTAAAGGCCTTGTGTGAACTGAGGTGGCCCTGCTCTCCTGACCACTCTCTTAAGGCACCAACTGCATGGGACTTGGCTGCCAACCTAAATATGGAGCACTTCTCCCAACCATAGCATCAACCGTGTCCTTAGCTGGCTTAGGCTGTGCTGCCTCTTTGGAGCAAACACATAAGATGCCTGTGCTTTACACTCTGAAGTGTGTAAGAACTATCACCTCTTTGTCCTGCACACTCTTGTAAATGAAGGTGTAAGGCATTCTGAGTATTAATGGCCAGTTTGAAGCCTGCCAAAATAATTTAAGACATTGGCATTGTTTTCTTTCACGGCCCAGGGCTGTCATTAGCTGAGCACTTGGATGCTCTTCCAAAGAGGCTGAAAAGAAAAGCCCTCCAGGAACTGCAGCAGAATGACTCCCATCCAAAACCAACAGATCCTGGCATGCAGCTACGTTAGGTCTATAGCAGGGCAAGCGTTCCACCACTGCACATGGGAACTTTTACATGTGAGCTTGTGCTTCAGCTGCAGTAGAGCCAACCATTCAATTATAGTGGGAGAGGCTGCAGGGACTACCCAAGAAAGCTGACTGCTATGAGTGCAGCTTCTACTTTTTTTTTTCTTTTTTGAAGCTCAGCTTCAAACACAGTAACTAAAGAAGAGCTTATAGGCAGAGAAATCTATGCAGCAGCAATCCTGGCTAACTTCTCTTCTGCAGTAAGAAGGGAGTCTTCCTAGGGAAACTGAAGGAACTGCGTTCTAAAAGAACACCATTGTCAAATGCCAGACACCTCTACCTCTGGAGTCCCACCACTCAGAGATAAATTAAGCTGAGATGGCTGAAGGCAGTCCTGCCCTCCACCAGCTGTCTGCCTGGTGCCTCCCTTCCTGTACCAAGAGCAGACAAATGGCACCTCTATTTGCTCCCAAGCCACTGCAATTCACAGCCTGGCATGGCTCTCATTGTAAGCTGCCCAATGAAGCCCACCCAGCCCTCAGACTGGGAGCTGCAGTGGTTCAGCAGAGGCAGTTCCCTGCTCCTTTGCTTTACCGGAGTGGAAGTTAAGAGTCCTTCAGACTCATCTGGATATAAACTGATGTCATGTCACACTTCAGCTCTACTGGCTGATATTTGGCCAGTCAATATGATTTACTGTGTGGTTGGACTGAACTTTCTCACTAGAATACTGTATTGACAAAATACTATATTGGCAAAATGCTGAGTCTGTGTTTAAGAGCACGAGTGCAGCAAGAAGAATTAGGATGAGGGTGAGGCTGGAGGGAGAACCTGGTTCTTGTGCCAAGGAGAACTCAGACCTTTCAGATGTGTCCTGTGCTAAGATTTATAAATGTTTCCATTTTTCTGGCATACTAGACTCGGGGGTAGGCTTCTCAATTACATTAAGCCTGAGAAATATGGCAGTTAACAGAAGAAACAAGTTAGTCTAGATGCCTGCCCCCTGTTTGTTCATCCTGGTGCTTGGATGGGCCCAGCACCAGTAGCCTGTTCCCCTATGAAATGATTAAACTGAATAAGCAGCTCGACGTCTGGCTGTTTTCGAAGTGTTAATTCCTGCTCAGGTCTCAGACAGACCTTCCAAACAGCCCTGAAATTTCCAGGCTTTGTAAAATCCTAAGTGCAAGTTCCAGAGAAGCTGACTCTCTGCCTTAAAGGCAGTTAAGAGTGACTGGGGGCACTGCTGGCAGCCTGGTGTCTGTGGACACCTCTCCTGAAGGCTCTTTGGACAGCTCAGAATAGCAGCACTTCACTGGTGCTGCTGCAGGCAGATCCCAGCTGGCCTTCTCCAGTCAGTGTTAGTCCTGGGAGCTGGGGGAAGCGTGCAGGAGATGCTGCAATGTTAACCCTCCACATAAAGCCATCCTTTCCCCGGTCTCACAGAGCAAGATTTTTGCATGTGTTTTACAGAGCTCATCCCTACCCCCAGGCCATGCCCAGAATCATTGTTAGTGAAGCTTTCCTGGCACAGTTGTTCCAGTGCTGCTGGTGCTCCACAACATCTCCAAACTTCAGTGAGAGCCTTCACCTGGCTAAGGGAGGAACTCGCCCATTTAGTTCTCATCTAATAGGCAGCCAGGAGCGGAGTATCCAGGGAGAGGGTGACCCTGCTATCGTGGAGCTATCTGGGCCCTCAAGGACTTCATGTTCTTTCCATTAGCTGCCATTTGAGTTCTGCAGGAAGAAAAGTCTTGTATTGTAGGTAAGTTCCTTAGAGTGCTGAGAAGGCTCAAATATCTGCAGATGATCACGCTTCAGCAGGAAGCCAGTGCTGGCATCCTGGCTTTGAATGCAGGAGCCCCAGCGGGAGCTGCCAGACACCAGCCCTGCGTGGCATGGGCCAGCAGCAGCAGGTGTGTGTGCTGCTTGTGAGCCACGAGCACCTGGCTGCACTGTGCAGGGAGTTGAGCTCCCACAGCCAACACCTGGAACCTGATCTGCCTGTCAGAGCACAGTGCACTCATTCAAGTAGCAAACTAATTTCATCACCTCCCCTGTCAGGGCAAAAGGAGGTAGAGAGATTAGTTTGAACTCAAAGGATTATATAATAACATGGCAGCAGTATGCAACTAATAATCCACCGGGAGGAACTGCAAACATGAAGTTGTCTAGCTCTGCATAATGGGGAGCTATGACCAGCAACTTCCCTGCTCCACCTCTTGCATTTGCATTCCCTCCAGTGGGAGCACAGAATGTGATGAGACCAGTCCTGAAGTCTGCAAGCAGACTGCCCTGTTGATGTGCAGAGAATCCCACCTTGGCTCCCTGGCATAATTCATATGCAACTGGCAAAAGAGCCCAGGACAGCAAGGAGCAGCCAAGGAGTACACTTCTCAAGTACAGCTGCTGCTTTTTTCACCCTGTCTCATCCCACTCACAGCACAGCTCAGTGCTAGGTAGCTCTTGGTTCTTCCCTGAGGCAAGAGCCTTTAATCACAGACTGCAGACCAGCGTCAGACGCAGGAGAGGAAGGCAGTTGCAGAGCTTGTATTAGTTTACTATTGAGCAACTGGAGTAACCAGCTCTGTCAAAGGCTGAAAAAATGCAGGGCTGGGACTCCTCATCCTCCTCCCCGCTCCCTTTGGGAGCCAGGGCTGCCCCGTGCCCAGCTGGCTGCCAGCCCTGCCTGCTCCCATGTCACAGGGCATATAGGGCAGCAGAGGGAATGTTGTGCTAGGGCTTGTACTGTGCCTCTTTTCTCTTCTGTTCCAATAGAGAATTCCAGTTGAACACTGGAGCGCACAAAGGATGAAAGCTTCAGCAGAACGTGCCCTTGCCAACGCTTGGCAGAGCTGTGGCACCCTTCTCGCTCTTGCAGTGCAAACAGGCACTGCCACCTACAATAGGATAGTAGCAAAACACTAGTTTCCACCAACAGCTTCTTCCAGTGTTTCCTCCCAGTTACAACTGGTGCTGCTGAGAGTCCATGGGAAAAAACTCCAGTACAGACCAGGCCTCTGCATGCAAATGAATGCTACATAAATAACCCCCATCTTCCCTCCGTTCCTAAGTTGTGTACTCTGTGCACTAGAATTCCCTTCAAAGACCTCCCAGTTCATTCTTTATGCTCTAATTAAGGATCAGTGCCAATTAAGTATCTTCAATAGAGGAGCATCTTCCGCTCAGCAGCCAGGAAGTGTCTGAATGAGATCCTGCTGTACAATGCGCACATGAAAAGGGAAGCCCTCCCTTTTTGGAAAGGGCTTCCAAGATTAAAAATCCAGTATAGAATACAAGATGCCTACTATTAAAAATATCTTGTAATGAGATTAATTGACAGCACACATGAATGCAGAGGGGTTTGTCACATGCCTTGTACAGCACCCGAGCGTGTTACCGCACTGCCAAGGCGCTGAGCTGGACCCTGTGCCATCCAGGCAACAGCAGGTGTGAAAAGAGAGTGTAGCACTTTCTGGAAACTGGTATTATAACAGTGCCTGTTTTTTCTTGCAAGGGTTAAAGATACTGGGAAGCCACTTTTGCTGCGCGGTGTCAGATTTAATGCCAAAATTATTCAGATGAAAACTTAGTGCTATTTACATCAGTATCTGCACTGCTTCAGCAGTCCGCACCTTTGCTTCCTGTTGTTGCTCACCTGCTCTGTAAATAAGCAGGCAGTCAGATTGCTGCCGCGCTGCTCTGAGTGAGAGCTGTGCTGACAGCCTGAGCGGGCACAGGCAGGGGAACGGCATTTCTGAGCCTGGCTGGAGATGAATGCATCGGCTCCCCAGCCACTTGCAGGCTACGTTTAAAACGCGCTTTCTAAATGAAAATTAGATGGTTAAACACTGGGGGGAAGGGCAGGGGATGGGATAATCCCTTCAAAGCTTTAAATGGAAGATTCGCAGACCTGCTTCAGCTGATGTGAGACATATGAACCACCTCTGAATTAAGACGCGTGCAAAACTTCAGCCAGGCACAACAGCTGCATGGCCTTTTGGGGTACATGCATGTGAAGTGGTTATATGTGCAGCAGATGTAGCCTCACTGCTAAATCTAGTGACTGTTCATGGGCTGCTCTGAAGAGTAAAGGAGTAGAGGAGGAAGAAGGCAGACTTGATGAGAAACAGGAACTGCAAAACTGCATTGGAGAATGGGGAAAAAGCAGCAAATTATTCTGTAAGCAGCAGAATCCGCAGTCTTGCCTAATGGGATTTACATCCATAACATCTGCCAGGCCAATGATACTTCAGTATATAATAACATGAAGTATCTAGAACTGTCAGTGAATTGGAGTGCTTTTGTGGAGCAGATTGTGTACAAGTCCATTTTTGTACAAAGACCAGGCAAAATAAATCTGAGGTTCAAGGAGCATCCCCATAGCTGCTTGGCAGAGGCTGGGTGTCTGTGTCTGGGCTTTGCTACCAGCGATCCATCTGCAAAGCACAGGGGGCAGGTCTGTCCTGATATGCCTTGGGAGTCCCTAGGGAGGCACTACAGTGCTGACTGCTGAGATCTGAGCTGCACAGAGGAAGGGGGAGGTGGAGGGAAACGCAGCGCACTGTAAGCATATCACTCCAGTGAGTGTAACCTTTATTCTAGGTGAGGTTCGGTGCTTTTGGACTTACCCGAATCCTTCTCATGGCTGCCACGATCTCCACGCGGCTGCTGGGCCTGGGTACGTCCAAGCTACCAATGTACTGAAAGACAGAAGGTGAGATGTCTGTAAAGTAACACACGAGTTAATGGTGTAGGCTTCTTCAAAACAAACAGCATCTGTCGTCTGATGAGTCCCCACCCAGTTAGAGTCTTTTAGCCCAGGACTTGGCAGGAATACCCGTTGTGGATAATGTTACCAAAGTTGGAAGGTGTTATAGGGCTCCTGAATCTGGGGGTGACCCCACTCAGGTTCTGGGTGTGCCTCTGCCCATGCTCTGCAGGGCAGTATCTGCTGCTGATCAAACCACAGTTCTGTAGGTCTGAAAATGGGACCGTGCATCCTTTGTCACTCCTCCCCACATCTGTTTTTAAGAAGCCCTGAGCTGCACACACACATAGGAGCTAGCTGTCAGGACACACGATGCGGGCAGCAGCACCCCTTGCTCTGGGGCTGAAAGGTGAGACAGGAGGTGGCCGTGGGTCTCCAGTGCCTTTCTGCTGCCGGCTGCCTGCTCCCTCACGCCGTGCCAGTGTGCTGTGCTGCCACGTGGGTTGTTAGGGGAGTCCTGCATGCAGGCAGCATCCTGCTGCTGCCCTTCCTCCTCCTGGAGAGGAAGAGCCATGCAAACATTCAGTGCAGTAACATACGTATGAACAGAGCCCACATTGCTACGGGGCTGTACATGGGAGACTACCACTGTTACTGACAGTTAGCTCTGTCTTCATTTCTCTGCTGTAACACTTGTGGCTTGCAATGGGTTTTCGCTTGAAAACTTTTGCGTAGCAGAGATGAGATTTTCAGAGATGAGTTCTCCTGGCTCAGTATTTATTGCGCTTATATCTGCCTTGAAACAAACACCGCAAGCAGTCTGAAAGGTCATCCATTTTTCTGATGCTTTTGCAAAATGGCATTTTTAAGAGCAGCCACTTCAGCCGTGCCCTTTGGTAAACCACAGGAGATCCAAACCGCCGCAGCCAGAGCTGGAGGGCAGCGGGGAGGGAGAGCAGCCAGAGTGCACTGTGCTGCACCCGCTCGGTCCAAGAGCAGCAGCCCTGCACAGCTGCACAGCGCACACCTTGTGTCTGCCGGCCGTGTTGTGCTCAGAGCTGCAGCTGCCCGGTGAGCAGCCCTGGCGGAGCAGCACTGAGCGGGCACGTTGCTAAGGCGATGCACGCCCATCTCAGCCCCACACACTCAGAATAGCTCTGGTGCCTGAAGCTGTCAGTCTGAAGACGCCCGTTTCACTCGGTTAAAGGCACAGCCCGCTCACGTTATAGGAAGCAAAATAAGGATTTTTCTTCTCAGCACGGTCTGTGGCACAGCAAGTGTTAATTTAAATTAAAAGAAGCCAAAGATTAATTGTCTTTCTCCGCTAAGGTAGAGGGGTTTTTAAAGTATGTGATTACCTGTCTGTTCAGATCCATCCTACATCCTGTTTAAGCCTTACAGCTCTTTTATCAGGAAAACCAAAACGCACAAAATCCGTATTTCAGAGCTTTATTTGAATATATTTCCCTTCTTCCAGCTCAGCAGACAGCCGGCACGGATTCCATTCCCAGTCGGTGTTGGCCACCTGCACAGAGGGGCAGCGAACCCCAGAGCTGCTCCAGCAAATGCAGCTCTTCGTGCCAGGGGATCGGGCGCGCGCTGCCTGCTCAGTGCCAGCTCTGCTGAAGTTGCTCACTTGGTGGTGGTGCAATGCCAAAACATCTTTAATGATCCGTATGAACTTTCTGACAGTGCCCCTATTTCTGAACCCCCACACCGTGCGTGTAAGTGCAGCCCTCCCGGCCTCGCTTTTCACGCAGGGAACAAACAGGTCGGATGCCCTCTGGGTTCTGCCGGTGGCACCGGAGCCGGGATGGGCCCCTGTCCGGGGGTCTGCCCTGACCGGTTCTCAAATGAGGCACACGAGGAAGCGTTAGACATCTTAGAAAAGATTACTCGGAAGAAAGGAAGGACCTGTCTGATTGTGATGTTAAGCATGAAGCTCTCGCGGTTGCCTGGCGCTTATCCCTAGGCCCGGCGCACGGCTGCGGGGTGGCTGCGCTCGGGCGCTGCGCCGGTGGGGGGTACGGCGAGCCCGGCAGTGCCGGCTGCGGGGCTCCGGGGGGACCGCCGCGTTCCCGTGGGCAGCGGAGCGCGGGGACGGGCGCGGGCTTTGGGGTCGCGGCTCCGGCGGACGGGGTACCCACACCCGCACGGCGCCCAGTCGGGCCCGCTGCCCGCTGCCGGGATGCCGCGCCGCCGCCCCGGGCGAGGGAAGGCGGGGAGCGGGGCCGGGCCGTGGCTCACCTTGGCCTGGAAGTGGATGCCGTGCTGGAAGGCCTCCTCGTTGTGCAGCGGGACGCGCGAGTCGCAGCCATCGTCCACCAGGTTGTACCGGTTCTTCACCGGCATCGCGGCAGCGGGCGGGCGCCTTCAGGCCGCGGCGGCGCGGGACATCCCCGCAGGCAGCGCCCGGCCCCNATAAGTTGAAAGGGACGGCGAACTTCCCGAGCGGGGGAGGCACACGCACCTCGCCGTGCTTGCGGCGCCCGAACCGTCCCACCCAACCCGGGGCGAGGCGCGGGGCGGCGGCGCGGGGCTGGCGGAGCCCGAGCCCGGCCGCGTTTTGAATGAGCGTCCGCGGGAGCCGAGCGGGGCCCCGGCCCTCGCCGCAGCGCCATTGGCCCGAAGTTCCCTCATGTGATGCGGGGGGCGGCCGCCAGCCTCGGCCCCGGCCCGCCCCGGGCAGAGCCCCGCCGGGAGCCGGGGCTGCGGGGCGGTGGGGGTCGTGCTGTGCCGTGCGGGAGTTGCAGGGCTTCGGGGCGCGCCCGGCACTCAGCGGCGCCCCGCGGAAACGCTCTGTGTTAGCGCGGCTCTGCCCGCTAGGGCTGCCCTGGCCGGGCCGTGCGCTGCGGACAGCGGAGAGCGCTGCGGCGCCGGGACTGCGGGGCGCACGAATCGGTGCTGTGCGGGGCTGTGCGGGCTGTCGCGCCTTGCTGCAGTGCTGGCGCCTTGTCTGAGAGCTGCAGCCCTGCGCTGCGAGAGGCGTTGGGGATGCGCTCCTCGTGATGCAGGGGTTTGCTAGGTTTTGACAGTTGGTGTCACACTGTATCGTTTCAGCAGCACCCGCTCCGTTTCTCGTTAGGAATTCTAAAAAGACGGTACAGAATGGTCTAAGATCTCCCTGCAACTTCTGTGCACGAATGACAGGCTAAAGCAATGATACCTATCCCATTTTAATGTGACTTAGCTTTGTCAGTAATTAGCACATGCCCCCTGTCCAAAGCCTGCTGCTCAGCTGATGTCCACTGACTGACTCAGTGTCCCATCAGAATTTTTGGCCTTTGCTGTGCACGTGTGTCCTTTCCAGCCCCCTCTCTGGCAGTGCAGAAGCCCCTCTGCTGCGCCCTGCAGTGCCCGACATGCCAAGCATCGCTCCGCTGGCAGCACATGGAGGGACGGGCACAAACCATCTGCACAGCTGTGATGGAAGCACCTGGGCCACACTCATTTACATCAGGAATGATGAGAGAGAGACACTCTGCAGAACCCAAAGGGCTGGAGTGTAACAGTTGCTCCAACTGATTTCATTTGGATTCCCCACAGTGGCTGAACAGTTACAACTTTTTGTTATACAGATAATTACCCAGCTGGATGTGTGGGCATTGTTGGACACCACTTTTGTGTGGCTTTCACAGCAGAGAGAAAGAAAATTTGGCCATGGTAGGGCGGTGCACTGCTCCCTGTCCCCGGCTCGTGGGAGCAATGGTACTGAATTTCTTGGCATCTCTGAGGAGTCCTAAGTCAGAAGGGCGATGGACAAGAGCCAAATCCAGAAGCTGATAATTAAGGGAGCGAGAAAAAAGCCCAAGGAATTAATATTGGCTAACTGACTGTGAGTCAACACGCTCAATAGCTGGTGGTATTAGCGGCTCTTTCTGGCACTGTGGGCATCGTGCTGATGAGTTCTGTGGCCAGCCTCACCGCTGAGCTTTTCTGTTTCCAGACAGGCTGTAAAGTTACATTACTGTTCCACTTAAATATCCATGTGCTTGCGGTTCAGCACAGCTCCAAATGGGTCTGGATACACCTCTCACCTGCAGATTCATCAGTGCAGTTCTGATTTGTGCTGTGGTCTGTATGCTGTCACTAAGCATCTGCTGAGAACCTTGCATGGCACTCACCTTGTCCAAACTTAGATAAAAAAATACCTCTTGACCTGAATGAAGAACGTGGATTTTGTGTGCAAACAGCTTTGGACTGATGGAGCAAGATTCTGTCCTTTGGTTCTCCTAAGCCCTAAGAGAGGGGGATGCTGCCCCGGCAGCCTGTGCTTGTCCTTCCTTTGGTGCCAATTCCGGTGAAGCACAACCAGTAAGGGAGAGAAGCCTCATGACAGTGAGTGTCTGCATTGATTCTGCAATACTGCATTTTATCTGAGGCATGCATGAACCCGTCGGGTGCTGAGCTCTGAAAGCTGCTCCTCATTGCCCTCCCGTTGCCACAGGAGCATTCCCATGCAGTGGGAGCGTGCGGTCTTCACGTGGGATAGTCAAGTCTTTTAATCTGATAGATAGGATGAAATAAGAAGAGTGGTCCTTTAATTTCAGTGTCCTGCAGGTTATGAAATCCTTCAGGCAGGGGGACAGAAACATCTCACAGGAATCCTGGGAAAAATAAAGCAGTTGTGATTTAATAAAGCTCGCAGTGCCAGTCTGTGTTATATCACAACTGAATGGAGGTGTTCGTTAACTTCCATGAACTTTTCATAGGGCTTAGCTCTTCTAAGGTTAGTGGTTTGGATCTGTGTCTCAGAGTTGAGTTCAAAGGCTGCTCAGCTTAAGAAGCTAATAGTTTTCTAGTTTTTTATTTTGTTGGGCAAAGAAAATTCTCTGACTCCATTGTAGGTAAGAAAAGATCTACGTCCATTCTTCTGGGTAGTAAAACTGGGCAAATACGTGGAATTAAACTGTTATACAGCATATCGTCACAGATTTTGTATAAACAAACCCCTGCTGGCATTACCCTTTCTTGATGTGAAGAGTTAGCCAAACTTCATGGTGGGTGTTTGCATCAGATGGAGTACTGAGCTCGTTATTCCTTTGATGTTCAAAGCGCTCACACAGTCCTGTTTCCCTGAGTGCTGTGGGAGTTAAGCACCAGAGACAGCTTCTTGGCTCATAGCTTCAAGTGTTCTTACAGGGAACAGGTTTCTATCAGCTTTCTTCTGCAGGCACAAGCTACCAAGGTTTCTCTCCTTCTCTTCCTCTCATACACGTGCAAGTTTCAGTCTTTGCACTGACATTCACTGCATGGAAACATCTCCAATGTAACCTGAATGTGGTGTAAATCAGGCAGCGGGTGTTTTTGCTGGAAGCCTGTTCATGATGCCAGAGAATTCTCCTCTCTTCTGCAAACCTTTTTAAGCACTTGTTTCTGCACTGCAGAGCTGCAAAGATTTAAAATGATAAATAAGAAATGACGTAGCAAGAACAACCAGGCAGTCACGCAGTAACGGCAGATAAAACTTCCTTCGTCGGAAATCACGTCCGTGTCACACTTGCAAGATCTGAGAGATTTCTGCATGCTTACTATCGTAGCAGATCTGGGTTTGCCGTGCCATTTCATTAGCATCATTACTGCTTGTGCTGGTGCAATTTTTAGAGCCGTGTCCCTGGTGCGTTTTCATACCTGCAGACTCTATGTGGCACTGGACACCTCGTGATTTGGATTTAGCAGCTGAATTCACTTGCTGATCGTTAGCAGATATATATTTGCCTGCATATAGAAAAGTGCTGCTTACATTAAATGAAGTGACAGAATGAAGCAGAGTGTGCCCAACACAAAGTTATGGAGGATCAGCAGTTACTGCAGAGAAAATTAAGACCAGAGAGACTTAACTGACTTACTGATGGCTTCATGGTACAGAAGGGTGAATGCAGGTGAATCGTCTGGAGCTCGCATCAAAGCAATAAGAGCTTTCACTAATTTTGATGACTTTGGATTTTATCTTTGTTATATATAACAATCATTTAGAGTTTGGGAGTTGTTTCTGTACATAATACTAACAAGCAGCTTCTGTTCTCTCCTCCTACAGAGCAGGATGAGCTGGTGCCGGGGTAGGAGAGGAAGAATATGATGGGAACAACGCGCTCTGCTAGTGGAAGTGAAAAAATGTGTTTTGCTTTTGGATTTCTAAAATTTCAGACACGTTCACTGCCTCCTGCTTTACTCAAAGAAGCAAAATTAAGCAGTACTACCAACAGCAAAGCTTGTTGGCTTTTCCTGATATTGTAAAACACAGTTATCAAAAGTTAAGATACAGACGTAAGGGGTCGGCATATTGGGTGTTCTGCATGGCCATGAAGCGTCTTAGCAAGACAATGCAAGCTCACAGGGTTACGTCTGCTCTTCCCTCTGCTGTTCTCAGAAGCAGCAGTCTCACCTAGTGAAAAAAAAAAAGATCTGGAAGCAAAGGGAGGTAAAGAAATCTGTTCCCAACAATGTAAGTGTCCAACCTTCATTTAAATGAATTGATCTTGAGCTTCTGTTTAGCTCAAACATAGGTAACCAACCAAAATATCTGCTGAACTTTTCTATATGAGTATTAAAATAAAGGTGGAGGAATTGGTAGGAAAAGATATTTCGGGAATATATTTTGACCTGCAGTGCCTCTGGTTTGCTTTATATTGGATAATTCTTGGAGGTCTTTTCCAACCTTGGTGATTCTGTGATTCTCTATCACTGTGATCACTAGGTGATACAGTCAGTTCTTTGTTTAACCAGTTAAGTCTGGAGGCACCACCATGTCCTATAAATGGCACTGTGTGATAAATATGGAGGCAAGTTAGAGAAAAGTTTTGGTGACTGCCACTGTGTGGTGTTACCCTCTGTCGTATCAGGGATCTGAAGAAAACAGAAAACTCACAAGCAAAATATTTCAGTGAGGCTCTGAAGGTGACATACAATATGAGCTCCAAAGTGACACGTGGAACAGGCCGCCCAGTGTTGTCGTTCAGTCTTCTCAGTCAGTGTCACATGTGTCCTCTGCAAGCACAGGGTCTGCTTGGTGAGGTGATTATAGCAGATTTGTGTTGCTCAACAAGAAACAGAAGCTTCATGTCTTGACGGTTCAGCTTTGTAGCACAGCCAGGAAATCTGCCCATTAGAACTGCAAGCCTCTTTCATGCATGGCCAGTTCCAAAGTTCTGTGTAGCGGGATTTGGGAATGAAAAATGTCATCTACAATTATGCATATTTTCATCATGTTCTGTCATGCAAATCTCCCCTCCCCAGCTATGCTACAAATGTTTTGTTTGCATATGTAGGTCAGCCACAGATCTTCGGTGGTCTAACATAAACATGGGAAGCATAGGTTGATGTAAACAAATTTTAACCCAGTCTGAGAAGCACGATAATAATAACACCGACATTTTCCAGGGGAAACCTGTTTATTAGACATGTTCTCTTCTGACATTTCATTTTATAAAACACTGCTATTGATTTGTGGAAGTACAGTTGACAGAAGATACTCATCAATAATGGTGAGGAACTATAAGTGTTGGAAACGGATGGGTGGTTCTCAGTTATTTTTTTATTTGAGGAACGTTCAGAACGGGTTCCCTGGTGACGCAGTTGACAAACAAAGTGTATCTTGTCCCGTTTTCTTAGCGAGGGTAACCCACAGATTCTGTTTTGGTTGAGCTGGGATCCAAACTGCTGATGAGAGAGCGACGATCATGTTACAGCAGATGACGAGACGGCTGGCCAGACCCATCGGACCTGTTCCTGGTGAAACACAAGCATAACCTCGACCCCAGGTTATCAACCAGTGGGGCCTTCCCATTGGTTAGTGCTCAGATTTTTGACCATAACCTGTGCTTTTTCTTTGACCGCAGCTCTTGGTCCGAGCCCACAGTAATAGGGAAGGACCTCAACATGTCTGTGTCTCCAACTTTCCAAGCCTCCCTCCAAATAAGCGCCCACATATCGTGTGGATCTGGGGGAAACAGATCTGGCTCTTCTTCAGGATCTATTGGGCCAAGGATCAAAAGGATCATTGGGACCCTCAGGAGGGGTGGTGGCGAGGACCTCCCACGGTGGTGGCAACAAGGGAGCTGATGGCACAGCGAGTGAGTCTGAGGAGAAGCCTGCGGCTCCTTCATCCTCGGGTGGACTGGGGGTAGCCGATGATGAGCCCACATGACTTTTTAAAGCTTCAAAAATTCTTCTCCAGGTTTCAAGCAACACTGGTGCCACCTTATCACCTTCAGCAGATGCGTCCCACAATTTCGCCCCGATCCCATCCCAAGTTTCCGATCATAAACCGTCTGATTTGTAATTGAGGAATCATTTCTAGCAGCCCATATGAGCATCTGTTGCAGGTCAGCAGAGGACACTGCCTTCCCCTGTCGTTTAAGGATACACTGAAAAGTAACGAGGATGTTTTCCTGTTCCGAGGTCATTTTGTTCCTCATGGCGCACAACCGCTTACCTTTGTCCAGCAAGGAGCAATCAGAGCAGCTGGGGACGATGAGGCTTCTTTCAGCCAGGCGCTTCTTTCAGCGCCCTCCGTAAGGCTTCTTTCAGCCTTCTTCAGACCGGTCTGCTTATCAGGTTCGGGCGCCAACTGTTGCAATCCGACAAACGGCACAGGGTTCTTGTGTGAAAAAAAGGGCCTCTTTATTGCCGCCTTTATAGCCCTAAGCATTGCTTTTGTATTCTAACACACTCAGTATTTTTCCACTAACAATTCACTGGCTTAAACATAGGCAGATTTCACAAGTCTTCACAACAACAGCGTGCTGATCTTGTGCTTAACTGCAAAACATTACATTTGTTCCGCTCCTTTTTCTACATTCTACTTTCCAGTGGTCTCATAATCAGCAAAGCAGCATTCGATGAGGTCGAGCTGACCTCTCCATCCCCCAGAGTTTAGTTTGGGATTTCCCATGCCGCAAAGCCTCGCGAAGCCTGGACCCATATTAACTATTTCCTTGGTTTTCCTTCAGCACAGCCGTAGGTTAACAACGTTCAGCCGGCGCCCGGCAGTGAAATGCCGCCCGCAGCGCCGCCTGCTGCCCGCCCGCCCCAGGACAGCGGCAGCTCGGGGACGGACGGACCGCCCCACTGTGCCTCGGCGTACAGACTGTGCGCCCGCGGCCCCGCGCATTCCGCTCAGCGGCTGACGGGAGCGGGTGGGTTTCTATCCCCAGCGCGCAGTCGGGGTGACAAAAGCAACGCCCGACGGAAGCAGCGCTGCCGGAGACACCTTCGCGCACCGCCCATTCCAAGATGGCGACGCCACCCCGCCCCACGCCTTTCCGAAATGGCTGCCGGAAGGGGCGGGCGGCCCCTGCCCGCTCCCAGGATTGCCGCTGCGACCGCGTGACGTCATTTCCGGTAGGGCGGAGGGAGCGCGGGAACCGCCCGACAGGCCGCGGCGTCGCCATGGCAACGCGCGGGGGGCGGGCCTGGGCCGAGGTGGCGCGGGATGGAGCCGGCCGGGGCCCCGCCGCTGAGCTGCGCCCCGGCCCGGGAGGCGGAGGAACCCCCAGGGTCCCCGGCGCTCCCCGCCGAACGACCGCGGGACGGCGAGCCCGCCCGGAAGGCGAGGGAAGAGGCGGCGGCGGAACAGAGCCGCGGTCGTGGCCCAGCCGGGCGGGCAGCGCGGGGTGGGGGGCGGCGCGGGCCGGAGGAGCGGGGGGCCCGGGCAGGCCGGCGGCCTCGCGTCACCGTGGACAGCTCTAAGGCCAAGACCTCGCTGGAGGCGCTGAAGATCAGCCTGCGGCAGCTGCGTTGGAGGGAGGTGAGTACGGCTCCTCGGGGCCCGGCGCGGCGGCGGCTGTCGGGACTTCGCTCGGGGCCGGGCGGACTGCCGCGCTCCGCCTCTGCTCTGCCCCGCGGCGCGTCCTGAGCGCGTCGTGAGCGAAGAAAGTGATTGATCCTAAAGCCCCCGGTGAACACGGCACCGGTTCTTCTGACGTGCTGCCCGCGGAGGGCACGGTGTGTCCTTCCTGCGCTCGGCCCTGCGCGATGCCGGGGCTCAGCGCCTGTGGTAGCGCTGCCCTGGAAGTGTGGAGATGCGGAGCTGCAGCAAACCACGCGTCATTAAGATCCTCAGTTAAATCCTGAATTTCTACTGTATGTCTTACTGCTGATGTTGGGATGTTCTTGAAGTGCAGAGATTTTTCCACAGCGACTTTAAAAATAGTTCTGTAGGAACTGAGGCTGCTTTTGGGGGCATATCCAGGAACTCGTCAGAGCAGCAGAGTGCCCAGGGTACATCTGGGAGGGGAAGGCGGAGGGCAAGGAACAGGGGATGGAATCTGGGCTGGGACGTCTCTGTGCAGCTGCTGTGGTGCGCTGCTCTCGGGATCCCTGCCTTGTCCTGGCTCCTCCTTCAGCCTCACGAGATGGTTCTGTGCACCTGGTGCTTTTTACAATTAGTCTGTGTGGTGTGGGGCAGGCACTGCATTCTGTATCACCTCAAATCTCAGAGTTAAAAGCTACAAAACCACGCCTTCTGCTCCCGTTGCGGTGTGGTAGCGGCATGCTGGAGGTGTGCAACTGCAAGTTGGCCCGTGGTGCCTCTGCCAGCAGCTCTACTGCGTTCTGCCCAGTGGTGGCAGAGCAGGGGATTCCCCTTTTGTGGTTTTTGTGCTTTTGGCCAAGTTTTATCAGTACCATTCCGATGGGTGTTTTTAGGCATTGATTTAAGTCACCCTTGCAGCTTTGGTTGGTAATGAGATATGTTTACCAGTTAACTTTGTCTTTCTCATTTCTTGATATTTTACTGTACCGTGTATTTTGCCCCCTACATTTTTCGTGCATGGTTTCCTGCTCTCCAAACTGACTTTGTTTAGCATATTCTTGTTTTTCCTTTCTAAACTGCATTACCAGCATTCTCCTTCCCACTCTGCATCCCGCAACAGCAGTTTTGGCATCACTTAATCTTTTTGTGTTTGCTGTCTTCCTCAGTATCCTTTCTCCTCCATCCGATAGTTCTGTCAATATTTTCCATTCAGTCTGCTGCTTCTCTTCTGGCCCATTCTTACTCTTGATTCTTTATGTGGTACTTTATTGTGTGCCATTGACTGTACCATTGAGGTGGCCAACATCTCACCTTCCCCAGACAAATCACTAAGATGCATGCCTGTAAAATGTTCAGCTGCTTATAGTAAAGCGGTCAATATGTATGAAGGTGGTATTGTCTTTTGTCAAGAAAGTATTTTCTTGTATCAATTACAAATCAGATCATCTTTCAGACCTCCCCCGCCCCAGAAGGTGGAGTAACAAAGGGAAACTGTTAGTGATGTCTCATAACTAGTGCTGTTTGCATTGTGGAAGAGAAATCCAAGGAAAACTCTTTGGGTCAAGTTGCATAATAGTTTGAATTCTTTCCTTCTAAACCTTTAGAAACATAGCAATGTGACACTCAATATCACTTACAGGCAAAGAGCCTGGGAAAAGTTTCACTGTTACAGCAGAACCAGTAGAGGGAACACATGCATTGTTTCTTGTATGACCAATAAAAATAATGTGAAAACTCGAGGCAGGTATTAATGCATCTGCTGCAGTGCTGATGTCGTAGGGGCTGGTCCTTCACTCTGTTCCCTTCTCTCACAGTTCCCCAATTGATCGCTGTGGGCTTTGCCTTGCTGTATGTGGGCCTTCTCTCACACCACTCCTGTCACTGTTTCTCCCATTGCTGCTTTCCTTTTGTTTCTGTTCTCTCTGTTTGCTGCTGGGCCTGTTTTGAGTATTTTCTTGGGCAGGAGATGTTTTTCCAGGCTCTTTGAGGTGGACTCCTTTATAGTGATAGCTTTTGTCTGCTGGATAACGTCATGCCGTGTCATAGAGGCTTTTGAGGGCTTTTTTTAGTGTGACACCTCCTTTCTATAGGTGCCTTCATTTGCCAGAGGAGCTTTGGTTCAGTTACAGACTGTTACTGCGAGGTGCTCCCTGGTGTTCTGTGTGAGAACACATAGCACGCTCTGTGCTTATGGCATTGTCCATGTGTTAGTAGGTCATGTTAGTAAATTAATGCCACCATTAGCCCGAAGGAAAAAAAAATAGGAAAAAAAAGGAGAGAGAAAAGCACTAAAAAAAGGGGAGAAAGGAGCACTTTGAATGTGGCTGATACCGGTGAGGAGTTTATTCTGATCTGTGGCACTGATGTGTGAGGGAGAGGTGAAAGAGCCCAGGAATGCTCTGTCAGAAGCAATGAGAGCAATCAAACAAAGACCCCAAGCAAAACTGCTTTCCAGACAGGTGAATTCTGAGGAAGTCAAACTGTTGGCTGGGACAGCCCTGTCCTGCAGCACACGGGGGACCTTCCAGCAGGCACTGCAGGACTCAGCATGTGCTGGGGAGGCCAGCAGTGGTGGTGCTGGGTGGGACTGTCTGAGGCAGTGTGTCGTGTTCTTTAAACGAACACGATGTGCCCAATGAACTGACGGGCACCCTGAGTTTATTTTTCACTCAGTAAGTTATTTTTTGAGTAGCTTTAAATGACCAGGGGAACAGAAGGGGTGGATGTGTCCAGCATTGGCGTCGCGGCATTCGGCGTTTTGTTCGCCTTGCTGTTGGGTGGCTGCACGGAGGCAGAGAAATACTTGGAAATGTGGTGCTTGGGGAGGCTGACGAGGAGACAAGTCATCTAACTTGTCATTAAATGTGATGGAACAGAGTGATGTGACCTGTGGGACAATTTAAATTATTGGCTTCCAATCAAATGTAGAAATGGGCTGTCAGGCAACTTGGCTGTGATTGATGATTAATTGTGTCAAAGTTGTGAAAATGGTTCCGTTCACTCTGTGGGCTCCTGTTGGCCCTCCCTGACAAATGCCCTCTGCCTCTGAATAAAAGAGACCTCAGAAGGGCTGTGTGGGGCCGGGGGAGCAGCAGGCAGCGTGGCAGGGAGGGCTGCAGGAGCAGATAGCAGCCACGGGCACCCCACGTCCTCGTGCTGCTGCACGCCTCAAGGGCAGGGAGACCCGATTTACCCAAATGCAATTAACTTTGTCTGCCAAGCACTGCCTGAGTGGGTCAACTGACCCGACGGGTGGGTTCCTTTCCAAACACTATTCTTATGCAGGCATATAGCGCAGGTAATGAAGAATCCTCGCAGCTTATTCAGGAGATGAATTAGATCCCAGCGTTGGGTAAATCCAAATCATCTTGATTTGTCAGAAGTGGTGAAGCTGCTGTGCTATCTGAACCGCTGATCTGGGCTGAACGGGTCCCACTTCCCACCCGGCCGTGCGCGCCCTTCATCCACCTCGAAGCCATTCCTGTGCCGTGTTTGTGAAGTGCTTTGATGTGCTCGGCAGATGAAAGGTGTTATATAAATGCTAATTTGGTTCCTTTCGTTTCAATTCCGTTTAATAAATAAATAAACGGCGCAGGTTTCAGCGGGCAGGGCTGCGTGAGGCCTCGTGCTGCATCTGTATGCTGGGCGCACCTGAGGAGAGGTTAAGGCCGCTGATTGTCTTTCAGAGCCGAACAGAATTAATTTTCACTTCTACAAAAACAGTTTTTGTGGGCTGAATAGTAATGAAAGCAGCAAAGAGCGCTCTGTGTCCGCTCTGTGGGGTGTTTCATCCCTACGAGTAAGGAAATAGTTATGTGACAGAAATAGGAAATGAGTTGCTAAGCGAGGTTAGTGTTTTTCAAAGGTGTTCACTGAAAAAAAACCTTCAGTTTTAATTAAAGTAGCAAATAGGGGAAGTAATTCACTCAGAAGCTTCCACGTCCTGGAAGTGCCATGGTCAGAAGTACAGCATCTCTGTGTGGGAGCAGAGGTAACCAAGTGCTTCCCAGGCACTGCCGCTGGCTCTGGGGGCTGCTGCTTTTAGCACCTGTGGTGAAGTCCTGTGTGAGAGGGAGCAGCTCTTCAGCTGCAGTCATCCTTCACGTAGCTGAAATCATTGCTTTAGTTCTGAATAGTTGAAAGCTCAACAAATGGTTTGTTGAATTGTGAGCTTTTCTTTTAATTATTGACTATTGCTACCGGAAAGGAATATACATACATAAAAGGAAATGTATAAATGTGTTGTTACTTTGTTTAAATATCTTGACTTGGGAATCCATTTTAAACGTACTGCAGCTGGGGCACCAACGCAAGTCTGCTTGCTTGGGAAGTTCATGGCAGCTGCACCTTGTATTAACTTACAGCAGCACTGCTGACCCGGCGCATGTGTGCCCTGACCAGGGAGCATGGCTGGGCTCACTGAGCTTAGGCTCAGTGTATATATAACAAAATACAGCCTGTGGGGTTCTTTGCATTACATCGTGATATATTTAAGAACAGAAGTTGGTTTATTAACCACCAGTAAGGACAATTCCTCCGAGCCCTCTAGTTCCTTTTTCTTTTGATGGCTGCTGTTAACTCCTGAAACTGGAAAGGAAAAAAGAAACCCAAGCAAAAGCACCATCAGAGTTTGTTACTTCCCAGTGGTAGCTGCTTGCTATTGCTGTGCCTTCACATTCTAGAAGTAAGAATTTCTAACTAACTTTATTCCCTCTAACAGTATTTTACGTTACAAACAGGTCGTGCCTTAGCTGTGGCTGATAGCAAGCTCTGGATTGCTCAGTGTGTGCCGCAGCTGTTTGTCATTTTGTCCGAGCCTTTCCCAGTGTAACATCCTCAACTTCAGCATCTTGAGCTGATGAAATATTCTGTTTTGCAACCGAGATGCAGAGCATGTGCTCTTTTCTGCTGTTCTTGGACGGTTTGTGCTTAACGTGAGAAATGAGACATGAAGGAGTGTTGCCAATTTGCTTCAGAGCTTCTCTCATCTCTTTTCCAGTTTCCCTTTGGCAGACGCTTGCCGTGCGATATCTACTGGCATGGAGTGTCGTTTCATGATAACTACATATTCTCAGGTCAAGTCAACAAGTTTCCAGGTATGTTATTTCTGGTTCTGTTTGGAACAAGTGCTGTTAAAAACAGGACTGCTTTAGCTTTGTGTGCTGTTCTGTACGTGGCTCATCTGCCTGCCGGCTGGTAGGACTTCTGCCATATTGTTTTTGGTAGGCGAATCGTGTTTGGGGTGGGGTGTGAATATCAGAGTGTGGATCTTGAACAGTTTGTGAGCTGAAGTTTGGTTTGGACAAAGAGAGGTTTTGATGAGAAGAAAACTTTGTACATGAATTTATGGGGGAAACTGTGTTAGGTTCTTACTGAGGTGAAATAGCTGTTGTATGTTACCTAGCACTTAGAACAGTGCTGTATCTTTTTTTCCAAATTGGAAATAATCTGTTTTGTTTCATCTGCCCAGCTGAGAAAGAAGCTCAAAGCAGAGCTCATCAAATGTCTTTTTAATATTGAAGAGTTCATGCCAGCTCTCAGCTTATTATGACTATTCTACTTTTATTAAGCTCCTTTTTTTCTCTTTTAATCCCTGCTGAGATCTCTCTAAATAAGGACTAAGAGCTTAGGTATTGACTTATCTAAGCCCTTTACTTCAGATTTATTGCTGCTGTTAGTATGTTGTGAGAGTAGGAAACCACAGGCGTTGAACTTCATGCTCTGTTTACCCAACTTTTTCATGTCTGTGGGTATTTCACATTCAAATATAAGATGTGGCTTAAATCTCAGTGTTACACGAGTGTTACCCCTGCTGCATTCTGGCTTCTGTGTGGTAGGTGGGTAGAACACATTGTCCTTCAGAACTGGAAATGATCTCCAGGAATGTTGCTGTATCTGGATGCTGGATTTTACTAAATTTCTTCTCTTGGAGAGGTCTTGTGAAGAAAACCCACAGCTATTGCTCTGACTGAGAAAGGAGCTGTAGCCTGAACCTAGCTGTGATGTTTGTTAGTGTGTAATGGACTGCAGAGAGTAACCCTGAATGCCTCTGACTTGGGAGAAGCTCAGAGCAGAGCTCGTGCTCACCTGGATGTGGTGTGATCCAAGCACGAGACTGGAAGCTGCAGGAAAGCAGGCTTTGCACGTTCTGCTGCTCCCAAACCAAGCTGTCCTTTCTGACACAGCTATGTAGGTGAATGTGAAATAAACACAGTGATCCTTTTCCTGGCAGGGCAGCAATTTTAGATTGTGGCAAGACAATAGTTAGTACTGGACTACAGCTTTCTGTCTGTTACTCCAAGTTCTGGATGACCAGGTGATTTTCCTCTTACATTCTAGCACACGTTATGTAATACGTCTGGGGAATGCTACAGGTATTTTTGTCAAATTCAGTTCTAAAAGCTTTTTTTAGCTTTACTGAAAGCAGTGGCTTAGTGCCTGCCAGCAGCGTGAGCAGTGATACGACGGTTTGCTTTCAGGATGAGGCTTTGGTGTGGATTCCTCATGGTGTTTAAATGCTGCCTGTGGTTTTTCCCAGGCATGACGGAGATGGTGCGTAAGGTCACGCTGAGCCGGGCCGTGAGGACGATGCAAGACCTGTTTCCTGTGGAGTATAACTTCTATCCTCGCTCCTGGATTCTGCCCGAGGAGTTTCCCCTCTTTGTGACTGAGGTGGGCTGCTCTGACTCGAGCAATGTGACTTGTTGCATGCTGTCACCGTGCAATTCTTCACTTTTTCATACCGACCAAATTAAAATCGCCCTCCAGGTGCAAAGGATGACATCCTTGTTTGACTTCCTTGAGGCTGGATATAGTCAGGATGCACCGCTTTTAGTTTTTGTGTTCTAGGACAGACTTAAAAGCAACGATGCTTCTCTGCAGTAGTGGAAGTGTTTGAAAATGGAACGTGGTGCCTCTGTATTTTGCTGAGTGTGAAAGGACTGAGGAGGTTCCAGCCCAGCGGTGTGTGCAGTGTGATATCAGGGCCTTTGCCACTGAACAGTTTCTTGTCTGTCCTGCCTGTTTCATTTAAATTCTTCAATACAGAGATCTGTAGGATGTGCTGTTAAGTATATGAACATCTTCCGGAGTAATTGCTTCTTTAAATCTCATCAAGCTGTTTCTTTGGTTAAATATCTCTACATAAAGACTCTTTGAGTGTGCTGGGCACAGCTATGGCACCACAAGTGAGAGTAAAAGTGAATAAAGTCCTAATAGTATGTCAGCTTTGTTGCTTTAGAAGGCGTAAAAGGAGTGTAAATGATCAATTCGGCTACGACAGGTAGGTAAGTGAGAAGAACTTGGAAGTAAACTTTCAAAGTGGGGCGCTGCGGTTTTAGCGAGGGCTCTTCGGGGAGTCGCCGCGTCTCGGCTGTGTCGCTGCCGGCTGAGCGGGGCGGGCCCTGCGGACGCGCGCTGTCAGCAGGTGGCACTGCGGCTAAACGCTGCTCTGGTTGAGCAGTTGCTGGAGTGGAAACAATTTGGTTTTTGTTCCAAGAATAACAGATGTCCAGCACCACGCTCCTAGGAGTTTCCTTTGCATATGTTTTTCCATCTGTGTTTGAGAGAAGCGTAGTTCTTGTTATCAAACATTATATTTTATGTTGTAAGAGTTTGTTTAGCATAACACGAGTTTGTAATGCAAGTCCTGTAAAACAAGAAGCAGTACCAACCGAAAGCACTGGCAGCTCTTTCATTCATTTTTCCACTGTCTCTTGTGCCTACCTCCAGCTAGAAAGCACTACAGCCAGTCTCATGTTTGTCTTCCATGCTTTAAAGCCAGTAATCATTGGCAGAGCTGTGCTCTTAAGTTTGCTGTAGATGAGCTTCAGGTGCGGGGGAGTACCAACAAAATGTAGTTCCCCTATTGTCATTTGTGTTAGACTGGGATGGCAGTAGCATTCTTAACGTGGGGTTAAAAGTTGATTTTAGTTAGCATATATTTATTTGGCTGTTTTAAGTATTTACTTACGTTATGTCGTCTAAAATATTCTCTATTAACATTCCCCATAATGGAAGATGATTTACAGATGAACACGTCTCCTGGGAGCTGCGGAAATCATCCCTTCACTCTCACAGAAGAATCTATTGGAATCTGTGTGATAAGAATGCATTTTTAATAGGAAATTCCAATTTCAGAAAAGTAACTACCTTGGGATTCAAACTAGGGCTGTGATTGCTCTCATATTGCCTTCTTTCTGTTGTCTGTGAGGATGATGAATAGGCCTAGTGTGATTAATTTTTAATAAGAGTCTAATTTGGACAGTGTAATTTCCAGCACTGGGTATTTTTGGTGGCTTAATCAGGTTTTCGGCTGTTGGGTACCTCTTAGTTATAGATGTGAATAGTCTATTCTTTGTGCTGTCAAATCTTATAGCCCGTCATATGCATTTCTTCAGACCAGTATTTCATTCAGCCAATGTTTTTCTCAGGAAGGGAAAACCCGCAACTGAATCCAGTTTTCACACCCTTGGACGCCTCGCTGTCCTCCTGCTGGTGACTGTGCATGGCTAGCATGCTTTTAAAGGCAAGCCCAGCTGAGTACACAGAAATATTTTGTGTGAATGGGTTTTATTACGTGACTGACTTTTCTGTCTGAACGAGCTGCCTCATAATGTCACTTCTAAAGAGTGTAGTTGAGGGAGCTGTGGAGAACTGGAAGGTGACTGTTCGGAAATATTCTTGAATATCAAGAAGCCATCAGTGTTCTTCAGGCCAGTCAGTCTGCTGACAAAGGGACTGACTCTGGATTATTATTCCCTCCCGTACTCTCTCTGGCATGGCTTGGTGGCCTAGAAGGCCTCAGTAGTATCTGGTACGCTTCTGAAACCGCTCTGGAAACACAGCCATAGGGCTGCCTGGAAGGCCAGCAGCTGGAGGGAGCGTGTGCATGGTGCTGGAGCTGCAGGAGGCCTTGCATGTACCTCGGAAAATGATTTCCTTTGCCCTTAAATTGAAAGAGTTGAGCATGAGATATTGATCTTCTTTCACAATACAAGAAACCATCATATTAAATTAACTTGTCTGGCTTTGATTAAGACCTTTCCTGCAAATAATCTTGTCTTTTTTTTCTTTCTTTCTTTAGAATGGCTTCCTTACTGAATCGGTGGGGGTACTCTGTCCTTTGTGTATCCTTGTGGTACATTATGGAAACATGAGAGCGTTACATATCACAAGGATTTTAATCTAAAAGCAAGAACACAAACCCCAAACTGAAGCGTGCTACATCTCTGCTAGCCTAGATTGAAATGCACGTTGTCTTTTCTTTAGCAAATTTCTTGTGTGATGCTGATGCTGGCTTTGCTGGTCAGAAAAAAGGAGTTGTTCTCTTCATCAGACAAGATGACAAAACAGGGAATGTGTTGTCTTTTATTTTTTGAAGCTATTGTGTAGGGAGCATGTGGCATTTAGACTTACAGCGTCCTGGCCTCCCTCTGTAGTAAATGCACATCTTGCTCTGACCTCAGACAGCAACCAATGGTTGTTAAAATGCAGAATTTCAAAAGCAGGTTGCCGTGCCATCTTTAACAATGGTCCCCAGAAAGCACTATCTTTTTCTGAATAAGTGCTGCTGCTGCAGAGCAGAAGTAGCCTGAGGCATGAAGGGTAGGCGAGAGCAGCAGGCAGATTGCCCTGCTCCCTTCGCAGAGGTTCTGTGTTATTTCTGCCCTAGTAGATCATGATTGGCTCTTTGTTTGTACAGCTTGAATCACAGAAGAGCACGTGTGGTTGTGGAGGTTTAAGGTTAGCCACAAACCCTTCTGGTATGCTAACTTTAGCAAAGTGAGAGCTAGAAAGAATCCTTCGGTATGCAGTGTGGCATAGTCACGTAATGGGAAGATTATCCTTACTGGTGAAAAGGCCAGGAGATAAACCCTGCTTTCCTTCTTTGCCTTGTTAAGGTCACAGATCTACTTGGACCTGTTTATCCTCGAGCAGTTTATGTAAGCCCAATCTCCATTGTGGTGCTTTGTCCCTTGAGTGGCCTTATTGAAGGAGGATCTTTGTTCTGTTGGTGTGATGCTTGTCCATGAGAGAAGTCCT
The DNA here is from genome assembly GCA_016647715.1 of Pavo muticus. Lineage (NCBI taxonomy): Eukaryota > Metazoa > Chordata > Aves > Galliformes > Phasianidae > Pavo > Pavo muticus. The sequence goes on from JACDJE010000064.1 coordinate 1,856,006, forward strand.
GGTTGAAATAATCAGTCTTGTATTTCCACTGTAGTTAGTAGGAAGGCTTTTAGTAATGGGATTCTCAATAAATAACTGGGTAGAAAGGAACCAAAAGTCCTTCAGACCTCGGAAGCATCACCAGTAGATCACCAGTAGCAGAGGTGCGCCTCAGTGTGGGTCACTTGCCTGAAGCAGCCACTGCAGGGTTCTGCCTGAGAATTGCAGTTTTCTTACTGCCACCCCCCTTTTCCTGTGTTCCTTTTTTTCCCCCCTCTTTCATTCTGCTGATTATGGCAACTGGTTGTTCTTTCTTTGCAGCTTTGTGCCCTCGGTGCCCGAAACCAGTGCCCAGTCGTTGGGGCGGGCAGGGCTGGGCTGTGTGCAGCTGGAGCATCCCCTGCTTCTGGGGTGCTTCTGTTCAGAGAACTTGGTAGCATAAGGAGTATTTGATACCATTTTCAAGAAATCTGCAGAGCAGAAGCAATTTCTGTGAAGGAAGTTAAATGGCTAAATGTATTCCCACCGTTGACTTTTCTATACATTTTTGCCTTTTAAAGTGCATTACCCCAGTGTGGATGGTGGGTTGGCTGTTTGCAGGCTCATACACTAGAGTGCACTGTGCTTCATGCTGTACCAGCGCAGGAATGGGGAATGCCTGAGTGCAGTGAACATCTGCACTGGCTTCAGGTGTGGAGTGCTGTGCACGTTCATCCAAAGGTTTTGATTTGTCAGCTTTCCTCTTTCCTGATGTCACAGTGTGTACATCTAAGGGAAGCATCTGCATTGTTGTGACTTAAGAACAGATTTCCATAGTGCAAATCACAGCCACTGGTAAGAGTTCTTGAGACTGTGGGAAGGTTTTCTTTCCCTTTCATTGAAGGATGGCTGGTAGTTGCATGTCAGGGCTGGTGGGAATTGTGCTGCAATTTAGGAAAATCTTCATTTTGGAGAGTGGTGGTGGGTAGCAACTGAGCTGTAAGCCGTGTGTTTGGTTTAGTAAATTCATGGTATTTGCTTAATATCTGTATATGGCTCAATATGCTCCAGATTCACTAACACCGGGTATCTGACTGTGAAAAATATTACCTGTGTGAAATTCTCACTTCCTTTTTTTCTCCCTGCATTGTTTGCCTGCATGTATATCTCAATGAGCAAGGTGCCTGCCTTTGTCCATCATTTCAAACTGCAGCGCGGAGTTTTAGCCGTGCAGTTTCATGCACACAGATAGCTAGTCAGACGGGCCTGGTGAGTTGTGTGGCGTTCCGCTCCGTAGATTGGTGCGTAACACTGAGAAGCTGCTCCTGGACTTGTTTATACAATGGCTTATTCAAGAAAATGTCCTCGTATCTGCACTTGTAACTCTACTCGTGTCTCTTTTATTTAGTTTTGTGCTTGTCACTGCTGTTTATCTTCTACATTTTTTATATGGTGTTTACTACTGTTGTGCTGAGATGGTGCTGCTTTATTTTTTGTTAGCATATGTAGTTTTCTGCCTTTCATAGCGCCAGCTCCTTTTCTCCCCTAATTAGCATCCTTCAGTTGAATTATTTTCCTTCTAGGTTCGTATGATGAAAGAGAGCGACCCGTCCTGGAAGCCCACTTTTATTGTCAAACCCGATGGCGGGTGCCAGGGGGATGGAATCTACCTCATTAAAGACCCCAACGACGTCAGGCTGGCCGGGAGCCTGCAGAGCCGCCCGGCTGTGGTCCAGGAGTACATCTGCAAACCACTGCTGGTTGACAAGCTGAAGTTTGATATTCGTCTTTATGTCTTACTGAAATCCTTGGAACCTTTAGAGATTTATATAGCCAAAGATGGACTGTCTAGGTTTTGTACAGAGCCCTATCAAGAACCCACTCTAAAAAATTTGCACCAGGTTTTTATGCACTTAACTAACTACTCACTAAATATCCATAGTGGGAATTTCATCCATTCTGACAACGTGAACACTGGCAGCAAGAGGACTTTCTCAAGCATTCTGTGCAGACTGTCTTCCAGAGGAGCTGATGTCAAAAAGGTTTGGTCAGATATAATTTCACTGGTGATTAAAACAATTATTGCACTGACACCAGAACTGAAAGTTTACTATCAGTCTGACATCCCAGCAGGAAAGCCTGGGCCCACTTGCTTCCAGGTAGGTAGGAATTTCTGTCAAGAATGCAGTTATTTCTATGCATGGATTCACCTCCTGGATGTGCCCTTTGTTTCGTTGCTTATCACTTGTTAGATGTGGTGGAAGGAGGAATGGCAGATGCAGCCTGAGCAGTGCATTGTATGAGTTCACAGCTTAGGTTCTCCTTACCCAAGTTTTACCTCAGAAATGCCAGCTGACCTGTGTTACCACAGAGGATATCAATCATTAGCAGCGATATTTATTCCAGTTCCCAGCTTCTGGATGATGCAGCCGTGAAGCTTTGCAGTTGCCTAATGAGACCCAGTTGTGATAAATGCTGAAATTGGTGTTGGTGGATGCACTATTTAGAGCTGAGTATGAAAGTAGATATTAGGATCAGAGTCAGATGGCTGCAGTAATCATTCAGCAGTATTTTTTATTTCTCAGTTATGTCTCTTCTGTCCCTCAAATGTTTCTTCCCCCCAATGTTGACCTTTGAATGAGCACTGCGTTCTCAAGAAGAACACCTTAAATAGAAGGGAAGTAACATGCTGTTTGTTGTGCACAGATTTTAGGGTTTGACATTCTCCTGATGAAAAACTTGAAGCCCATGTTGCTGGAAGTAAATGCAAACCCCAGCATGAGAATAGAGCACGAGCAAGAGGTAAGACCTCTCAACATGACAGTGATATGGGAATGAAATTGTCTAGGATTGGTTTTCTGGTCTTTTTCCTTGTTTGAGATATGAAGGCTGTCTGCTAATATGAAAACTCCGAGGCTCTCTGTAATTTTCTGCTTTGAAATCATTACTAATCTTATACCCTTGAAATAAGACTTATTGGAGCTGTGAAAGCTCTCCATCGTCTTTGTCAGAAATACATTTATTCATCATCCCCTGCAGTTTTCTTAACTGTATTTAGAGGATTGCTACATTTTTTCCCCATTTTTATGTATAATATAAATGGCAATATTGGCAACAATTTCTCTTCTTTAAATTTTGGGTTACTGGAGAAATTTGCTAGAATTGTAACATCATACTGAAAATACTAAGGTGTTTGCTTATTCTTTAAGAAGTATTTTGTAATCTATCACTGTGCATTTAAAACGTGTGATACGCATAGGGTTGAGAAGATGTAGAGTCAATAATCCTCAGTTCTGCACTGAATAACTCCATCCCTTTCTGAATTAAAGCTCTCTCCTGGGGTGTTTGAGAACGTCCCAAGTCCTGTTGATGAAGAAGTGAAAGTGGCTGTTATCAGAGATACTCTTCGTCTAGTGGACCCTCAGAAAAAAAAGAGAAAAGATACCCAGTAAGTGTGTTTGTGTCATTTAGTGGCAAGCTTAAAGATGTTATTCATGTTCTGTGATTTCAAGGGCACATTTGTTGTCCTCTTGCAGAAAGAAATAAAATAATTGTATAGGAATGTCTCTAATCCGTGCCAAATAGTCTCCTGAATAAGACACGACAGATAGAACTTGTAAATACTGTACTGTAGTAGGACTGCCAAAAGCTGAAGCTCCTTCCAGAGGCAGTGCTGCACAGAGGTCGTGGGTTTGGCATGTAGGATGTCCTGTGCAGGAGTCTGTCTGTGTGTTACCTGTGCTGAGCCTTCACCCTTAAGGTTACTTCAGTGCGTGGAACTCAAGGAAGATCTTTTTAGCCTGTAATTACGCAACTGGTTGTTTTGTTTTCTCTAACGCTGATGTAATGTTGGGCATTCGTTTAATTACACATTAGATATGGAAAAAAGGCAAGCTATGATTGCAGAAAGGAATTGCTGGAGAATGCTGGCGTACGTCTGGGAAGCTTATTCAGCTGAGAATTCTTCTCTGATATGTTGTGACTGCTAAATAATTTAGAACAGGATTAGTCAGCCATGAGACGAACCACGGGCTGTTCCCAGCAAGAATTCATCAGTGATGCTGCTTTTTTCAGGGTAGTCTGTTGGTGAATGTCTGCATACCTGCACCGTAAGGCAGTCTTGTTCGTTACTGCATGGGGTGATATTCCTGTGACCTCTTGTATGGGTACTCAGGAATTCACGTGTGACAGCTCCGTACGTGCTCAGCTGGGATTTACCCCTCCTGCTTCCAAGTACTTACTGAACAGGGGCTGGCTCATGGAACCTCTTAAGAAAGGCACGGTCTTACTGTAGGCTTCAAATAAAGGATGACCTCATTCTGATCGCCTGTGAAGATTTACACCCAAGTAAAAGCATTTGAGATGAGAACCGAGCCCTACTTGCTTTTGCCTTGTCTTCACCAGTGAAGGTTTTGCAGTGCTTTTGCTTTGTTGTGAGCCTTTCTCTCGCTCATTTCAGTGCCTTTCAGCTGGTTCTGACGTGTGCTCCTCCATTCCTTCCCAAATGTTTCTACCAGTAGCTACAGAGAAATGCCATCCGTGTAAGTTTTCCAGGCGAAGATGATTGACTGGATGTAGAAAGCTGGATGGTGTTTTATCTGTCATTGTGGTACTTCTAGTCTTACTGTGTTTGGCAGCAGGTAAAGCAAAATTTGTCCTGTTAATGTATTAAAGTAAATAAATAGAGGCTGGTGATGGTCAGAACTGTTGATTTCTGTTTTGAACATCTGTCACTGCCAGTGTTTGGAATTATAGTGGGATGTTTTTTACAGCTTAGGCTTTGTCAGCAATGTTAGCTCTTTTGCCTCGAGTTTGTGATCCAGGGGAGAGCTTTGGGGCCAGCTGGTCATCATATCATCAGGAGGGAGCAAAACAAACCCCAAGAGGGAGGGCAGGAGCAGGATGTAGTTGGGTGTGTGTCAGCAGGGTTGCACGTGTCCCTCACAGTGCCTAGGAGTGATCCTAGCGTGCGCTTTCATCCCATCTGCAGCAGGCAGTGCGGTCAGCAGGGCTGGCTGCACTCACCTTGTCACACAGGGGTGTGGTGTAGGAGGCTGCACTGTGCTCCAAAATGTTTCCAAAAAACCCCAACAACTTGTAAAGCGTGTCAGTACTGCATTTGCTGCAGGCTGCTTGCAGTGCAGGAGCTGCGTGCGGCCTGCTGGAGGTGGGGAGGTGACCGGAGCCTGGAGGAAACTTGCACAGTTAAATGAACGGTTTGTTGACACCAAGCAGCATTTGAAGTAAATCAATGTTACTTTATGTAAGCAGCTGTTTAATTAAGATGATCGCTGATGCAAATCATTGTTTATGTTGTGCCTCCAACAGAAAATCTATTTTAAAACACTTTGCAAACTTTTTTTTTGCCTAAGTTTGAATTTGTGTAGTAGTGAAAGATGTTCATTTCGATATTCGCTTAATTGTTAGCAGTTTATTCTTGTTAAAATTGCATTAAATATCAGGAGCAAAAAGGAGTCTCAGCCTTGTGTACACACACTGAGTTCTCAGCTGGCTGTTAGGCTGCCTGTTGGTGTCATTGGAAGCTGGGTGTCACTTGGAGCTGCTCTGCTCTGAACGCCTTCAGAAGGTCACTTCTGTCCCCCATCAGCTGCTGAGCCGCTGTCCTGTCGAGAATACTTGTCCTAGTTTGTTAATGCTAATTAATCTGGAGATAGCAAGAGAATTCTTTATATTTGTGTTGCTGCTGTTTCTTCTGTGTCCCAGTACGATCGCTTGGATTTCCATGCCTGTTTCTTATATATTTGAAGGCAGAAAACAAGCATTTTACTCCTCTGACAAGGAAGCCGTGGCGTTACGCCTTGTTTATCATCCTCAGATACATCAGTTGCTCGTGGAGTAAAATCTGCTTTGTTTACGTGTTTGAGACAAAGAGGTGCAGCCCCCCGGGTAATGCAGGGACCTTATTCAGCAGTGGAATTGCTGTTGACAGAATAAAGAATTGAAACGCTTTGGAAACTAAATGTAATTTAACGTATGGTGGTTATAAAAAATAATCAATTTGTTGTGTCCACAAGAAGAGTTTTTGCTGTACTGCTCGCTGTGGTATTGCTGTTTCATCAGTCGTTTATCTTTTCTCGAGTGCTTCTCTGCACATACTGTTATTTTTGTTTAATTTGCATTCAGCCTTGAAACTTATCTGTGCTCAGATTACTTCTCTTCTCTTTGCCATACGTCGGGTGTGATTCTCTTCTCTGGATTTCAAGGCTCCAGCAAATGTCAGATGTGATTAACTGATCCTGTGAGCAGTGAGGACCCCAGTGTGGGCTCTCAAATGTTTTTGCAGGCTCAGCATGCAGACACCAGCTAATGTCACTCTGCTCAGGGAGCACCCTGGAGATACAAATGTGTGTCAGCTTGGCTTTTTTCCCCCTCTAAGCATTGTGTATTTAGGAAGAAATTCTCATCCAGACTTGGTAGAACTTTAACATATGTTGTTTTCTTGCACACACACACAAAAGATAATTTGTTCTTCCTGCTGCATGAATGACACATCTTTCTCACTTTAAGCAGTTTCTTTCTCTGGTACTGGGAAAAGCTACCAGTTCCCACTTGGAGGATATGGAATCTGTATTTACTTAAAGGAAGGGGAGGGGGGAAAAAAGACAGGAAGTCACCTGGATGGCTGTATTTCTTTTATTCCCAGATACTTTCCTGCTCGGTTTCATAACCTCCCCTGGTGTGCACATTATCTTTGCATAGCAGAGTTTCACATATCTTGAGTATGATTATCCCAGATGCGATGACGAGAGTCATTCCTGCTGTTGATCACTGTGTTTATCTCAGTGCATATTCTGAGGTTATGGTTATGGGATGGGGTGGTTTAGGAAAGGCTGAAACTCAGGGCATAAGCCTGGAGAGGCTGAGCGGGGTAATAGTGGTGTGGCAGCTTTGGTGATCAGCAGAGAATGACTGTTGTTCATCTGTGCTGCAGGGTGCCTCAGTGTGTGCTTCTGTGAGCCAATGCATTGCGTTCTGCAGTGATTCACTGCATGGCTTGTCAGTGCCTTTGGAATTATGTGGTGCAAGTTTAGTATTTGTAAAAATAAGCACGTAATAAACTGAGCTGTGTTAATACCAGTATTTTGGTTTCCATTTGCTAATTGACTTTTTTAGCTGACTCCTGCAGCTTTAGGTTGATTCCTGTGTTCCTTTGTTATCGCTTGGAAGTCTGGTCAGGTTTCCAGCTATTCAAATGCTTCTCAAGCACCACCTCTTCATTTCAAGCCTTATTCCTGCCCGAGAGTCTGTAAGCTCATATGAATGGCTTTTTTTGAGATTGATCTTTCTACTCTGGTTCATTTTAGAGGCTGACACAATTCTTTTCTCCGTCAGTCAGAATGACCGAGCATTCATATTCAGCATCATTCTCCCAAAGCCCTTTGGAAATACATTGAATTAAACCCTTTCTCTTTCCTAGAGGGGCTTTTGTTTTATTCCTTCATCAGGCAATCTGCCAGCTTCAGTATCAGTTCTTGTCCGTTACATTGGGCCGTGTGGCTTTTGAGGAGTTAGACATGTGGGGATGAGTTTTAAATGTGATGTTTGCCACTGTTACTTCAGTTCAGATCAGTGAACGTTAACTTTGTTTTTCTGTCAGTTGGGTAGTTGTTTTTTCTGCTGCTATTTCCCATCCTGCTCAGGGAGGACTAGCCTCGACTACCCTGTTCGGTTTTGTGAAGCAAATGCTATAGGTGCCTTGGTCTTTGCTCTCTGTTCTTGCATTTCCCTCCATGAAACGAAGTGAAGGATCTGGCAGTGCCTGACTCGCTGAAAGGTTTATGTTGGTTTTAAGAGCCACCTTAAGGAAAGCTCCACAAAAGTGCGTATTAGAACCACAGGAAGCATAGTATTGAGTCCAGAGCAGTGGTAAATAGCATGGATGTATTGTAGAAGTGGTCCTGTGCATTTTCTTTTGAAAATCTTCTCATAGAACATAAAAACTTAAAAGGTTGTAAGTGGCTGGATTTCCTATGGAATCCGAAAGGTTTTAACTGACTAAAAATGCATGGCTTAGATACAAATGAGCAGTATTAGTTTATCTTCAAAAATAGCTACCTGTAGCATAGATACAGAAGGAAGTCAATGGTTCACTTAAATGGTTTTCTCTATCAAACCACTGCAGGAAAAGTTGGGCTTGGTAGTACCTCAGGTTGGTCTGTGTATTATTGTTATATATAAATACTGCAGAAGATCTTCGGTTTTCATCTTCGAAAGACTTCAGGCCTGATTCTACAATCTTCAGTAAATATCCCCTGTGGTTACTGAGGTTTGCAAAGAATTCTTTACGTATTGCCAGTCTGACTGACATTAGGGATCCTTTCATCGTTTACTTTCACCCTTACAGAAAGCTTAGAGTTGCTGCATTTTGTGTGCAGTGTCGTAGCTTGGCTCATAACTTGATGTTTTGAACATCTGCAGTGTTAGAATTGATTTTAAGAGGTTTTTCTCAGTGCTGTTCTTTGGTGTTATTTCCATCTCTGGTGTTTTACCATCCTGTGCTAATGAAATAAAAGACTTGTGGAAAATTATTGGCATTCTCACAAGCAGTGCAGAATAACCCCCTGTTTGATGAAAGGGTAATTGATGATTAATTGATGATTATCTTCTTTTAACCTTCAACACTGCAAAAAAAAAAGAGCCATTTTTCAGTAGTGCAGTTCTGTGGGTTGTGTTCATTGCCCATATGCTGTATTTAGACATATCTCAAACGTAAAGATTGTATTTTTACTTCCACGTAAAGAGTGCGTTCAGTCTTATTTTGAACCCCTTGAAATGACCCCATGTGGAGGGACAGCAGGGTTGGCTTAGCAGACTCTAACCAAGCAAGCTGGTGACAGGCCCAGATCATTTAAAAAACGCCATGGATGAGAATTGTTATGAGTTGCAGAGCTGTAAGAGGTTTTGTTTCCAACACTGTGGAATGAACTGGTCCAAAACTGCCGTATATCTTTGCAGTAATTGGCATGCTGTGTTTAGCTCTGGTGTGAACCTCGCTCTGTTTTAATGTTATCAAACTGCAAATGGAGACCATTGTGTCCAATTAGACTTGAACGGTAATGTTTTGAGATGTAGCTTATCTAATTGCTTTGTTATTGATGTTTTCTTTTTTTTCCTCTCTGAATATTCTGGTGTGGAAATAGAGGAAGGTTTGAAAAGGAGCTAAGCAGTGTGACCTGCCAGGAGCTTTGCATACACGTTGGAACTTTCCAAGCATTCTCATCTATCAAAACATGCTGTGGCAATTACATCTTAGTTATTCACACAGGATTGCACTTTACGTTGATTATTAAGAAGTCTTTTTGTTTCCTCTCCTCTTAGTATAATTCTCAAATGGAAGGAGTATCTTTGTGATAAAATGCATAGACAAAGCAGGTTCTATCAGAACACGTCGCTCTCCTCTGGTCTTTGTAGTGTGGTCACAAAAGTTGCTGTCATCTTCAAGGTTTGCCCAGGAAGAAGGGAGGTCAGGCGTAAAGCAGGGTGGCTGCTGAGCATCCTTCTGCATGGCGTAAAAATGAACGTGGAGGCAGGGAGCTCAAATAGATCTTTGAATTCAGTTGTTTGATTACACGTGATAAATAAATCTGAAAGGTGATAGAATCAGGCTTAAGGCATGCTGTGTTTTGCATCTCCTGGAACCAGCAGCAATGACTGCTGCAAGAGTACTGTGTTGGCTTCATTGAGGTAATAAGAAGCCTGGCAGCGCGGCCTGGAGCCTGGTTGGGTGCGTGACAGCAGCGATGTCGGAGTGCCTTTGGTCTGTGCTCCTGCTCTGACTGAATTCAAAGGAAATAAGCTGCTTCTGTCTTTTTTTTTCCCTCTAAATAGCAAAGAAGCAAACAAAAAGAAGCATCCACATAAACATTTCAGTGCTTCAAAGCCTTCCTGGGAGCTTTGTTGAATTCCTGTTTGTTGTGTTCAGCCACTGCTGATGCCAACCTTCAGCTGAACAAGGGGGAGCTCACAGTAAGCACGGCCTGAAGTTTGCTCAGATTATGCTGGATAGGATATAAAACAAATAGTAATTTTGATGTTATTAACCAAGTATTTAAATGTGTGTGTAAGTGCTTTGCAGGGTTAGTCCTCCTGTTTCTGAGTGAAAAAGAGAAATTACTGTGAATGTTCGAGCTGTTCACCTTTTCCTTTCATCTCAGAGGTGAACTGGCTTGTGAGAGTAATAGAGAGGTCTGTTGTATTCTCAGATGTTACTTCTGCCACGCACTGTAGCCTCCAAGGCTGACATCTCCTCAGCCTGAAAGGGGCTAATGCTTTCATGCTGAAGCAGGGCTTAATTGCCAGCCAGTTTTCCACACATGGCACAGGTTGACAGTTACATTTCAAGCACCTCAGGAAACAGCCATGAGGAAATGCATCAGCTTTCAGAACGGAGTGCCTGTATTTCCTGCTGAGTGGAAAACTGCCATTGTTGGGACAGAAAGGTGAAAACTACATATTTTCCTGGTAAAATATTTACTTTTCAAGATCTTTTTCTGTTGTAACCATGGGGTAAATGTGAGCATTTAGTTAGCTAGCATTCATTCTTAAATAGACGTGGAGTGAGAGATGAAGGAAACATGGAGATTATTTCTCAGGTTGTTGCAGGAGCTTTATTATTCTCATCAGCTTCAGGCCATCGGAAAGTTGCTTGTTCTCAGTACACAAAATGAGTATGAATATTAGATCATAAACCGTATCTGAGAACTGCTCCCTTATTCCCCTGTTTCTACTCAAATAGTAACGATGTGGGAGTACGGAGCAGGTCTTTAAGGGACAGCAAAATGAAGGGCTTGGGATTTTGGCTCAGCTTCAGCACAGGCACTGAGCAGGAGAAATAACATTTCCCTCTTACAGATATCCTTCAGGTGTCGGTTCTGCAGGATCCTGGTTTTATTACATCAATCACGAGCAGCTTAAGGCTTCCAAAAACATAGTCACAGACAGATGTTGAGCCTGTCTGGGGATTAGAAATATCCTCTTCCATTAAGTATAAATTAACTTAATCACCAGGTATGAAAGATAAGCAGCATAAACATCATTCCCTGAAGCTTTCATTTAAATTAAAATTCTATTTAAAACTAGGCTTGTATTTTCTATGACTTGATCCCCCTTCAAAGAGATTATATCTGCTGTAAATTTTTACAGTGACAGAGTGACAGAAATTAATGTATTGGGGGCAGTGATGTTCTCTATAATTTAACTTCTGCCGCTTGTCGTCTTTTGAAAAGAGAGATGATTGGCTTATTTTTAAGTAATAATTGGTCTCTGCTCTCTGGAAAAAATAAGAAAGCAATAAAAATGCCTGGCACCCATTTGCCACAGAATGAAAGCAAAGCCACATGCCTTAACAGCAGCGTAATCATCAGCAGTGTTATTCTGTGTGCAGAATTCACCGGCTTTAATGGGAGGATTGCTGCTGATGAACGCAGTTGCGCTGCCGCTTCCTGCTCCGTGGGATGGCAGGGTGAAGCTCCTTTGCTGCCTTAGCATAATCGTGGCTGCTTTCTAAGAACAGTTTTCCTATGGGAAGAAATCCCCTGGGGCGTCCAGTTTTGTGTTTAAAACGTTTATTTATTTATTTTGCCTCTTCTACAGTAAGACCCTTGGTGGTCTAATTTAATGCTGGTTTCAGCACGAGGCGTAGAAGCAAAACCAAATGAATCTACCAGGAGTAATGAAAACGAAGCCCTTCCTTCAAAGGAAATGAGCAGGGGCTGGTTCTAAACAACAGCTGCTGAGTTCTCACACAACGTGCAGTCAGACTGAAACTTCTTGCTGTCACATCCTGTGGGTGCTGGAAGTCTCTCTGTGTTAATAAAAGTAATGGGATTCGTTCATAAAAGTCAATTCATAAATGGTTGATAATACAAAGGCATTGTTCTGTTGTTGACTGTTTCCTAAATGATTTAATGGTGTGAATGCACGCGCAGGAGCACGTTCACACCTGTAGCCTCTGGTGGCGGACACGTGTCAGTTTCTTGGGGGGGATCTGCATACAATGGTGGTAAGTGGGTCGATAGATTTGTCATGCAAAATCTTCTGTGCTTATAACTTTGCTAATGTAGTCCTTGCTTTGAGAGTAGAAGCTCAGCAGAGGGAATTAATTACGCCTTCAGAATCCAGAGCATGGTATTTTCCTCTGTTAGGCAAGCAGCAGTCAGTTGATTTAAAATAAATAAATAAATAAAAAATTGCTTAGTTTTTACTTCTAACAATGCTACGAATGTTAAATATGCTGAGCAAGCATTCGCACTCTTACTGTTCCAGTTCTTACCCAATCTTGTTCCGGACTGGACAGCCAAATTTTCTGTGCAAGCATACAAATCGTTGTGAGTGCTGCAGCCTTTAATTAGTGGTTGCAGATTTGTTTGTCCCTTAGCAACTTGTATTTGCATAAAGATTAAGGCCGGTCAAAATGAAAGGGATACGACATAGATGGAGAAAACATGAATAAGTTAGTGCTCATGCATAAAAGATAAGGAGTGCTGTATGTTGTTTCCATAAGCTTTCTTAAAATGGCAGTTCTTTTTTAAAGAAGCAGTTAATGTTTTCTCCACTGTCGATAATTTCTAAGGAAAGATCTGTTGTGAGCTGCAGAATTAGAGGAATTCATGTATTGAGGTCAGACGTGAGTATGGAAATCAAGCCTTGCTTTTATTCCGTACGGCACCAGAAGCATTGCCTTAAATTTGACCTTTCGTTTGTTCAGCCTGACTCAGCTGTGTCAGTCAGAACAATTAATTCTGAGGAGCAGCTTTAAATTGCAGCCCTCGGCTTTCTTCTCCTCCCCTTGCCTGTTGGAGAGCCCAGGAGGAGGGAGCCAATAGAGAAAGTCTCTGCAGCTTTCTCTTTCTAGAGATTTGTTCTGAATTGTGGAGTTTCTTACCCCTTCCCCGCAGCTCCACTGCAGCACTCGTGCACAGGCACTGTGCAGGGTTTTCAGAGGGAGCAGGCAAAGCATGCGAACCTTGCGTGTTGTGCAGGTGCTCCAGATGGAGTCCTGGATGAGAAGGTCTGAGATGCCACTTGGAAGTCGTGTTCTGGAGTAAGAAAGAACTGGGTGGTAAACATTACATAGAGGTTTTGTGGTGACGTTAAGTTCTGTGAATGTTATAAAAAGAGTAATTCTCCATTTTCCATTTGACTGATCTATTAATGATAGAAATGGACTTGAAAAGCCCTGTTAAACATTTGCTGCTGTAGTACTTTGAACTGTATTTCTGCTCTTTGTAGCTGTACCAGCAGTGCTTATACCCGTCTTTGACTGGCTGACCCGTGGGCAGTTATGTCATCCCGTTTGCTCCTAAGGTGTGTAGATGGCAGCTGAAAGGCAGAAGGAAATGTAATGTGCATTGCAAGCAAGTGTAAATTATCACTAAGGCAAAAAAAATACGTTGTGCGCTGTTTCCTTGCAAAAATGTGCAGATCACAGTGAAATTTGTTTCTGTAGATACTGGGTCCAGCTATAATATACCTAGCTTGGCAGTTTTGCTTAATTAGTTGAGACCACGCAGAGATTGGGTGCATACGATTATGTTGACATGCAGAGAATAAACTTTTATTGAAGAACTGTCTGTGGATGCAGTGGAGGACTGTGCTCCGGATACGGGCCGTGCAAATGCCTGCAGTTCAGGTGGGTGTGGGCAGTGATTCTGAAGGTCTTGGTTTTATTAAAAGCACTCCTGAGAAGCGATCCCATGCTCTACAGTGCTGGAATAGCCTCTCCATGCTTTTCATTATCCGCTTTCCTGACACTCAGGTGGGTTCAAAGCTCTTCCTCCACATCCCCGCAGATTGCTGTGGCTGACTTGGACGTTCACCATGCTCATAATTGTACTGATGAGGAGCTTTGATCACTTGCAGAGGAGTGTGAATACTTGGATCAGATATCGGACGGGATGTCTGGTTAGTGCTTGTGGCAGGGACAGAGATGGGAGAAGAGAAACACGAGATAAGAAACATGGCTTATCCACACAGGAATATGATTTGATTGACCCCCTTGTTGTAATGGAGGAAGAAAGCCAACAACGTACTGGTGAAAGCCAGCAGTAGATGGCAGAGATCTTCTGATGCTGAAAAAGCCCTTTGGTTTTGGCTTAGAAACTCGTTATAACGAGCATAGAGTCTAATTCTGTTTCTGCATGTGCATTTCTCTACCCTAAATGTCCAGGGATCGTGTGCATATAGGATGCTCTCAGGCATGCAGGGCAGAAGATAACACTGCCAATTTAAATTTCCCAGCCAAAAGCTGTTGTTCCACCTGTGTGCTAGAGCAAAATGTTTCCCTGGATCATAATAAGCAGCAAAGTTAACAGTTGTGATTTGGTGGAGACAATGCATTTAAAAGTCTTACGCAGGTGTCCCATCCCACCCTCCTGTGTAATGAGCTGTGCCTGTCTGCAGAGCTGCTCCGGGAACGTGAGGGAGATGAATTCCACAAACGCTATTTTGGAAGGTGGGTGGGTCTTCTGTAAGGCTCCTCGTTTCCCAGGAGCAGCATCTGGAATGTTGGTTACCTTCATGCTGTGGGCGTTCTCTTTGTTACTGCTGAACACTTCTTTGGGAGATGGGATGGAAAAGCAGAAGGCTGGAAAAATCCCCTTCTAAACCGCTGTATTTCCTCATGTGCTTCAGCGACTGTCATTGCAGCAGGAATCTGAAGCTGACCTCACTTATGTACTGATGTAGCCGTTCAGTATCGTAGCTTGTTTCATGCCAAAAGGTCAACTGAAATCAGCCCTGAATCATGCTCTGCCTGTGAATTTTCAGGTGCATCTTCCATCTCCCAGTCAGAAGTTTCAGTGACTTGTTTGAGGGCCCAAACTGAGGGCATGCGAAGGGAGTCCAGGCGTGCAGGTGAGGCCCGAGCTGGAGCCGTGCGGCCAGAGCCCCCGCAGCCTCTGCTGAGGGATGGGCAGGACTTCCATGATGCCTCCTTCAGTATTTTCTGTTTGAAAGGAAAAATAAAATCTCATCTGCTCTGCCAGTACCTCTTAAAGGAAAGTTTTATATTTTTAACTGAAAACACCGATTAATGAATAATGTACAATCCAAAATACTCCTGAATTTACAATTAGGAAGCTTTCAGGATTTCTCTGAACAGCAGCGCATGACTGCAATTCCACAGGGGCTTAATTAAATGAGAGTTATGTTACAGGCGTAACCTTCTCTCTTAGCGAGTACACGGTCCCACATGTGCTCATGGCCTGGTTCAACTGGCTGAAGATGTGAATTAAAATTCATCAGCAGGCCTAGGATTAAAAATAGTGGCAGCACACTTGTTCTCTTGGCTGAACACGCGCTCACTCTCTTGGCCTCCAGAAGGCACTCGATGGCAGTGAAATCACCATCCAGTCACACGTGAAAAGGAATGAAACTGAGAATGTATAATTTTTGTCCTTAGTTAAGCAAATGTTAATGTAACGTTACCTTTCTACTTTGCTATTTGCAGCAGAGGAGTGTTACTGAAGAACCATCTGCCTCACCTAAGCTGTTTGTTTATTTTTTGAAGACTTAGAATTTCTTGTCTTGCCAAAAAATGGTCACAATTACAGATAGTCAGTGCTGACATCCGAGGAGAGGTTCCCCATGCTGGTGCTGTGCTGAGCACGCCTGGGGTTGGGCGTTGGTGAGCTGCTCTCATCTATAGCGGGAATGTTTAAGTTCAAAACCTGGATTGTAAGAGGGTCCAAAACTTGGCTCCAAAAGTGGCTTTTAGAAATTACACAGTCGAATTCAAACATCTTTTTTGCAGTTACTAATTAGTTTTTCCTGTAAGTGATCTTTACTTTGAAGTATCCTGGACTGAAGAAGACACAGTGTGTTGGTGGGTCGATGTCCTGCCTTCGGGATGGGTGTAAGTGGGCTGAGGAAGTTTGTCTCCCAGTATCAGAGTGGAAAGTACAGCTCTACTGTAGCTTTGGCTTGATAATTTTTACAGTGCTGTGGGTGGATAATATCTGTGTTGTTCGTTCTTCTCTGCTCAGAAGGAACTTTATGAAGGACACTAAATCTGTTCAGGAACACAAAAGATCGATGTAGTAAAAGCAGTAATTTTTTAGTGCCCAGTGTGAATTATACTTATTGCTGATGATACGTACTTAGAAAAACGACGGGGAAGAAAATGGAAATGTGTGTATGCTTAGTGGTGCCAAGTAATTACCAGCAGCTGTCCGGCTTTGGGAACGTACAGCAGTAGCACTCCTTAATTTTATCTAGGTGTGTCAGAAGCAGAAGAAATGTAACAGCACGTCATGCTGGATAAACACGTAGCATTAATTTCAGAGCATTGTTATCTCGATCAGCTTTATTTAGGGAACTTGGCAACAACAGTGAAGATGAAATAATGTATTTTGACAGTACTCACAGAGGATTTGAAGAAGAAATAATGGGATTGCTGCCCAGCCATCGTCTTCTGAGAAGTGCAGTGTGTGCTGATGGGAGCCGTATCGCTTCTGGATGCGCTGTTAGAATTTCTTCTTTGCAAATCTATCTTAATGTGCTTTTTGTTCCTCACTTATCAGGAAATGTAGAAGCTTCTAATCATTACTGGAAAATAAGTTTAAATAGCACTAGATTATAATAATCTCTCAGCGTTTCCCATGAAATGCGCCATGAGATTTCATGGAATTCAATTTTTGATCTCAACTTGTTTGCTGGCTGCACGCTGGTAGTTCTGGTGGTTCCTTGTCTGTGTGAGACACGTTAGTCTGTTACCTTCTGAAAGGTCAAATGTTCTGCTCTTTATGCTTTAGATACTCCTGTAGCGTGTTTTCTGCTGTAGAGAACTTCAGTATTTATGTAAGATGATGAATTATTGTGAAGATCTCATAAAATAATGTTTCATAATTAAAACAGTGCAGAAAGAACAAGTTGAATCTTGCATGAATAAGGTTAACGTAGGATACGGTTATTTTACATGCTACAGATCTCAGACTTCAGAGCATGTGTCAGAAACAAAAGAGGATCTCCTGGATGCAGGACCAGCAGGTGGACCGGAATACGATACCAGCAGAAACGCAGAGGCTGGCCTGCCCTCCCTTTGTCTCAAGCAAGTGTTTCCGAAGTATGCTAAGCAGTTTAATTATCTGCGACTTGTGGACAGAGTGGCTGCATTGTTCATCCGATTTCTTGGTGTCAAAGGGACAACAAAATTGGGGCCAACAGGTTTCCGGACATTTATACGGTCAGTAACGTGCTTTAGTGAGGAATGGCATAAGGTGTAATAGGAAGCTGGAAGCTCAAGGTCCTGCTGGGTAGTACTGCTGTCACTGACTCCTGTTGGATAAGGCCCTAACAGTGGCACGCTTTGAGCTGGTAGGTTCAGTGATGCCTTCGAAAGGAACTTCTCCCCTGAAGCTCGTTGAACCGCTGCATGTTTAAAAAGAAGTAAATCCAACGATGCCTGACCTATGAAGGCATGTCTGATAGAAACGTGGGTCTGTATCCTACAGCAGATCACTGATACTTCGGGAGATGCTATTTGCAGTCCTAGTCAACATGTCACATTCTCACAGCTGTATTCCTGAGATTTACTAGAAACATGACACTTGAAACTGGGTCACTAGAGATCTGACTGCTAGCTGTGGGGCATCGCCATCGGCCCCAGGCCAGAGCAGAGGATTTCAAATGCCATTACTGATGCATTGCACACTCAGTATTTACATCATGAAATTGCAGCTTACAGTGGCAAGGAACACAATTTTTTTTTCACGTGCTTTATTTTTGCAGGTTTTTGTTGTTCTGTTTTTTATGGTTGTATCTGTTCAAGTCATGCTACAAATATCTCATTTCCTGTCTTTCATTGAGCATGACAAAAGAAAGCAGCAGCAGCTGCTGATGTACTCTTAAAATACAAATTCTCTTTCTATGCAGATGCATTTAGCATTCAGGAATGAATATAAACAATGTGATTTATACAAATAACAGATATATATATATATATATATATAGATAGATAGATAAATACTGAAGGCATCTGCTCTACCTACAGATCTAGTTCCGTATTCTCTGTTGTTTAGTCAGGCCTTAATTTGGCACTTGTCAGATGAGTGCAGCGTAAACACCAACTAAAATAAATTGTCATCTCAATGAAATAGACTTTGCAGTTTCCTCATATCTCAATGAAATAGACTTTGCAGTTTCCTCACGCATGTTGAACTAGACTTTTTAATGTTGGCAGATGTTTTCTGTACTTGTCCCCAGACGATCCACACCAACTGCAGAGCCTTTGTCCGCAGTGCTGTCCTTACTGCTCTTTTCAGGTTGTGTGATATTCCCTCTCATTTTTTCGAGAGTGAAATGGTACAGAACTGTGATTTGCCTGCAGATGTGTGTGGGCAGCTGGTTTCAAAGATTATCTGCCCAAATTTTTGCTCCCCTTCAATAATTTCTGCATGCTAAAAAATGACTTAGAAAAATAAGCAATGCTCACAGATCTTTTTCCTGGCTGCAGCTTTTGGCCGATGCTTTGGCACATGCACTGGTTCCAGCCATGCTGCCAGGCATCTGGAATCAGGGGCAGATGGCTCATTCTCATCTGCTGATCAGCACTGTACTGTGGGCTCAGACCACACAAGTGTCAGATCTCCTACATGTGCTTATCACCAAATGCCTAAGATCATCCAGAGATGCTGCTGTTTTCCATGCAGTGTTCAGTGACACATAGGATAAATCTGTGCAGTGTCGAGACAGGAGTTATTCTGTGCCTGAAAGCTTTCCTCCAACCCTTTCAAACAGGATCAGTCAGTTAAAAGAGTATTTCTCTGTGCAAACTCTGCCTTGTATAGACGGTCTGTGCAGATTTGTGCTGGATTTACCATGTACCAATTAGCTCCATTCTATTATGGCCTCAAAGAAGTAGCAACAGCCTGAGAATAAGCTGTTCCCAACAGGTGGTCGTTATATTTTTTGCTTTTTTTTTTTTTTTTGCAAAACCAAGATAAACCAGTTAATGTGTAATCTGACCTGCTGCCTTTTGCTGTTAGATATCGATGTGAGATTGAATGTGCAGATGAGGTTTAGATGCCTGCCTCTATCTGGGCTGCTCCTCCTGCCCACAGCCATTTCCTGGCAAATATGGCACTGCTGTGATCTGTGCAGGCAGCAGTGCAAGTTGCATATGTGAGATGTTCTGCACATGAAAGATTCAGGAGTCTATCTTCAGATGCATAGACTTAATGAATGATAGCTTGTGTGGTATCTACTGTATGCCTTCCATTAGACTAAGCACGTTACAGTGAGTGTCCTCAGGACACAGGTAGGATTTTCCCCGTTGTCCTCTGTTGCTCTTGCGTGGGTTTTTATGGCTTGGAAGTTTGGAAGTAATCAAACGTTTTTTGTTGTTCATTTTTAACAGGAACTGCAAGCTCAGTAACAGCAACTTTTCAATGGCTTCTGTAGATATCTTATACATTGATATCACAAGAAGGTGGAACAGTATGGGAATTGATCACAAAGAATCAGGTAATGCTATTTTGTGTTTGAAGACCATGAAAATTGGTGGTTTTTTGGTAGTTTTGATGGCTTAAGCACCCCTGAAGCTTTCGGTAAAAACGATGGGAGCGAGGCACATAAATCTGGGGCACGTACAACAACTCCTATTTACTTCCATGGCAGTTTACCTGTATCTACAGAATAGATCACTCTTAGTTTTCAGTTATTTAATGGCATAAATCTTCCATAAGCCCCTTTTACGCTTGTAATTTAGTATTCATAACTCTTGTTGCAGAAGAGCATTTAAAAGCATTCCCAGTGGAACTCCCAACTTAATTACAGTGTAAGAAGATATGTCCTTATTGGAGTAGCTTACACGGTCTAGCAAAAAGTCAAACAAAAACCTATGTTGGAGCTAGAAATCAATATGATTAACTTCATTTTGATTTAATTCTGTCATCCAAACAGGTTACTCTGGAGACACAGGAAACTACCCCTATTACTTTACAGAGAGTTCCCAGTTGCCCAAGTATATACTCATTTTTTTTCCATTTCCATTGGCTTTGTGCTGGCTGAGGGAAGGACAGTAGGTTTCTATACAAACTCACATGGTGCTCACTATTAAATTGGCTCTTATTAAGGATGATTAGCAGTGCTTTTCCCTACAAGCACCCCTTGTAGCAAATGGTGCTTCTGTTTGTTCATATAAGAGCATTAGTCGCTTCAGTCGCTTTTAAACCTTTTTACATGCACTGTGGATCGTAATGTTCAATGTAAGAATATACTCAGTATGGCTAAAAGGCTTCTGTAAGAAATTAAATTAATCTGCTCCACCAGGGATTCTCCTGTGCTGGGGCTTCCTTTCAGCTGCTCAGTTCCTTCTGCAGGAGGCGCCAGGCCCGTACTGCAGTGTGCCCCTTCCAGTGAGCAGCCTCTGGGGGGAACGTGACAGATCAGTATTGGAACTATTTACCTCTCTAGTAGGAAAATGCATTTAAACTAAAATACATTCCTTGAAAACGTTAGACAAGGAAAGCAGCTGTGGGAAGCTGTTTGCTGAACAGCAGTAAGAATTCTTTAGAATTTTTAAGCCAGAAGGAAAATGTTTATTAAACTCTGATCTTACTCCCAGCTCCCCTGGTGATTTGCTCTGCTACCATCATGCATCTTCTTGGTAGAAAATGAATACAAACACCTTCCTGTTAGATAGTTACACTTAAAATATTCGCCTATTACAGAAAACATCTCACTATTTAGTAGGCATGCTGGAGACAACATCCCACCCATCTTTTTGGTTTCCTTTTAAAAATAGGATTACATTGATGATTTTTTATCTTTATACATAGACATGAACATTGGTTTCATCTCCAAAAAAAAAAAGCCCAGACCTCTCCGACCACCCAAATCTCTCCTGTATAGATCTGAAGTTACAAACTCTATTCAGCTTACCTGAATCCAGAGGAGAATTCATCTGCGTTCGCTTCTGGGGCTTGTAAGGCAGATTTCTCATAAATTCCTGTCAAAGGAAAACAAACTCATTGAAATGTCAGTGGTTTCTTTTGTGAGTTTGGCTCCTATCTGCTGCTCACACTAAAGGGCAGGCCTTCTTAGCTGTAATTAGTTTCCCCATGGTGAGAAGTGGTTGTAATAGCGCTGGATCCGCACTGCTAGCCCTTGGGCCCGGAGCTGACTGTGTGCAGATCAGGGAGAGACTTTCTGATGTATTTCCTCCGCTCAAGTTTAGAAAGGATTTCGTGCAATGAAAACCTCTTCAAACCTTATTTTTGTAAATGTTTGAATATATAATTTAGTCCTCAGTGGCAGCGTGCTATTGCTGCAGCATTAGGGGACTTTAAAGTACTGGATGCTGGAGATAATACCAGGATGCCCCATTTTCTGCTGCTTAATACAAATTGCACTGCGAGTTTACCTGAGCTTACTAAAGCAAATTTTGTGCTCAAGAGAACAGGTGGTTACAAAACATCAATAAAGGGTTTCTTTTGCTGATTATTTTATGGACTTAAGTTGTTAAAGTAAGGATACTTGCTTCATATGTATTTCTGAAGTAATACTCAGGTGTTCATGTGGCAGACAGCACCAGGGCAGCAGAGCATCACTTCAGGGGTCTAATTTACTCACGTCTTCTAAAAGCTTCTGAAAACCCCTCCTGTGCTGCCCAGCTGAGCTGATGCCCAGGCTGATTTTGGACATCAATGTGTATAATCTTTCATCTTTTTATTAAAATGTCAAAATGTCAGAAAAAACTCTCCTGGTTGAGGCTGACTTCGGGTATCCCGTGCATATAATAGATCTGTGGGTCTCCTGCTGAAACATCAGGAATCTCAGTTTCACAGGTGTGGAGAAGTTTCCAGGTGTGTCAAGCAGTGTCTAGTCAGTTTTTTCTGCAGGTATGACACCTATGGAAAATTGAGTATTTGCATTTAGGATTTCATTGTCGTTTATGTGGTTAGCTGGTATCATTTCCTTAGCAACCCCCCACTCTCTTCTGTTGTCTTTGCATTTGGCCTGCTTCCATCTGTAGCCCATAGAGAGCTGTTGCTGTAAAGCTGCAGCTTCCAACTTTGTTCATTCACATGAGTGTCACTCACAGAGCAGGCAGTGTGGGTGTTGCTAAAGGTGCTTCCTCTGCCTGCAGCTCACCGTGACTGATCAAATAATTTACTGAGCTGGCAGCTGCTGCTTTCCGATAACCCAGCAGTTCTCTTGGAAGCTGTTTTACAGCCAAGATCGTAAGCGACCCCAGCTGCAGTCTTAGTTGAGAGAAATTATACTTCAGAATGTAGCTGTAATGTGTAGAAGAGGTGTTCTTCCTGCAGCATCGATAAACCAGTGTTGTTTGAAAAAAAACCATGCAAAAAACAAACCTCGTCCTAAACTGATCTTAAGTGTATGCTCAAACTGGGAGAGCCAGCTAAAACCAGGGCAGCTCTAACGGCTCTGCGAAACCGACTGCGGTCAGCTTCTTAATGAAAAATTAAGTTAGGCATTATTTCAAGGTTTTAAATGTAATAATTAGAGTTAATATGCAGCCTTTCTTTCCATTGGCTGTGGTCATTTGTTATTAGGTTGATGTGATCGAGGAGCACATGAAGAGTTTTGTACTGCAGTGTATGGCTTCTGCGGGGTACTCTTGTTT
The DNA here is from genome assembly GCA_016647715.1 of Pavo muticus. NCBI lineage: Eukaryota > Metazoa > Chordata > Aves > Galliformes > Phasianidae > Pavo > Pavo muticus. The sequence continues at coordinate 1,878,573 of JACDJE010000064.1, forward strand.
GTGAAGGGGCAGAGCAGAGTTTATTATAGCAGCAGGATTTTCTGGCACTGCACCACTTTCCCTTCCTACAATTCAGCTGTTTGTTTTTTGTTCAGTTGAAATAGAACTTCTATTGTAGAATGCTTGAGTCTTGATTGACATGAGCCAAGACATCTAGGAGATATACAGAGGAAAAGGAGACCAACAACGTGTTTTCCTTGAAGCTCGGTATGTTGGTGTGTGTCTGATTTGCCTTCAACTTAATATTTGAGGCAACAGAAATCACAGTTGGTTGTACATCAGTTTAATTGCACAGCATCTTGAAACCGGTCTTTGCAGTGCCAGTTTGGCTCTGGCTGCCAGGGCGATGGTCAAGCTGGTGTTTGTGAAAACAGAAATAGCCTCAGCGAGATAGCTGTCTGCAGCACAGCCTGGGCATATGCTGCACTGAGACACCGAACGAGCTCAGGTGTGTGTTACATGCAGACAGAACCTTGTCTTTTGGTCTTTGATTTTGTTTTTTTCCTCTAATGAACACTGTATGTGGCTGCTGTTTTAAGTACGTTAACTATACTTGCACAACTTTATGTTCGTACCTGGCACATACACATTTGGCCTTGGTAGCACAGAAATGAGATATTTTTATGTTTGTGTATATTACGAATCTCCTTTAAAGTCACTTTCCTTGCAGGAATGTGTTTGCAAGCCTTTGTTGAAGCTTTCTTCTGCTTGGCTCAGAAAAAATACAAGTCACTCCCTCTTCATGAGCAGGTGGCATCATTGATTGACTTCTGTGAGTATCACCTGGCTGCCCTGGATGAGAGGCGCCTGCCTTGTGGCCGAGGGGTTGCGGAGCGCCGAAGCGCAGCGGTTACTGGCCCCACAGATGGACTCGAGGGTTCTCCAGCCCTGCACGCACCCCTCCTCAACCGCACGGCCGCAGCTGGTAAATTTGCGGACTGTAGAAGTCATCGCTATGCTGGTGCTGTTTCACCAGGAGCAGGGAGGGACTGAGGGAACTGAGAGTTAATCTCCAGGTATGTATAAGCTGCAGGATGTGGAAAAGACTCTCAAATTCCTTTTTTTTCTATTTATGCTCTTCAGAAAGTCAGCTGCAAGGTCCCACTCTCAAATACTGATCCTTCCTCACAATGGCTACTTTTTTTTAACCTCTCCGCTGAGCCTACAGTGCATCTCACATGACAAACTGTGCTTTTATTCTGAATGTGAAGACAAGGAACAAAAACGCAGTGGGAAGATAACCAACATCATGGGATTGGGTGCACTGCCTGAGAGGCACACTCATGTCGAGGGAATTACATGCCTTGAATGCACTAAATGTATCATGGATACCAATTAAGGAGCTGCAGTCTCAAATTCCAGTTGTGTGCTTTTGAAAACAAAAACCTGGGATTAGATTTTTGGTCAGACTTCAGGCTTTGACCCTATTGCTTCAGTTGCTTGGACTGTGCTTGTTGGTATCGGTACAGGTTTGCTCGTTGCCTATAGCTATGCACTTACCTTTATAAGTCAACCTTAAACCACTGAAGTCATATTTCTGCTTCTACTGCTTTGTACATGTCCTTGCCATGAGAAGTACTGTTAACTTTTTAAAGAAAAATGAGAGATGTTTATCCTTTTGCTTCCACAGAAACAATAAGATCACAATGATCCACAGGAAAAAAACAACCAACCGAGCTTCATTAAGTAACATTTGTTGACTCAAGTGTTGTTTTCTCTTCAAATAGTAAGCACTATTGCTGCAAAGAGCCTTACCGCATGGAGGTGTAAGAAGTCATCCAGGTCCAGAAATCATCCAGAAGGCCAACCCGGTCACTTTAGGCTAAACTAATTGTATTCTAGGTTTGCTTATTTTCATACTTTGGTGTTTGTTTCTTATTTGGACCTGAGTTAACATCTAGAGCAGGTTTTTTTGGACTTTGCACATGATCTTCATTTTTCTTCTATCTACAACTCTCTACAACTTCGATCTATATTATTCAACAGGATATTTTATCAAGAATGCTGGACTCCACTGGAGCTCTTTTGGAGGAGTTCTACAGAGTAGTCTTATTTTTCAAGCAATGAACTGTGAGTTGCATGATCACTCTTCTTGGGAGGGGGGGGGCTAAGCAGAGACAGACTGGTTGAAAAGGACACAGATAACTTGGTACACCAGTGCTGTTCAGTCAATTATTTTCTGGTCTCATATTTTATTATGATAATGTATAATTTGATTTTCCTCCTTTGTTTTATTATTTAATGTTAATAATCTACTCATGTTCTAGTGTTTGTCATACTGTAAAATGACAACATTTTAAGAAGGTACAATGTCTGGGCAGGCAGGTTTGGTTTGAGAAAATGACCTGATCTTGATGTCTGAATCTACCAGTGGCTGACGTACAAGAAACGTTGTCTGCCATAGAGGAATCATGTCTGTGTGGAGAAAGTCCTCGCATTTAATGTCAAGGATTAAATGCACACACAATATTGAGTGACTTTTTACTCTAGGAAATGTTTAGGATTTACTTTCCTGATTTTTAGTTTTAAACAGCATGCTGTTTTCCCAAGTGGCAGTCAGGAGCATGGCAATACAACGCAGAAGTCAAGCTCGGCCTGCAAGAATCTAATACCTAGCATGTGCTGATAACAAATGTGGGCGTAGCTGCTTCTTTTCCTTCTTTTTCTGTAAGACAAGTAAGAGCAGTAGTAGACAGTTTTTGTTCAGTGGCTAGACTGTTTGTAATCTTGTGTTGTACATAAGAGGGTGATTGTAAACTAATGCCACTGCCCTCTGCCTTGCGTAAGTTTCATAAGGATTATTGCAGTATGAAGATAAAATGCCAAACTCTGAGGTCTGGCAGCTGTCAGAACAAACGAAGCTGAAAGGGTCATTTTTTTCCACAGCTTCATTGTAATATATCTGAAGACATTCCCAGGTTGAAAAATGGTTACTTCTCATTTTGTGACATCTGACATTTGTCTTGCGATTGGCAGTGTGTTACTAGAAAACAGCTTACAGTTTCCCTCACCTTGTGATTGATGTCCTGTAAAGACAGTTACAGAAGACTAGGATTTGAAATAGTACAGATGTGAATACGTTTCTTTGGAGCTTTTAAGTAGTACAATCTTTGCCCTAAAATACCCTCTTTTTGGCTACTAGAGAAGTTACCCTGATATCAGTGGATTAAATTAACTGTTGTATATAAAGAGCACTGGAGATCTTTGTGTTCTCTGGATCTCATACAGATTTTCATAACCTGTGCATACACAGGCTGATGCAGTATACTCTATTTCCTATTTCAAATATGAAGGGCCCCTTGTGGAGTAGATAAAATATTCAATTATCTGCCTCTAGTAACCTAGTGTTCATATATTTATCTAATTGGAAAATTGAATGCCATATTATTCCTGGGGGGGGAAGTGGAGTAAAATAGGAGTGTACTTCAGAGTCATCACAACATCACATTTCTCTTCCCTCCCATCTAATGCAATTTCCTTGCAATATTATTTAGCATCCAAAGCAATTTCACATAGCCCTTAAGTTAGTGGTCTGTGCAAACACAAGAAAATGACCAGAGATACTGAATTCAGAATATGAATGCTAATGCACTGGATAACCTGTTAATCCTGAGATAGCTTTCTAGCAGAAAAACAATATATGAAAGGTAGGCAAGCATTTTTTAATAGTATTTTTAATATAATCTTTTTGGAGAATAATATAGCATTCAGTATTCCATTTATGAGCATAAATAAACATTACATACCAGTGAAATCTTTCTTGTTATCAGACACATTGGGTCTGGTATTCCTCACTGGGCATAAATCCAAGTAAAACACCTGAACATCTAAAGCAGATTTGAGGCAAATGTGTACAGAACTTCAGTCTAGTCATCTCCCCTCCCTGCAGGCTTGTCTCTAGCCTGAATGTGCCTGTATTTGTTGGGTGACTCCTTGTTTGACTTCAAGTTATGTGAGTTGTTACTCTGCATAGAACTCTTGTCGTCTGAGTTGGCTGAAATTTGCCTTCTGCCTCTGACTTGATTTGGCACTTGAAACTGAATTGCCCTCTCTGCCCGGATTGCTTTACTTGCCGTGCACTCCTAGCAACTTTCTTTCAAAACGGGTTTTGAAATGGAGGTATTGAGCTAATTAGACAATTAATGCTTGCTCAGGTGTGAGACCAAAGTCCACCTGCTTCAGAGTTTGTCTTCTCAGCTGCAGCTCTCCTCCTCCTGCTCTGCAGGTGCTCTCCCCATGCATTAGTTCTGTGTTAAGCCAATCATCAGGTGATCAGAGCCCCCTTCCAAGAGATGGAGGATGCAGTGTGGAAACCTGTGTGATGAGGGATCTCATGCTCCTCTGATTTGAGCTTTGCCTAGTTCATTGGAAACAGGGTAGGTGCACGCTCTCACGCTCTGAGTTGGAAGGGGCTGGGGCCTCTGCAGATGGTATGGTGTGACAAGGACATTGCTCCCAGCTGTGTGAGCTGTGTGATGCTGAAGCTGCCAGAGGAGGAGCAGCTGCTGGCTGGATTCTGCCTGATTGGGATCTCCAGCCTGCTGTAACATGAGCTCTAGCTTTCTTGCAGCATGTCTTCCATAGCGATGTGGAGCTGTGCCCTGACCAGCTCTGTGCTTGCACTCACAGCCCGTTAAGCTTTAGCAAGGGAAGGAGCTTTATGACATCTCCTGCTCAGTGTTGCCAACCGAGTGACTTCTCATTCCCTGCTAGCTTTTTTGTGCATGTATGTAACAGGAGCCTCACCACCTGCACCGCAATCAGTCATGGTGACAGCTCTTTGTTCCTCGCCAGCCCTGTCCGACCTTACTCTGATTTCTGTCTAATGGACAGTGACAATCTGCTGCTCAGTATTGCCTGGTTCCCTCTAATTTGTTTTCTTTTCCATCATGCTTTACTGAGTTTCTTCCTAATTCCACAGTTTTGCTTTTCAGCTTGCCTAATAAAGTGATGGGTCTATTTGCCTGATTCTATTAGTTTATCTTCCTGTGTTGCTCTACACTGTTTTCTGGAAGATGAGTGTCTTCATTCTGAAGGTGAATCTCTCCTGCTTCATCTCTTCGGGGCATTATCGTGCATCAGTCTGAGCCTTTCCATCTGCTTGATAAGATTGATCTCTGCAGCTTTATTAGGTTAGTGCCTGCCCTCTGTCTTAAGTCTGCCAGGGAAATGGTGGTTTCCAAAGTATGGGCTTCCTTTCTTTGAGTTTTATAGGTGATAAATGTTCAACAAGTGGAACCCTTATTCCTGTGGCACCCTGACGGGGCTGGGACCACCAGCCCTGTGTGGGGCATGGCCACAGCTGCCCTGTGCTGCTCCACAGCCCTATTTTTGTGATAACACTGGAGAGCTATAAACGGTGGTAAAGCTCAACATGCTGTGCTGGGCTTTGTCTCCAGCTACGTGCTCTGTGGAAACCCCAGCAGCCCTTCTCTGGGGTGACTGCAGGACAGGCTGCGGTTAGCTTTTGTTCCTATTTATTCTTTCTGATACAGTAATCTACGTCAGTGTGTGTGTAACTCCGGACAGGTCCAGGTGCAGGCCAGAGCCGGGCTAGCTGCTGGGCGGGGCCGCGCGCCTCCCACCGCCTTCCCGCGCAGCGCCGCCTCGCGCCGCTCCGAGCCCTTCCCGCCCAGGACGCTCTGGCGGCGGCGCGGAGCAGCGTGCTGCTGCTGGGTCGGTGTCTGCGGAGGGGCGGCCCGAGGTCCGCGGGCGGCGCGGTGTCCCACGAGGAGCGGTATTGGCTGCGGCTCCGCTCCCGCCCGGGTAGGGCTCGGTGCTGGCCCGGGACCGCCGCTCTGCCCTGCCGTCTGTTACGTCTCTCGGTCATTTAAAACACAGCATGAAATACAGCAAACGAATCCTATCGAACTGCTCGGCGCGATGCCGACACGCGCTCCCTCGCGGCGCTGGGGCGGACGGAGGCGCTTAGCTCAGCCGCCCCGGGCTGAGTGCTCTCATCCCAGCCGGAATGCTGAGGTTGTAGCAGCCTCCACGTGCTGATAACGGCCGTGAGCGCACAGCTGGTCCGCTCCCTCGGGAGCGTCGGGACCTCCTGCGGGACGCGGCCCAACCGGCGTGGGGCTCTGCGATCCCGGTGCCCGTAGCTCGGAGAGCCGCAGAGCAGCTCGGACAGCCTGAGGTGAGAGCGGGGGGAGAAACGCGGGGAGCTCCGTGTTGCGGGGCGGGCGGGATGTGTGAGCCTTGGTTCTGCGGACGGAGAGGGGCTGGGGCACGTGTGCCTCGAGGACCAAATTGGGATCGTGACTACTGAATAAAACATATATTAGTACCACTTAATAACGTCAATTTAATGTGCTAGAGAGCTACGAGAGCAATGTTTATTAGCGGATAGGTTTGTCCTGGAATGGACGAGGTCACTCATGGCAATTGTTACTGTTTTCCATCAATGACGGAGGGACGTGGCGGGCAGCCCGTGTGGTTCCTGCCCTAGCAGCGTTGCGAGCTCACAGAGGTGCGGCTGTGCAGCTCATAATTTGAAACGGGGACGAGGCTGCAGCAGGTGGCACATCTCGTGTGCAGTGGGCTTTTTTCCACCTCTGATCTCTGCCACGTGCAGAGTTGATGGAAGCTTCACGAAGCACAGAGGTGCCTTTTTACTGCATCAGGGCTGCGAGGCGGAGCTGTGGGGACGGTGTGGTGGCACTGAGGATTGCCTGAAACCAAGGCAGTGCTGGTACCTGGCTCTGCTAATATTGCTCAGGATACTGCTGAACGGATACAGATCAGTAGTGATTTGTAAGTGCTGTTAGGAAATGCTCCGCTAGCAAGTCCTGGACTGAGGGAATCCATGCAGATAAAAGAGGAAGAATCTGGTTTCCTTTTGCAGCCCATAGCAGGGAGTGCAGGAGGAGGCAGTGGAGGCTGCCAGGATTGCTGCCCATTGGAAGAGCAAGTGATCTTTAGTGGAACACAAACAGATTTTTAGAAAAGTGATTTTTTTCCCCTGCCCTCTGCTCACCTATTGCCCTTTTTTAATCAAAGAAGTTCACTTTGTTTATTTTTCTTGAAGCTCTTCTTCTCACAGCTTTTAACTTCAGCGTTTTTTCCTTTGCTTTTGCCTTTTGTCTTCCTGCTTCTCCTCCATTACTGTCATTATGAAGGAGGGGAGAACCAAACTCTCATCTTCTGTCTCCTGATCGTGCTTGTTTTTGGTGTTACCCAGAAATTAGACTGTTGGACTCTGGTTCTTGCTAATGTTACCAGTTCCAGGAGCGGTGCAAGGGCTGACTGAAGAGCTCTGAGCTTCCCCAGCTCCCTGCCAGTGCTGGCAAGGGGAGACGTGGGACTGTGGAGCTCCTTCTGTCTCCTCTGGCGGAGCTTTGTTCCAGCTGTCCTTGGGGCAGGCTGTGTAATGGGGATCTGTGTGGCAGGAGAGCAGTGCTGAAAGCCAGCACAGTGCTGCCCCGCCGTTATCTGCAGCCTTTCTGATGTGTGTCTGAGTCTGCCAGGCACCTGCCACTGTCCAAACAGTTTTTGTGACTCTTCCAGTTTCTGTGACAAACAGGTCTGTGCGTGGTTGCCTCAGTCTCTGTTATTCCTCCTTACAAGATGGCTGTAAAAAGTTATTGGTAGCACAGTCAGCAATTAAAGCTATGATTTTTATTGAGTACTGTCTCCATTTAAAAATGGATTTAGGAATAACTGCTGTCGCTGATTGGGGCCATGCATGTTTGCAGCCCCATGCTGCCATCCCTGCAGTGGGCTCCTTGTGGCCTTTCTTGCCAGCTGCTGCCAGAAGCAGGCCTTGTGCCCATCCCTCTGTCATGCTGCCCTGCAGCTCGTGCCAGCTGGGTCAGCTGCCTTGGGTAAGGCCAGGCCAGAGATGCTGTGTTCTTGCAGCCCTGCTGCTGTCAGCTTTATCCTCTTGTTATACTGGTGGTCCTGCCTGGGGGTCTGGGGCTTTCCTTCATGTTGACTGGGATTGCTGGCTATGAAGTGCTGCAGGTGATGACTCGCACCCACCTCTGATGAAAGTGTGTGTTCAGGCATTGGCTGGCACTGGCCCAAGCTGCTGATCCCGATGCCTCATTATGCTTTGCTGTCTAGTTATGTGGGTTATTCACTTCCTGATTTAACTATTGTAAAATCCTCGATAGCGTTCTGCACAGTGGTTAACAGAAGTGGCTCTAAGAGGCCACACTGCAGCAGCTTGAGCAGGGCCAGTTACTGAGGCTGCTGCTCTTGCTGGGCTGCTCCACTTCTTGCTGCACGTTTGAGCAAGTGCAGACTGCTCAGAGCAGAGCCCCAGCTGAGTGCTTGCTGCTCTCAGGTAATGGCTGGTTTGGTAGCTGATGCCTACTTGCAGAGGTGCCAGCTGGTGTGGCTGCTAATTCTTCTGCCTGCAGGTGCACCCAGGTTCTGTTGCAAGCACTCAGGAATGTTCAGTAATTAGAAACCTGTCCTAAAAATGTGAGATCACTGCTGCCTGTCTTTGTGTCTGTGTCTCTAGCTGCTGCTAGAGTTACTGCTTTCAGCTTTTTGTGTGTGTGGGAGAGGTGCTTATTCCTTTTTCTTTTTTAGTGCATAGTTCTGGGAGGAGAAATCATGGTTCTCTTCTGAATCAGCTCACTTAACAGCACAGGCTTACAGGCTTCCAGCAGTAGCAGATCATGAGAGTGCAGAAAGCACTGCTTGCTTGATTTGTTTCAGCAGGATGGAGACCTGAGCCCTGTGCTAGCCCTGCCCCAATTGTGTGTAGCAGAGCTCATGCTTTTATTGCTGCTTTCCTTGCCTTCTCTTCACCTTAAGCACACAGACATGCACACAACAACAACAAAAAAACCCTGCTACCCAAATAAATCCATCTGGTTCCTGTCTCAGCCTCATTTAACCTCCTCTTGAAGAGATTGCATCACATGGTATTCAGCTGAAACCTATTACCTTGCATGCCCAAGCACATCATATTGAATTACCTTCACCCATAGGCCTGGAGTGTTTGTTAATAGCTAATGGCATCTTCTAAGTTTGAGGTGATTTATTTGAGTACACTTCTGTTTAGTGGCACTGCGTGTTGGTGTTTTAACCAGAGCTCAGCACAGGGGTGCAGGTGGGCTCTGCAGGAAAGGTCAGGAGGAGCTAAGTACGGGCTTGCTTCACGCCTCCTGAGTGCAGCAGAGCCAAACTGACCTTTCTGTGTATTCCTATTGTACTGTTGTGTTAAAGGGCAATGTAATTTGGCAGAAAATAACCCCTTTGTGTACATTCCAGCTTGTCCTCAGCTATCAGAGGAGTTAGTGGTTGAGCTTAGATTCACAGTGATGCACAGTCTGTCCAGTGGCGTTCAGCATCACTGCCCGATTCGTCTGGTGGCCTCCCAGTGGGTTCACACAGCCACTGTGTGTTAGCAGAGTTTGAGCCACGCTTGGACAGAGAGCTCTCGTGGCTAGATCAGCGAACAGTGCAGCTTATGAAAGCAACAGATTACGAGTTCTTTTGGATTGATGGGGATAAATACACTCTACCAAGCATGTGAGATTAACCGCTCTCGCCATTAACCATTGGCTGGTCCCAGAAGTCAGAGATGGTCTGTGTCTGACTTGTCTGTGGTGGTATCTTCCTGACACCCCCTCTCTTAAGCTATTTTTATACTATTTCTTACCATACAGGTGGAGCTTGAGGGACTCTATCATACATACCTTTATTCTGATTGATGTAAGATTCTCTCACCTTGTTTTTAAGGAGTGCTTGCTCAGTGAGGAGTGGTCGCACCATGGAGGCTGGTAGCTTTTTTGGATGGAGGTGTGTTTGGGTATTATAATGAGTGCATAATGAGCAAGGTTCGCCCAAAGGACAGCATTTGGTCAAAAAATAAGTCTTGGCCCAGGGCAGCAAACATTCAGCTTGGTGTCACCATATCCCCATCCTGGCATCCTTCTTTGAGTCGGTCCATCAGGTTCTCCTCGTGTTGCCGACACCTCGGCTTGCCCAGGGAGCTGATGTGGGTCACAGAACTGGGCCGCAGTGTCCACTCAGCTCCACCCTCCGTGCCTTTTATTGGCATACCAGCTACACTCTGATCCTGTACCTCTGTGAACAGCATTGTACCATAATTTCTAGTGAACAATGCTATACCTTCATTTCCAAGGCACCTACAGCCATTACTGCACAGCCACCAGCCTCAGGGAAGCAAGCATTGATCATGGGAGCAGCTTCACATGGCTGCACACAGTGAGGGCTCTGGGAGATGTGAGTGAGTGAGTGGTGCACTGCATGCTCATAGGATGGAAGCAGGATGATCCTGGGGGGATGGGGCCGTGTGGTCCCCCCACATCTCCAGGGATTTTGTGGGAAGGGAGCAGGACTGCCATGGCTGTCCCCTCCCACTGAGGTGAGAGTCCAAGTCTCACTGTTCTCCCTTAGCTCAGAGAGATGAGGGAGGAGTATGGGTTCCAGGTAGAAAAAAATTGATTGTAATAAATCAAAAGCAATCAGCTTGGGATCTCTGTGTTCAGGTTTTACTCCTCGAAGATGTGAAAAATCAAATGGTCAGGGTTATTCAATTACAGCTCACACCAGCAATGGGCAAATCTGATAATGGTGAGGGCCTACATCAGTATTATTTATGTGACGTGGCACTGTGCTTGCTGTCGGGTAGGAACCTGCAGAAGTCCTACAGGTGTCCAGATCTCTCTCTCTTCCTCTCACCTCTTTTTTAATAACTGAATAACCTCATCCAGCGTCCCTCTAAGATCAATAGTAGTGCAGGGCACGTCATGACAAACTGGAAAACATTTTCCCCTGAGTGAAGGCAGCGTGAGTCAAACCTGAGGCTGTGAGCAGCTCTGCTGCTAATGGAACCAGGCAGAGGTGCCACGGTACGTTAAATGACAGCAGTGTGCAGCCTGCTCTGCTGACCTCCTGCTGTACCCACATTGCTAGCTCAGTGGCTTTAATCTCCTTCTCTGCTAACATTGTTTTTAATTGGTGTTTCAGGGTAGTGTTTCAGGGTAGTGTTTCACTGGTGCTGCCTTCCATTTGGGAGCCTTTGTGCTCTTCCCTGTCCTGCCATGGAGCTGGGGAGATGCTGGAGGGCTGCGAGTGAGGGAGGGTTGGCAGTGGAAGCGCTGCAGCCTTCGTCCCCTGAGCATTGCTGCGGCCTTCCCTGGTAGACGTGGATAAAATAAAGTTGTAAACAGAAAGAGGAGCTGAAATAGCAACATCGATAGTTTCCAGATAATGATCTAATTAGCACAAACAAGCTTCCACTAATGACTCTTGTTCTTCCAGCCCTTTCCTTTCTGCTCACCTGTTTTTATTGACTTCTGTGGCAGGGAGCAGCTCTGCTCCCTACCTCTAGGGCTGAGGCTTTGGAGATTTGTGTGTTGGCTTGGTCGAACACCTGTGGGATGGCTGCTTGCAGAAGAGGGAGGAGGCAGATGTGCTGCTTGGCTTCTTTTGCTAGAGGCCACGGGGAAGCTGTGCTCCAGCTGCATGTCCCTCATGAAAACAAGGCCAGTGGCATTCACATGTAACTTTCATGGAGTTTTACTGTTCTTTGGCCAGTGAGCTTCTGGGCGCCCAGTGCTGGGGAGGAGGGCAGCTTTGCCGGGGCAGTGGAGTGGGGCAAGGCTGCCTAGAGCTAAGGCTGTGCTGCTCCTGCACTGGGGGGAAGGTACTGAGGCACCACGAGCAGTGTGCAGCCTATTGATTCTGACATAATGGAACTTGATACAGATGTGCAAGGGTGCAATTACAAGAACATTATTAATGCTGATGAGTCTTGGGCTAAAACAACTCTCCAGACTAAAAAGCTCAAGCAAACACGTTGGCAATCCCCAGCCTCCCAGCCCATTGTTGTTCTGGCTGCTGATTTGCAATTCTGAGCCTCACTTCTCCCAGCCTTGCCCTTCTGACAAGCGGAGCTGCGCTCAGACCTGCTGGGAGTGGTTGCAGCCAGATGCTGGGAGGCTCCAGTGCTGAAAGCTGTCAGTGCACGGAGCTGTTCTGGGTGTTTTCAGCTGAGAACTGAGCTCTGCTCTGATGAAGCCGTAACAGAATGCTGAAGAGGTTTTATTCAAATCGAGGTGTTACTGACTAATCCCTCCTTGGAGCACTCTGATGCCCTGGGTTTCCTGGGCTGCTTTTTCTTCCTGAGAGATTTTCTTTTTCTTTTCTTGACCTTCAAAGCCAACAAGGTTAAACTTCATGTGTAAAAGGCCCAAACCTCCCTCAGACCGTACTTCCTGTGCCCAGGTGTTAAGGCTTGGGTACAGAGGTGTCAGATATGTTGTGGGGTGCCTGGGAGCTCTTGCGGTTTGTGTTGGGATGGCAGCACAGTTAGTTTCTGCTGCCCAGGGAGGGCAGGACTCGTTTTGTTCCTGGATGTGGCCAGGGGCACGGTGACTTTGCTGGGCAGGAGGGCTATCAGGGGCTGGAGGGAGGTTTTCCTGGGATTGCAAAGCTGTTCTGGTGCCTGAGCACTGACACACCGCCATCGGCAGCTCTGCACAGCCCGTGGGGTTTGTGCCCACCCTGGGGGGTTGGGATGTGCTGTGAGCAGAAGATGTGGGTGGGACGTGGCTGCATGGGGTTGGCAAGGGCACTGCAGCCCGGAAAGGACTGAGCAGAGGTGCTGGAGCACTTATATAAAATATCTAAATAAATCTTTAATATTTCTAATTGCAAATGTACATAAATTGCACGGCCACATCATTTCTTTGAACACCAACAACTTTCTCTGTACATTATTACATAGTTTAAAAGGAGCTGAAGGAGATTCAGCAAACACTTCCACTTTGCTTTTTTTTTTTTCATTTTTAAACATACTTACAAAAAGATTTTTTTTTCTTTATAAGAGGATATAAAACATAGCGACTGCTTATCAGGAACAAGTATCAGCTTAAGCAGATATACAGAGAGAGGTATATCTTAAGACACAGTGATGTATGATAAAGGAATATGTGAACATGGAGACTGCACTCTGGGGTGCTGGCAGCTGATGCAGAACCACGTGGAATTTACAGCAATGTCACAGCTCAGGTAACCTGTGAAGTCAGTGCTTGAACGCGACACCCTTCTTCAAAGCATGATTGGTTTGGGATGTTGTACAATGCTCTCAAGACTGGATTTGGTTTGGAAAGCCCATGCTTCTCTCATCTCCCCTCTCCCCATCCCCTCCCTCTAATATTCCTCAAGGGAAAAGGTGCCAGTTACCTGCAGGGCTGGCCCAGGGCTCAGCTGGTTCCGAGCAGGACAGGGCCACACAGCCGCGCCTTGTGGCTGAGCAGTGTCCTCTGGGGCTGGGGAATGGTGGTGGCTGCAAGCCCACACTCTCCACGCTGGGCAGGGTGCTGCGAGTCCTGGATCAGACCTTAGTGTGTCTCGTGTTGCACGGTGGTAAGGATTTAAGTAACAGGAGAAACCTGTGAGCATTCCCAGCGTTGGACGCAATTTGGGGACTGCTCTCCCAGCAGAGACTCTGGTATCTTGCTCAGGTCCGCTGTGTCCTTCTCCCTTCAGGAATATTCACAGCAGAACCCGTGTCCTGCGCCCCGCAGCGACCTGCGGGCTGGCTGCCAGGCCGGCGGACTCAGCATGTTCTCACAGTGCAATCAGTGCTTTACAAGCAGAAAACAAAACCAACCAGACTCAAATGACAATGCAGAGTGACACAGGACTCTTTGGATGGCAGCAGGATTTGCTTAATCTGGTGCAAAAGGGGCTGGTGACTGTGCTGTAGTATTAATTGGCATGGGGAAGGGCCCGAGTCCCTCCGGTTAGTTGGCACTGCACTTAAGCCATAATCCCTGTCCAAAAGGATGGTACTCAGAGTCTGCAGAGACCCCGGAGTATTGTTCAATCCATTCCATCCCCCTTTACACAAAATTTTCCTCATTTTTTCTGTTTTTGCTACAGATTAACAAAACCCCAAATCATAACTCTTAAAACAGAATCCTTGAGGTGGGCCAACCTCAAACCTGGATCCCTGGCTGCTCCCCCTTCCCTCAGGTGCCCCATGGGGAGGAGGCTGAAATCATAACCTGGGGCTGGATCCAGATTTGCCAGCTGGAGTCCACCTCTGCTGAACAGCAGTGAGATACAGCCAAATCTTGACCAAATAAGCAGCACCAGAAGTAAATTACTATATACAACCGTTAGTGAGATAGATACGTTACAGTAAACACTGAAAACATTTACAAAAAATATTAAGACTTGTATTAAGATAAAAATCTGAGTGTGTTTTAGTCTTGTTTACACTTTGACAAGTTTGCACTAGAACAGCCTCTTATTTCAGAAAGCGCAGAATGAAAAGGAAAACGGAGCAGATCACAAAACATCACGCATAGTGGTTGCTTGATGCGGTGCTGTGAGCACCTCCTGTAATTAACTGCCTCTGCTATTGCTACGCCAGGCACCAGGGCTGGGGCTGCAGCTGGGTACCTGGCACTGCCACTCTCTCTCACACACACACACACATATATAAATGTACAGTTTATAAATAACAGAAACACAAACAGAAGTAACAGAACTGAGCTGAGCCTGGATCTTAAAACCTATCCCCAAACCTTGACAAGGGAGGGCTGTACTTAGGTCCAGTTGTTGACTCTTGCAGCGTAAGGAGAAACAGGAACAAGGGGCTGGGGAAGCTCCGCTGTAAAGATCTCGTTCTGATTGGAATTTTGTTTCATACTGGCTTAGGAAACTATGCAGCTCCAGAAGGTACTGGCACTGGAACTTGGAAGGTGTTATTTTTTAGTAACTCACTGTGGAAGGACGTGAGCAGCCTGCTCGTGCAGCAGGACCATGTGCTCAGTGATGTGCACATCTGAGGTTACCCAGGATTTTCTGACAGATCTTGGGGGGGGGGGAAAGAAAGGAGGGGAATGGCGGTATAAAAGCAGTGCCTTGGCTGGGGGGCGAGCAGATGTACTGCACTTTGCTTCAGCACTAACCAGCTGTGGTGTGGGTGGGTCTTTCTTCCAGCTCTTACAGGGCACTGCACTCCCACGTTGTGTCCACATACAAATGGAAGCGCTGCCTGCGGGGCATCTGCCCTGTGCCCTGGTAGTGCTTCCATTCCTTTATGTTGAACAACTTCCATCTCTCCCAACACCAATATTTTGGAGCTCAGAAACAATCGGCTCTAAAAATACATCTCAGGGCAAGAGCAGTTTAAAAGTCTTTTTTAGCAGGGTTCTTATCATGTATATGAAGACAATGGCAGAAGTTACGTGTATGAACCAAACTGTTCACGGTACCCTGTGTATTCCTAACCTGCCTGGGTCTTTCTCCAGTTGTAACCTTGTCAGCTGTGTGAGGTTCTTCAAAGACATCTGTGCTATCCTCCACATGCTGTACTCGGCATAAACACTCAGTGATTACTTTTTTCTGAGGAGCTCCTTTTGGGGTCTCTGTGTACTTGCACCATGCTGCAGGCGTTGGTGGGGCGCGGAGACCTCAGTGCAGAGCAATGTGTTCGCTCCTCCAAGGACCAGAGCTGCAGCAGCTGCAGCTGCACCAGGTGTGGCCCAGGTCTTCCAGGCAACAGAAAAACATTTACAAAAATTAAAAAAAATCATCTTAGATTTTGAAAGCAATTGCATGAGGAAAGATGCTGTTAGTGAGCCTTACAGCTGTGGGGCAGCATGGCAGTGCAGAGCTTATGGCACATCGCGTCCTGCTCAGGCAGCCCGGCGAGGCTGGAGGTGGTACCTAAGCTGTGCAGAGCTCAGTGAACGTCCTAGTACCTTTGACTGTACATTTACACGTGGCAGGAGGAGCTAGGACAGGCGGTCAGCAGTGTGTTAAACTTTAGTGGGAGGAATAGGCAGATGTCCTGTACACTGTACACTGTCATCCGTGTCTCAGAGAAAGCTCTCTGGCTCTTGGTCCGAGTGACCTGCTCTGAGACTGGGAGTCATGAAGGACTAACTGAACAACCACAAAGCAACAAACACACCGTGGCGGCAGGGCAGCGGCACGATCCCCCGTTAAGGAGGTGACCCCTCCGCCGAGCAACATGTCTGTGTGTGCCGGGGCTGCGTGTCTCGGCAGTTAGGAAAGTCTAATCCTGGCTTATGCCTGCACAGTGCTCCTGACAAGGGGGCTCTCGGTGGTGGCTGCTGTTCCTGTTGGTTACTCCCTTATGACCATGTTTTACATTCTTCAAGCCGGTTAATTTCCATGCAGTGCTCATTCCCAATTTAAAGAGGACAGTATTCCAGAAAATGGGCTCTTTTTTTTTTCTAATGCATACTGTGAAAGAAAAGAAATACAATTACCGATCTTCATGGTTCTTCATCGCCGTTCTTGTTTCTTTGCCTTTTTTTCCTCCCCAGAAACAGTAAAAATCTCTGCACAGAGCATGACATCCCCATAATGAACCCTTTGTCAAGCATGAAGCTGGTGACGTTGCAGCCTGGCACTCCCCCTCTCCTCCACAGTGGGCACCAGCAGCAAATCCAGACCCTGCACCTCACTCACAGCTTGGGGACAGCAAGCTCAGGTAACCTTTAATTTGTTCTGTGGTTATAATGTGTGTAGTAGGGAACACAGTGCCCTGGAACTATTGCTTTACAAAGACTTGTCCCCAGTGTTTGTGAGAGCAGAAGCTGGGAGCGGAACCAAGAAATCCTTCCATAGGGCCCAGTTCCTCCCTCCACTGGCACAGGAGCCTGGGGCCTATCCTGCTCATAGGGGCTGCCCAGGGCCCCACAGCCCCAGCAGCACCCACACGGCCCCCACATTGCACTGAGTGAGCCCTGACCATCCTGCTGGGCTCTGCCCCTGTATGGGCAGAGTTAGTTAACACTAATTTGCTGTGCAAATGCCCTCTGGACAGCTACCCACTGCAAAAGTCAGCAGCAGCACAAAAGCTACATAAGGAAGGCCAAAGGCTCAGGGATTGCTCTGGGGATGGGGCTGTGCTCCAGGGGGAGTCACAGGAGGAGCAGGCCAGGCTCCTGCCAGCCCTCGTTCAGCACGCGCTGCCGCAGGCTCTGCCCAGATCCCTGCATTTTGCTTACTGCAGCGGCAAGGACGTTACTCCTTGCTGGGAGGGGGGAGGCGTATCGTCTGGGCAGCTTGGAAAGAAAAGGTTACTTCTGTTTAAACATTAAACACTGATTTAAATCCAACAGTGACAGCAATTCTCAAATATATCTTATTTCCTTATGCCACTCATCTCACACTTGATCTTTCCGTCCCTCAATGTGCTGGCATTAGCATCTCCCACAAAGGCTCAGTCAAGCGCGCCGTCCGCAGTAAGGAGCTGGGTTCTCTGGGGACAGAGCAGCCGTTCTCTGAAGCCGCGGCTCACACCTGTGCTGCACGGTCTCTCTGGCCAGGCCTCCTCCTGCGGCAGCGCCCTCCGCGGGTTAACAATTACTGCTGTTTCTGAATTCTCCATTCTCTGTAATCTGCAATTTAGTTGGGTTTGTGGGGGAGATCCCATTACGTGTCTGCATGCTGTACCTCTCTTTCAGCTGAGTAAGGGCACTCATTAACCGTGCGTTGGCAGCATCCAATGAAGCAATGCGTTTCTCCTGCAAAGAAACAGACAGAGGGAACCGTCAGTGGAAACGCATGGAGACCTGCCTCTGCGATGCCACGGGTTGTTGGGAGCTAGCAACCCACGGGCCTTTGGGACCAGGACCCTTCAGCAGCCCACTGCTGACAGCAGGTCTACAAATGGCTTTGCCTGTGTTTTCCCCTGCTGCTGCCAGGTGAGCAGACATCTCTGCAAGCTGTGTCATCCAAGCTGGCCTGACAGCAGCCACATCCCAGCCAGAAATCTCTGTGTGCCAGACTGGGTTGATGCTGGGGCAAGGTGCTCTGCAACCTCCCAGCAGCTCCGTGTCAGGCTGCATGGCTGTGGCCTGGATTAGAACAGTGCTGGGCTGAGCCGTACCGGGCTTGCGCAAAGTTTCCTTCAGGGAAGCTAAAGTGAAAGCCTCTGAAATTCTGGGTTAGGACATAATTTGAGGATTATTTCTGTGAGGAATAAATACCCTCTCTCCAAGTAGCTCCAGAAGCATCTGCAGGGGTGCACTGGAGTTCTGCATGGCTACAGGAGATCCCCGTCAGAGCTTCTGCCCTGCTCCCAGGGGTTACTGCCTGCCTCACGGAGGCTTTGGCGCATCAGCCTTTTAAACAAGCAGATTCTGCGCTGAATTAATTTTATCATACTGTGTTCTAATTGGTCCTCAACAAAACGGAGATAAAAGTGCTTTTTCTAATTTTTCAATGATACAGAAATTGTGTTGTTTGCTCTAACTGCAGCTGTTATGAAGACGATAAGATTCCTGTTCTAAAGCATAGTTCTCTCCCAAGGTGGTTATTCCTGTCAGTGTTTAATTGATTTTGTTAGTGTAAATAAATGCCTTAAATGACTTGTGGCCTCCCAGGATGGCTATGATGGCATAGCTTATCCTCACTGATTACACTAAGGGGTCCAGTGCAGTATCATGGGGACAAGAGCAAGAGCTGCTGTGCTGCAGCCTGATCCTGCCATGCCTGCACATTCCTGCTGTCTGCTGTGAGCAGGCAGAATGGAAACAACACAGAGGGGCACAGCAGTTTGCATGTGTAACTCCGAGGATCACACACAGTGTGAGATAACGAGAAGCAGAAAACTGTGTGCCACACAGGCTTGGGTGAGAGCCCCATAGGGAACAGGGCAGGGCCCGGAGGAGCTGCTGCTGGCTGCAGCCCCCAGCAATGCGCCCCACACTCCCCCTTATCTGCCGGGCTTTGCCCTAATGCAGCAGGGAACGTATGCTGATTTACTGGCTTGGAACAAATTACTGTACAGGAAAACAGTGATTCCTTTCACAAAGTTACCACCGTCTCATCTCCTTTTTAATTAGCTATACAGTAAATTAGTCATGAGCGGTGACTCACAAGAGATTAATACGGTCATTAAGAGAAAGCCTACAATTCACTAGCACCTAGCCACAACCCGAAGCTGTCTAAACAAATGAAAAGATGATGGGGTGTATTTTCAGATCCTTTGTTCCAAGCACAGTATTTTCCATCATCATCTGGTGCACCTCTGCCATTCTAATCTGTACCACTAACTGTGCTTCCCTCAGCCCTGGTACAGTCCCGCACAGACTGACCGTGGCCCTGGGCATCCCTACAGGGAGCAGGGTGCTGACTCCCACGTGCTGACCATTTGCACAAGGTCAGTCCCCTGGCACTGCCATTCCATGCTCCTCCAAGCTACAGGCCCTGCCTCCTCCCCTCTGCCCCCCCTGCCCTGCAGGCATGCTTTCCTTCCCTGCTCTGTGCATTTGCTCTCGTCTATCATTCCCCTGTCCTTCCGTTGGCTGTGCCCTTCTCAAGACTTTGCTCCAACCACCTCCTGGCTGCTCGGCCTGCTGCCATCCCCACATCCTCCACGTCACCTGCCAAATGCCAAGGCTGGAAAAAGCTGCAGGAATGCAAATGCTCTGGCAATAGAACACTGTCCTGCTGAGGGCTGACCCACCCTGTCACTGACTGCAGCTTTGTGCTGATGCACCCCATGCATGTGTCTGACCGCACTTGATCTGGTGCTGCTGCACAGCAGGGAGGCTGCACGTTGGCAGAGTCACCCCAGAGTGCTGCAGCCCTCGGTGTCAGGGACTCACCTGTGCATCGATGATCTTCTGTTTGGAGTCCACGGCAGCCTGCATTTCTGCGTGGTCTTTCTTCAGCTCCTCCTCAACTGACATCAGCCTGATAGCCAGACAGACAAGAAAATAAGAACATGTTTTCAAGACGCGGAGTGCAGCATCTTTGTACTGGTTTGTACTAGTTAGGGAAGTGATCTGAGAGACTGGGGCAGCTGGAGGAAAGGGGACCCTGCAGGCCTGAAGCTCCTGTCTCCCTGTGGTACAAGTTGGCTTTGTGAAAAGCATGCTTTATTGAGAAGAACAAAAAGTACCCTAAAGGCCCTCAGAGAAAGGGCAGGGACAGCTTCAGCTGGATGCCTCCTCAACACTGAGGAAGCAAAGGCTGATATGCACCTCTGAAACATGTAGGAGGAGGTGTGAAATGGTAGAGACCCCGGCCTGCAGCCCCCACCATCCAGACGAGGTCTGGGCCCTCAGCTGAGAGTGCAACAGTGAGGCACACTGAGATGCTCCCACAACAAGCAGCTGTGTGTTCAAACAGAAGAGGGACATGGGCAATGCCACCACCTGCTGTTACACACAAACCAATGGTTCAGCACATCATTTTTCTGGCTATTAATTTTGTCTAGACAACCCTAGAGCACATTGCCCAAGAGCTTAAGTGATTAAGGCCAGGGAAGGAAGACTCCTTTGTGAATGCTGATTAAAAGCAGAGACATGGCTCGGCTCAGGTAAGGTGAAACTAGCGGGACTGAACAGCGTGGTCAGCACTAATGCCAGCTCTGCTGCCTCCCCCAGCTGCCCTGTACCTGCTGATGATGCCCTTCATCTGAATCTCCTTATCCTCCTGCTGTCTCCGCAGCCGCTCCTCACTCTCCTCCAGCCTGGCCTGGTACTCCAGCATCAGTTTCTGCGTTGTCTCCTCCTGGCATTTGAAGCGTGTCTCGTACTCCTCCAGCTTCTTGTTGGAGATGCGCAACTTGTCCTGCAGCACCACCAGGTCCTGCTGGTACTACAGCACGCGGGGACAGACAGGAGGAGAAAACACCTGAAGCATGTCATCACGCATGGCTTTGCCCTTGCCAGGGTTTCCCCACAACCCGACTGTGCCCCTCTCCTAGCTGCAAACCCGTATCAGACAACCCCGCTTGCTGACACCTCCTCTTCGGTCTTCTCCATGCTGCGCTAGGAGCGGCGCTGCGTCCCGCGGGGCTGGCACGGCGCTGGCACGTTCGGAGAATGAGCTGTTAGCAGAGTTCAGCAGTTCACATGGGGAAAGCAGGTTAGAGTGACTGAATGGCAAATGCACCTTCCTCACACCACGCACAGGGCTAAACACAGGCAGGAAAAGCTGAATTGGTGGGATTTTGGGTTAATGCGCGAGCTCTTCAGCCTGTATCAATAAACAGGAGTGCTCCGGAGATGCTGAAGGCACAAGTGCAGCAGCCCCAGCTGGAGCGGGTACAGCTGTCTCCTGGATGGGGCAGCTCAGGGCTGAGCTGGGCAGGGGCAGTGCTGCAGCCCCACATCTCAAACCCTGCAAGCAGATGGCAAATCAGGGCTCGGTCCCAGAAGAGCTGCTGCATGAAGCCAAGACCCCACAGGCTGTGCCAATCACACAGCTGAAGCTAAACAGCAGCAGCAGAAGAATCACATAAAGCAATTATGAAAACAGAGCTTTCTGACTCAGCAAAGCCAGGTTCAGCTGTTGGAGAGCATTCAGTGCAACTTACTTTGCTAAAGGAAAATGCAGTGCAAATCTGTGTAAGAGTTTAATTTCAAAATTATCTTTGAAAACTATTAAAAAATCTTAACTGTAATGACCTTAGAATAATTAACACACACCTGACGTTGTGAGAGCTGTGAGTCAGACTGGAAAAAAAAATCACCTGGGCCATGAGAGCAGTTGCAAGGCCACAGGTGTTGCATAAGGGCAAAGAGGAACATGCTGAATCCTGAACCGTGTAGCTGAAAACAGGGCCCTGCCCTTCGGCCATCTCCAGCCATGTGAAGCATTCACGTTATGAATGTTGTTGTATCCCGATGCTGTGAGTCCTGCTGGGGAGCTTCCCTGACAGATCAGCTCCTTTGGAGAGGGAGCACAGCCACTGTGCCCTGTGCCCCAGCTCACATAAACACTCCTCTAAGAAAAACCTCTCCTCTGCCCAAATGACTGCAAATGACTCCAGGCTGAAGATGTGTGAGGCTGAGGGGCCTCCTGATGGCTAAAGGCTGAGTGGGAAGGGGCTGTAAGCTCCTCCCACCTGGGCACAGACAGCCACAACAGATCGCTGGTTTTTTTCCTTTAGCAAAGCTTTTATGAGGCACTGAAAGGACACAGTTTGCATGTGAAACTGGAGGGATGGGAAACATAGATGCCCAAACAGATGCACAGAAGCACTGAAGTCAGAAGGGAGTTGCTCACATAGGAAAGATTAAATACCTACCCTACCCTTAAAATAGGAGCAGCGTGAGTGCAAGTGATAGCAGGTGAGGCCTCAGAGCCTGAAAGAGTCACTCCTGTCTCTACAACACTTTCTCACTTTTGGTTACCGTTCAAGTCTTACAGTAATCACGCTAATGATGATCTTCCATGTCAGTGATCTGACAGCAAAGTAACAAAAGATGCTGCGTGGCAATGAGACACCAGGGGCAGGGGGACACCTGTGGCCTTAGGACAGGGACCGGTTTGCTGCAGAAATGAGTTCCTAACCCTGACCTCAGCTCCCTGGAGCAGGTGCTGGTGAGCTCTGCTGCCCATAGGAGGCCAGCCAGAGCCAGAAGGCAGCCAGGCAGGGCTGAGGGACACCCACCCCACAGCCCGCGGCACTTCTTGTGTGGCCCCTGTGCAGCACAGGCTGTCACTGCTGTCCCACTGCAGAGCTGCAGGAGCACCAAACCTCTCTGAAGCCCTTCAGTACCTGAATGCAGCAATAACACAGTGCAGAACGCACAGATCTGGAAGCACTGCTTTCGTCTGCTGCCTACTGGTGTCTGCTTAGGTCACATTCACAATTTCTGTACATGTGCAAATAATGTCAGCTAACCACGTAGCTGAGTGTCTGATCAGTGCACGTCTGTGCTTGCAGGAGTACCCAAGGAGGAAAGAACCCATAAAAAACAGGTTGAACTCTCCCATCTGCCACACTACTGGGGGGAGCCCCCACCTCCCGCTTCCTGCTCTGCCTCTTAAAGGTGAGAGCCCCAGAATGATATGATCGAGCAGGGGAAGGCTACTGTTACAAAACCAGAAATGTTTGTGCTGCAGAACAGGAAACAGCTCAGGGAGGGAGAAGCCTGCAGCCTGCGTGACCTGCTGGAAGCACTCTGTCGCTGGGATGCAGCAAAGCACGTTTAGGAAACATCCCAAATGCCCAACTGCAGACACCCTACAGTGCCAGGCTGCTGAGAAGTGCCAATTCTGCAGCAGCTCAGGGCCCCTCCAGCACTGGGGGCTCCAGCTGAACCCTCTGGCTCTGACTCACTGGCAGACCCCAGACAAAGCCTGGAGCAGTGTCACTGCATCAGCAATGTCACACCAGGCCCCAGTGCTGCATCCAAGAGCAGAATCTGGACTTAATTTTTAGGTCTCCTCACAGCCTCTTACCACGGGAGCAGCTCCTTGCTACGCATCCCTGCAATTAGGCAGGAGGGTGCCTGTATCCTACCTCTGGTCTCTTTTCTGGGTGCATTTAATTTATTTTCTAAGCCCTCCTTCCCCTGCAGCCAGGGGGAAGTAACAGGCACTGGCTGGCTCCAGGTGATGCTGCAGAGCAGCCCTGACTCCTGGCTCCCGCTTTTCTCACTTGCTTCCATCAGGGTAATTCCAGTCAGTGTGTGCAGCCCTCCCCGGCCGTCCCCAGCAGCGCCCTGCGAGCAGCAGGGCTGAACAGCCCGACAGCCTCTGTGGGGCAGCGCGGGGCCAGCCTGCCCCCAGCTGCAGCTCAACCACATTCAAGGAAATCCTCTCTCTATTTAGAAACTTGATTCAATCCAATCAGGTTTTACCTTTTCTGCTTGGCTGAGCTCGTCCTTATTCCTGAGCTTATCCCTGTGCTTGGAATCTGGGTCAATGCTTTCATCTTCTAAAAACTGCATGTTCATATTCAAAAGCCAAGCAGCAGTGCGGTCCAGGGCATTGGGGTTCACAGGAGAAGGGGCCTACAATGAAACATACAACCATAACAAAAGAAAAACCTGTAACAGAAAGGTCATGAAGCCAGGGAGAGCAGTTCCTTCCAAGCCCTCTCCCACACTTCTCCAACAGCAGAGAACAGATCTGAGCTACCAGAGGGGCACGAATACCTCCTGGTGCGCACCTCCCATTATTTTGCATCAGAAACATCTGACAGCCTTTGACAGGCTGAATTCTTCCCTCTGCCATCCCTACGGAACAGGCAAACAAAGGTGCGTGGCAGCGGAACCCTGCTGAAGTGAATGGGCCCAGGTTACTGGAGCAGTCGTCAGCTCTGCGAGCAGAGACTTCACTCAGCTCTTCAGCCTCTACTTCACTGCGCTGTGCTCTTGCTTGTCATGGAGCCTTTGCACAGATAAAACCACATCTTCAAAAATATGCCTTCTTGAAAAGTAACGGTTTCTTCTTGGGTGAGGCTCTGTACTGATGAGGTCCAACTTCCCGAGCTCTCCCGGGAGCTCATGGGGCCAGTGGGCCCAGGATGCAGCGCTGCTCTTGGCAGGTGCTGGGGCTGAGGGCAGGACTGCGAGCTCAGCACCTTCCAGCTGCATTACCAACCTGAGGAAGCGAAGCTCCAGCTATTTCCCCTCCATCCTGGCTCATTATAAACAGCAGTAATTATCCTCTTGGATGAACACAAGGGATCTGGATGACCTGTTCAAGTTAACAAGGCAAAGAGACTGGGAAATTTCTCCTCCATTCAAAGCACTGGCGCTGGAGGCTTTCTCGTGCCATCCTTCAGCCTTGTCTTCATTTCCACAGCTTTAAATCAGAAGCTCAGGCACTGCTCATGGAGCACTGAGGGCCGATCGGAGGAGAGCTGCCCACCTCAGTGACGTAAAAGCCCTGGGTCCAATGCTCTCCAGTAACAGCCTTCTACCTCCTCCTCCTTTCTCTGAAGATGTGGGAAAGAACAGCCTGCTCCTGCCTGGCACAGGTTTGATGGCAGCTCAGGT
Organism: Pavo muticus; assembly: GCA_016647715.1. NCBI lineage: Eukaryota > Metazoa > Chordata > Aves > Galliformes > Phasianidae > Pavo > Pavo muticus. The sequence continues at coordinate 1,903,304 of JACDJE010000064.1, forward strand.
GAACTCAGGAGGTGGAGGAGGCACTGCTGCAGGGCAGGAGCGAGGAGCTCTTCTGAAGGCAATCCTCCTCAAGTGACCACCGTGTGGGAGCTTGGTTCTTGAGCAGCAGTTTTGTTATGATTCGCAGCCAACAGACAGGTGAACTATGCGATTAAGGCTGGGAGGGCATTTTGGGGACTTCAGCTCTTGAGAGGGCAGTGAGGGCGGAGGAAAGCTCTGAAACACCAACCAGCCGGCCAAGGTGACCCAGTGTCCCCAGCGCTCTTCTGGGAGGAACTGCCCCAGCAGGCGGCTGTGGTGGAGCTGTGCCCTCTGCACCTAACAAGTATCGATCCATATTACACAAATGCTGCTACATGGCACGCCTGCTAATGTCAGTGCTTACGAATCAATACAGTGTGCACAGAAAAGCTCTGGATCGGGCTGAAACCGCCTGCAATGGGCAGCACTGCCAGTGGCCTCCACCTCTGCTGCTGAAATGGAACCCGCGCTGAGGAGCAGGCAGCTCTGGCCAACTGTTCACCTTCTCTGGGCTTGTATTACTGTTACAACTCTCCCTTTAGGCACCGAGAGGCCCTCCTGTGTTCATTTTTTTAACAGGGTTATATCTGAAATGTAAAATGAAAAGCAATTTACCCATGCCAGGAAAGCCAGAGGGCCCTGGGTCTGTGACCTACTGCTTCAATTTTAGCACCTTGCACAGCCAGATCTCTGTGCAAAGGAGATGTGCTCCAGGACCTGAGCGCTGCCAGGCTCTGCACAGAAGGGACTTTGCTCTTGATGGGAAAACACCTCTTCCTTCCTGCTCTCGCCTCCCCATGTGCACTCACAGGAGGGTCTAACGGAACAAACTGGAATCTCCATGGACACCATGGCTCTGGGGGAACAGGAGCAGCAGTACAGAGCTTTGTAGGTACACGGAGAGATGAGGGCCCGGTCCAAGTCTGTGAGATGGTGCTGGGTTGGCTATGGCATGGGATGAGAGCCTGCGCATGGAGAGGCAAAGCAGTGACAAGGCGGCAGTGCAGCACAGAGGCAGGGCTGCCAGTGCCCTCGTGGCTCTGCCACCTACCGCCCTGCATCCAGCACGCTCCAACGTGCCACACGCCAAAGGAACAGAGGATGAGCACTTGTCTGTGTCCCATTCCTCAGAGGGCCTCTGACTCAGGCCAGGCTGGGTGCAGGAACTGTGTTACAATCACCATGCTGCCACGAAGCCCGCTCCCACTGCAGCAATCCCCCCCAATTTCTCCTCCGAGTCCATGGCCTGGCCCCCTCCCACCCCCCAGCCGCTTCAGCCCCCCACTCACCTGTTTGTGCATGGTGCGCTGCTTCATCTCGGGGCTGTCGCCCTTGGAGGAGGAGGACTGCTGCCGGAGACGGGCCCCGCTGCCGGGCCAGTCGGGCGAGGAGGACATCATGCTGCCACTGGAAGGCCGCTGGTACTGCACCGTGTTCAGCAGCGAGGGCGGCGTCCTGCCCCGGGTGACGGGCGGCGGTGGTGGTGGGGGCGGTTGGTCTATCCGCCGCTGCGGTCCGGCGCTGTTCTGCCGCGGCATGGTGGGCTGCCCACCCTTCTCTGAAAGCGAGAGCTGCCGCCGGGCCAGTTCCCCCGTCCGGCGGGTGAAGTCCTCGCTGGCGGCGGGGCCGGCAAAGCCGTGTTTGTTGGCCGTCAGCTCCTCGCTGTTGCTGTGGGAGCTGAGCGAGCTGTGGCACTCGGAGCCGGAGTCACCCAGGCCGCGGGGGGAGAGCGGCAGCCCGGCGGCCATCTGGTACACGGGGTTCTGGAAGGAGAGCGGGGCCAGCAGCTGGGGCCGGCCGGGCGCGCTCTCACCGCTCGGCGTGGTGGGCGTCTGGCCCACGCGGCGCACCGTGGCCATACCCGTCATGCTGCTCTGCTGAGTCCGAGTGGTCCACACACCCTGCAACTGCCCGAGGGACGACTGACTGTCATTGAGGGAGTCGGCAGCGCTGGGCGCGTTGGCCCCGCTGTCCAAGAGCCGATTGTCCTGCAAGTCCACCATGGACAAACTCTTGCTGCCATTTGACATCTGCACGTCGGGCTCATTGGCCTCTGAGTAACTGGAGCTTCGGGCAGGCGAGGGCTGTGCCCCAGCAGACCTTGTGACAAAAAACAAGTCCTTGTTTTCAGGGGTTGGAGATGGTAACCGTGTGAAATCTATCAGACTGCGGGGAAGTCAGTGCGCAAGGAAGAGGAGAGGAAAACAAAACACAAAAAAGAAGAGTTGTGAATGCCACACTGGAGCAGGAAAACATGATCACTCAGAAGCAATTGGTGTGGCACAGCTGCGCAGGAAGCAGGCACAGCCCGCCCTGCAGGGACAGTGCAGCAGGAGCAGGGATGTGGGCAGCAGAGGGGCCCTTGGCACGGAGCTCTGTGCCACGCAGAAGGTGTTTGCAGGCTCACAGCACACTGCTCACAGCCTCTGCCTCACCATCCACGCTCTGCTCGGCGTGCTGAAAGCGCACCAGCTTCCAGCTGGCTGTGCCCTCAGCACTCCTGCCTGCCCTGTGCCTGGGCACTAAGCTGCCCTGTGTTGGCACAGCACCCCGCAGGCCAGACCCACACTGTGCATCTGAGGGTCAGACACAGGGCTGTAACTGCAGAGCTAAATCCTAGCAACTGAAAGTTATCCACCCATTGCTCCTGCTGTAGCAAATAAATTCAGGCAATATTGATTTCTTGCAGACAGGAAGAAAGAGCTTTGCAGTAGCTCAATGTGAATGTACCACTGATCAAAGGTGATGCACTGTAAGCAAGTATTTGGGTGATGGCATACTAGTAGAGATCCTCCATAGCATTAAATAATTGTACCTCAAGCTGGGAAGCATTAGAGATGAAAGCTCTGATTAGAGCAAGTCCAGCTCCACTGCTGCCTTTCATTCCTAATTAAACTGTTAAGAGTTATGCAGGTTCCACTTACAAATTATTTTATTAGCAGTGTCTTTCAATTTATGTGGGCTCTATTTCATTTTCCACAAACAGAAACATTTTTAGTCTGCAACACAGTCATCTTTCCCATGAATGAATTTTCTTACATAATTAGGCCTAAAAGTGTGTTTGGTGACTGTGTCCATGAATCACTGCTCGTTAAAAACACCCATTTATTATCCAAGCAGGATGGAGCAGACTGGAACTGATTGTTAGGCCTCTCCAGCTTGCCCACTGGTAGAGGAATGCCCAGATTTGGACCACACTGCATTCAGCACACACCCTGTGTCTTACAAAGATGGATAAAACCAATAAATCCTGCATATGCAGACAGCTTGGTAAAACTCACTGGTTTGAGGTTAGTACCCTCAATGCCCTCAAAGGATGGATGTGTTTCTTCTGCAGCCGAGTGCCTAGAGTGGAGCCCAGAACCAAGTGTTCGATTTCCCATACCACATCCTCAGTTCTGGCTCAGGATGGACCCAGGATGGACCTGCTGACTTGCACTACTGCCTGCTGCTACGCCTAGATTCAGAGCTGAACTACACCCAGTATCACTTTTGCAATTGGAAAGCTTTGCCAATGGATCAGGAAAATCCACACTACACCTTGTCCTGCCTGACCCTGCAGGCGCTCAGGTTCTGGTAATAGGTGAACATTGGGTATTTCCCCAGTCTGTGGCCAGGTCACCTCTTTTGCTCTTACCCAGATAAGTCATTCTCTATCACCATTTTCTGCAGCCCCGCAGAGATGCTGTTGCCAGCACTGGGAGTGGATGCAGTGTGATCGGCTGTGACCGAGACCTGCACGCAGGCTGGGTTACTGAGCGCCGAGTTGACGTCCCTCAGGATCCGCGGCAGAGGGCCAAGTTTTGTTGCAGTGCTCTGGAGAGAAAAAAGCAGAGTTACTACCAACATCTGTAGTTCTGCAAGAAAACTCTGGGTTCTGCCAATTGCTGGGCAGTCTCTTTCAGTGAACTAAGTTGGCAACATTCATTTTCTCCAACATTTAGCCCCTCTGCCAAGGCTACAGCCTATCCCAGAACACACAGCTTCAGAAATCATTTGCAGCTGTGGGGCAGAAGGAAGCAAACACACTTCACGTGGTTCAGACAAAGAAGACAGCTGTGGCCAAGCCTGGTTCAGGTCACTGGATAGAAATCCTTTTAATTTAAAAGGAATCTGCTGGGAAAACAAGGCAGCCTGGTGTTCAGCAGCTCTGCCTTCACATCTCACCATCCTCACCCCTCAGTGATGAACAGCAGAGGCAGAAGGAAGTACTCGCCAGCCTCAAAGAAAGCCACGAAGGATGATCTCCTTCAGCAGCACGTGCAAAGGTGGAACAAGAGCCAAGAGCCAGTAGGAGCTGTGCTGTGCTCCCACACCCTAATGGGCTGGCACTGGCTGGACAAAGAGGGGAGGTGTATGCGGCAGAGCAGCCCATGTGCCCAGCACTGGCCGAATCCTGTCCCTGCAGCTCCCCTACCTGCTCCAGCTGAGAAATGACTTCCCAGAGCAGCGAGTGCAAAGTGGACAGTTCCCGGCCCAGGTCAATGTAGCCTTCAAAGCCAGCTGTGTTTGAGATGGTTTCTGGATTGGAAATCTCCAGTAGGAATCTCTGCATGTTGGTCCACTCATGTTCCAGAAACTGATTCATAAAAGACATATATTCCTCTTTGCTGCCAAACCTGTCAAGACAGCAACACATTTCTCAGCTAAATCCCATAAACAGAGGTGCAGTGAGCAGAATGAGCAGGTACATATGCAGGAAAGAAGGTCAGTGTCTTCCTCTGACATCTGAATGCTTTCAAAGCCTTTGGGATTGCCAGGCTGCCATAAGCAGCTGGTACCGAGCAAGGAACCTAAATTAATTCCAGCCTAACCCAGCTAACTCCTCGTCAGCGCAGGATCTCAGCAGCAGAAATGAAGGTGAAAGCTACAGAAACAAGAAGAAATTATAATACCAAGCCCAATGAGCTGACTGGAGTGCAGTGAGTGATGGCTGCAGGATTCCCATGCTCTCCCCCAGCAATTCTGCAAGCAGAGGCTTGGTCATGTGCAGTCTGCAGGACAGCTCAGCTTGATCGCTTTGGTTTGACTAATGTCAGCTTAGTGAAAGAACCTTTCCTGCAAAGTGCTGAAAATCTGAAAACCCTTTAGGTTAGGGATTGGTCAGGAATATGGAGAATTTCTGTCATCCAGCGTAACACGCTCTCATGTCTTCCACCTGTGTGTGCACACATGTGCATTCCTGGCTGCAAGTGTGTTTACTAAGCTAGCTTCTAAATCTAAGAAGCTTTAGACAGAGACTGTCCATTCATGTTTCAGAAAGCTCATCATTTCGTTATCAGAGCTCAGGATAAGTAGCTCAGAGCTGCAGCCAGAGGAAAGATGCTCAGAAATCTCTTGCTTTATTTCCATCAAACCTATGGGCTTAGTTAGAAACTGGTAGCGTCCCCATTTGCTTCTCTTACCATCCCAGTTCAAACAATCGCACTGTAAGAGCTCCCTGGAGGGACTGAGCTACGCACACTGTTTGGGTGCTGGTCCTGCTGGTGTCTCTGATGGGAGGCAAAGCGGATGCCATCAGCCTCTCCCAACACAGCCATCATGGGACAGATTTCCTGGCTGTGCCTGGGTGTTCTGCTGCTCTGCTCTGTGGTCAGAGTAGTTTGCTTTCCTACTCATAAAACACGTGCTGTTTTGGAAACTTGAATGATCTCCCTGACCTAAAAGTGAGGGTCCCAAAGAGACAGGGAGGAAAAAAACAACAGGAACCAAACAGGCCCTTTGCATCTAGAAAAGGAGCAGCCAGCGTGGGACGCCTGCAGCAGAAGCTCTGCCTGCAGCCTGGGGCTTCCTCCCCCTCCTCAGACCTCCTGCTTACTTGGCGAAGTTGGCCAGGTTCTGGGTGACCTTGGCAATGAGGGTCAAAGTGCGCGCAGTGCGGTCGTCCGGGTATTCCTGCAGGAGACTGAAGAGGGAAGGGGACATGATAGCTGGGCAGAGGAAGCGGAGGAACAGGGAGGCACTGATCAGTCGCTCGCTGATGTCTGGGCGGCCACGGTTGCTGCACTCCTGTCTCCACGAGGCAAAAACTTCTTTGAGCTCCCTTGGGAAGACACTGAAATGACAGGAGGACACACAAGTTCAAGGCCAGGGTGTTTGAAGTACTGCACAGTAATAACTAAACATGCTGTGCACCAGCCATTGGGTATGACAGCCAGACCCTTACACCCTGCTGACCTACAGCAGAACCTCTACCTACACCAGTCACAGGCTTCTGTCTTTTTTTTTTTCCCTCATTTTTTTTTTTCCCCAGAGCATCCATTAAGATATTGAAACCACCCAGGAAAAAGCCGAGACAAAACCTCCAATAACTGGGAAGAGAGATGGGAAACCAAGCAGCTCATCATCACAAGTTATGTGGTGTGCACCACCCTGGAGAGATGGGGCACTGTCTGTGCGCTGTGGGACACTGGAGGTGCACCAGGGTTGCCGGTACAGCTGGTGCTTGGAGGAGGGCTGTGCAAATTGCACTGCTCCTGTTCAAGCTCTTGGAGCAGATCCCATGGAGACAAGGGCAAAGCGGAGCCACACTGGAGTTAGTCCAGCCTTGCAACTGCACCGACCTCATCCAGGCTTCCCAAGACACCAGACCTCCCCCAGGCCAGCAGCCCTTATCGCCGCGATAAGGAGCCGCCTGCCTGCTCTCCTCCCAGCTCCCTGCTCCCACCTTATCCTGTTCCCAGCACAGGCTGTTTATGCAGCTGGATACTCCCACGCAGGAGCAGGCTGACAATGGGTCTCCAGTGGCCCCCGGTACCAACCCTTTTCCCAGCCCCAGTGCCTGCCCTGCCACAACCACCGTCTTTGTTTGAAGCCCAGAGCCGTTCACCTACAGAGCTGGATGGCATAAAAGCAGACCGAAGGAGGTCAGACTCCATTTTAGGTCACACATTTTCTTAACAAACAGCCATTTCAGAGGATGTTTTCCCAGTTTTGCTGCAGGGACTATGTGGGATGAGCGAAGCAATCTGAGCTGGCCCAGTGCCCCACTCTGGGACTGACTGCCCTGCTACTGACCCCCACGTTTGTTGGAAAGAGAAAGCCACGTGTACCGTGCTGCCAGAGATGCTGTCCTGCTCCCCTGGTGCAGAAGCCCGCCCAGCCATGCTTGCTGTGCACACGGGGTGCACATCCTCATGCCTGAGGTTTTCTCTGTCCTGACACGAGCACAACACTCAGCAAACGCTGCCATCGTGTTTGGCTTCTGCTCCAAACTGGATTCATGCTTTCACCCTCGTGAGCTTTTGCCCTGTGCTTTATAAGTAACACCAACCAACATCTTTGGCTGAAAAAGTTCTCTCTGGCTTGATTCGCACAATTGGACAAAGCCCTTTTACTTCACGGTATTTGCCCAGAAATAGGAGAATCCTTTAAGCAATTTAAGGCTTGAGTGATCAGGACAGGTTGTACAGTTACTGGAAAGTAAGCCCTTGGAAACGCATGCACCAGCAGCATGCAGCCCTGAGTGCTGCTCACTGTCACGGGCTGTGAGACCATAAAAGTTTAATTGTGTAATGGCGTATGGAATTCAGTTAGCTGGCTTTATGTGACAAACGGGCCCGTAATTCATTACCCAAGTTTCCAGTAACGAGCTTCCACATGCTGAAATTCTGCTTACGCCGAAACTTTCCAGATGTCCAAATTATGTCATAATTATAACAATTTTCGGTTATTGTAAACCTCTTCCCTCTCTCTGACTCTCTGGCAGATGAGCACACGCACTCCTGGCACTCTATTTAAAGCAAGACCGTTAGCTGTCAGGATCCCTTGGCCAATCCTGAATTCTCAATATCAGCCCAATTAATCCCCAAGAACTGCTGAGCACAAAGGAGCGGGAGGGGATCGCTCAGAGCTGCAGCTCAGCTGCTCCAGCCCTCCTCGGAGCAGTGGGACTGGAGGAACCACCCTTCCATACATTCCCGACTTTCCCTACGTCGCTTTTCAGACCTATTTTTAGGCCAACCTTTTAGTGCTGCTTTGGGTATTTTTAGGAAGGCATTAATTTGAACAATTATTATCCGCCGGTGACTAAAAGTGGTGAACTCCTCTTGGGAGAGCAGGTAAGCACAACTCGTGAGTCAGAGTCATTAACTGGCTCAGTCAAGGTATGGACTACCTGCACAGAACTCTGCCCTTCTGCCTATTTGTGGTGGATGCAGGAAGTGTGAATGAGCCTCTTGCTGCTTGTTCTCTCCCTGAGCAACATCAGGAAAAGCAATTCCCTTCCTTCTGGGCACGCTCCATATCCAGGGGGATTACGTACGGTGAGTTTTCAGACCTTAACACAACAGCTGGGATAGGGAAGAAAATGAGGAGTTCTGACTACCAAAGACTTCCTTCCTCCAAGACAATCCTTGGTTGATGTTCGGCAACAACAGCACTGCTGCAGAATACATCAGTAACAACTAATCCCAGACTTTTAACCAGGAGGACTGCAAATGCAGCAGTAGGATAAAAATGTTTGTTCTATTCAGCCAGGACAAAAACCTCTGGGTCTGCTAACAAGTCGCACAAAGAAACTATGTTTGTTCCTCCAAGTAAAGAGGGTCATCAGCACACTTCCCCCACTCCCAGGCACCATCTGCAGTAGACCCATGGGCTGCTTGCCCCCCCAGTCTCCAGCGCTGAGGGGCACAAACCAGCACCACCAGCCACCGCAGCACGCCACTGCCTCGCTCCAGTCAAGTTTGCACATTCAGGCCTTTCTCTGCTAGCTGCAGGGACAGCTAGGAAATGCCTCAAGCTGCACAGCAGGCTGCCTCAGCCAGCTGTCCCGAGGGCCAGGACACAGAAGGGTTAATCCTGAGGAATGCAGGATGCTGAGCCAAACAGCAACAGAGCACTAACAGCAGTGTCCTTGCTCCAGCACTCTGCAACAGGAGAACGTCTGCCTCCACAAAAGCTTCCTGTGCTGCTGCAGCTTCCCTGCTGCACCAGGAGTGCCACAGACCCTGCCTGCTGCAAGGGGGTTCAAAACTTCAGTGGCTGCTCTGTGGAATGAGGCAGTCCATCACTGACCCACCTGGCACATACAGGTTTGTGACATGGGTGGGAGACTCAGGACATGCATTCCTGCTATTTATTCCAGGCTTTCATACACGTTTGGCATCAAGTCCCTCTCTGAACTGGTCACACTGGCAAAGGCATTTCTTACTCCTTTTCTCTACCACCCTGTCCTGTGTCTGTGCTGCAGTGACCCCTCACCACCTACTGAAATGCGATGGGCACTCAGCCCTGAAGGCAGTGTGGAACTGCATCTCCGAACTAAAGCAGCTCAGCAGAAAATCTGTCCTTGAAAGTGTGTTCTTCTGTGCACAGCAGCCCTCCCATTCCCATGCCAGGCACAAAGGAGCTCAACAAGGCACTGCACATCTTTGCAGGTGCCACCCCTGCTCAGCCCAGTCCCCCCAGGCAGCCTCACACAGAAGCCTCCCAGGTACCCTTCGGTTGGCAAGGCTGTGCCAGACAGACATGGCCTGAGCCCGGCACTGTACTGCTCTCCTATGGCAGCACGTGGAGGGGAGTGACACCCACAGGGTACTGACCAGTAGGAGTTGATGATTTTGCAGAAGGCCAGCTCGCAGCACATCTTCAGGTTGCTCTGATGTTCAGGGAGGTCCGAGGATGAACACTTACTGGGATCCACCTCACAGTTTTCATCTGATTCATAGAGAGCCTTGATAAATTCCCCTGTAAAACAGACAGCGATGGGTTTTGGAGACGCAGCCTTCAAGCAAGCCCCAGTGCTGTCACGTAGGCTGGACCCTGGAGAGCAGGGCCATTCCCTGCCCCCAGCTGGCAGTGCTGCCCTGCTTGCTCCAGGTGCTGCCCTGGAGCTGCTCTGCTAGAAGATCTCTTTCCCCGGCCTGCCCTGAGCCCCCAGCTGCCCCAGTGCAGCCACGCTCCCCAGGGCTATCTGCAGGAAGCATGTGGCAGGTTCTGTCATCATCTGTATGATGTCCTGCTGCTGTGGGCTGCGCCTGCTACAGTCCCCTGGCGCTGACAAGCCAGTGTGATTCACAGCAGAAATGGATAATTAAAGGAAAGAAACAATTTACTTGGTTTATTTTGAGCTGAACATCACACCAAATCGAATTACAGCATTTCTGTGAGCTTCCTTGCATTCCTGCCTGCCCGCTCCTCACCAGAGGTGCCCCAGGCTCAAACCAGCGCAGGCTGTGGGCACTCCTGGTGCCACAGGTCCAGCTGCGTGTCCCTGGCCCCATGGCAGGGGGGGTGGCACAGTGGGGCAGCAGCAGGACCCAGAGGCAGTGCCAGCCCTTGCAGCCAGGGGATCCTGGGCCTCACATGGCACTGCAGGACTGGCGGTGCTTGGTACTTTGGTTCCTCTCTCACTCCTGTTGGTCATCTCCCAATTCTTGACCTGTCTGGGATCTTCCCACCCTCGTGCTTTCTGCTCCCTCTCATCTGCACTCCTCCCTTTCCTCTGCCCAAACAGATATTAATTACGTACCAGAGAGCCCCTCTGGTGTATTTTCAGCTCTGCTGGGAGCTGCGGAGCCTCTCTGCCCGCCCGCCAGCAATGCCTGCTGTTGTGATCCGGCCCTATTACCAGCTTGTGCCTCGTGGTTTGAAGGAAAGCACCACGCTGCACTGGGCTCCCTCTGACATACAGATTAATCATCTCCCTGATAAAAGGTCCGTGCAGAACCTGTGCCCGAACGCCGTGCAGGAACCGCAGGCTGCTCCTGCACCGGCATCAGCGCCGAGCCCTGACAGGGGACCATTACAAAATTCACTGCCTTGATTCTCCTGGCTTTTCAGAAATTTTTTGAGGTAAACTACTTATAGACTTCAACCAGAAGGCATTACAAGACAGGAGTAACCAACATTCTCCTCTTCTGGTGGGCTACCTGCTGGTCTGACTGCATTTGCTCCCCTTCCTCAACTTCATCAGTATTATTACCTTAACCAAGTATTTATGCTTTTGTGGTCCTTGCTAGAATTACACAAATCCACTAGCAGGAAGCTGACATACTGAAAAACTCAGCTCTGCAGAAACGCTCCTCGCCCCTCTGCAAGGACGTGCTCCGAACCCCACTGCCTTCGCTGAGCATCAGAGCAGAGCAGCCCCCAGCCCACGCTGCGCCACCTGCACGCAGCAGCGCTGCTCTTCCTTCCTGACCTGCCCACCAGCGGAACCTCTAATTATTTTCATTTGCATCAGGAGAAATATTTTTGGAGCCACGAGCATTGCCAGCCCTTTCAAAAACCACCAGGAGGGTTCCCGGTGCTGTGAGGGAGGCAGCTCTCATCACTGTGATTTGGGAGATTTCATCTGACTCACAAGCACTGCAAGTAAGCGGGGGGAGCGTCTCCGGCCGGGGGGTGCAATCAGGGGAAGGATTCAGTCAGCCTCCGTGACACTGCCAGTGCTGAGACAGAAGGCTTGGCAGGCCGTGCCTGCAAATACCACTTTGCTGTCTCCTGTGGAAGCGGATGAAGCGCCAGCTGAGCGCTCACCTTCGCCTGGGGCTGTGCTGCCCCGCTGTGGGCTGCGCCTCGGGCCGGCAGCCAGCGGCTTTCAGGCTTCTCCAGTACTGCTGGAGAACACCCGCAGGGGGAACAGCACCGCCTCACATGGCCGTCAGGGCTCGGCCAGCACTCAGCACCGCGCAGAGCAGCCGCCCCTCGGTACGTACCTAAGGCATCTTGCAAGTATTTCTGTCCCACCAGCTTCAGGTATTCTTCGATTGCTTTGGTGGCCAGTGTGTTCTCCCTGAAAATGAGATGCTCATTCTCACCACAGCGATCAACTTCAGACATCATCAGGTCAGTCAAGAAATCCTGGAAAGCAAAGCCCATGGTGGGTCACCACGCACCGACACGCCCCGTGCAGCTCTCCCAGCACAAAGGGAGCGGAGCGCTGCGCTGTCCCCGTGCACACAGGGCTGCTCCTGCCCCTCCCAGAGACAAGAGCAGAAATCAGTCTCTGCACAGTGACAACATCTGCACCCCCAAAATGATCCATCCCAGGCCTGCAGCACATTTACCCCTCCATCAGTTTCAGCTTTCTGATGGGTCCCATCTTGGCTTCATGTTTTGTGGATGAAGTATTTTTCCCACTGTTCAAAGTGGCTGCATTTGTACCAAACTGCAGTGGCTGCAAATCATGGGCATAACCTGGGTGTCGTGAGCTGTGCCCCACAGTTAATGGCCGAGAAGCAGGCTGCAATATGCACCAGGGTTACCCAACGTCCTATTTCCCAGTACCCATGAAAATAAACAGCACTGTTACAGCCACACTTCGGGTGCTTTGCTGGGTGATTTGCACAGAACCAAATACCATGCAATTTCATAATCCTCTGTGCTGCACAGCGATGGAAGGGGTGAGCAGAGCAGTTTGCACGCTGACAGCTGCCCTGTGCGTGGCTCTGAGCTCCTGAACTGCAAACGCCAATAGAAAGCCAGCATCTCAGACCGAGCTCCACATCTCCCTCAGCAACAGCATTAGTGATCAAGAGGGTCACGTAACTCCCAGTGCATTCTGCTGAAAATCCACTATGTGGTGTCATGTTTGGCGTGCTGTAGCTAGCATTAATGCAGGAGAAATGCCACGCAGGTTTTAATGCTAGCATTAAAACATTCAGCTCCCATTCTCTACACTGCTCATGGGAAGATCCTCCCACCGACGCCGCTCACCTGGATGGCGCAGCAGGCCGGGCTGCCAGCAACCCCCTCATCCTGCACGGAAACCAAGTCCCTGTGCAGGAGGCAGGAATGCTGACCTACAACTTCACTTCTGTAGCCAAGGGCACCTCTTCCAAACCACGTTCCTCTGACACAAAACAACTCGCTCAGGAATAACCCTTCAGTAAGAAATTCTCCTTCACCCATCAGGAGCGCACAAGACGTACGTAGCCCATTTCTGGGCATGGGCAGCAAGAACTCCTGGAGGTGCTGTGCGGAGCTGCAGGTCCTGCACGCTGCAAGTCTAACCAGCTTCAGAAAGCAGCTCCACCCCAACACATGGCGGCATGTTCTGCTCTCACCTTCCAACCTCTGCTGAACCCCAGGTGTGACCTGGAATCCTCAGGCTCATGCTGGGACGCACTGCTGGCCCATTCCAAGGCCAAACCACTGCACCTGCACAGCCCTTTGTTACTGCGCTGCTGTCCCAGACGAAGGCAAACCCAGGCTGCGGGCAGAGGCACGAATCCCTCCACGATTTTCTGTCATTTTGCCCCTTTTATCAGCCAAGCCCAAATGAAGCTTTAAACTCCTGCTCAAATCCCTCTAGCCACTATCTGGTACCTCCATCACCTTTATCTCCCCGGTTCTCTCCCAGGATGCGTTTCAATTCCAAGCCACAGCTCCGGCTGACACAAGGTGCTGATTCTTAATTAGCAGCCGCTGACCTTGGCTTTGCTTGATTCTCTTTCCTGTCACTTTCCCAACATACTAATTACCTCAGGAACACTGAGTTTTACGCCTCCTCCTCGACCAGGTTTGCTTTCTCCTCCTCCAGTCAGCTGAGGACCCGCGCTGCCTCCCCCCGAGCGCAGGGCTGCAGAGCTGTGGCAGGACGCGGGGACGCAGTGCCAGCTCCCGCACAGAACCCAGCCGCCTGCCAGGGCCGCCGGGCTGCAGAGACCCAGGCAGCAGGTTCTAGCCAGCAGCATGCGAATTTTGATGATTTCAGCTAATAGGCAGAATTCGCTAGAATTAAAAATGAGTCACACGTGACTCGACACAAAGCCAGGAAAGATACCTTCAAAACGTCTGTGGCAGTCACTGTCCCATAGAGAGCACCACCAGCAGCTCAGCAGGCGAGAGAACAGCCCTGCTGCCCCGGGAGCAGCCAGGAAAGCTGCCGGCAGCCCAAGGAGCTCCGTTACGGCACAGCAGCCACGGCTGGAGCGCGGTGTGCCAGGACAGCCCCACCACCACCAGCAGACGGGCCGTGCCACACGGCAGGGCTTCTCAGCAGCCCGGCAGCTCCCTGGTGACACGGGGCCAAGCCGGCCAGGCACTGCAGGAAGGAGCACTGCTTGCGGCTCAGCCCTCCGCACCAAGGAGCCACATCAGCTCCGGATCACACATCTGCCATCTCTGCCTCAAGAACGCCAGCAGCCAACACTCGGAAGACACAAATGGAATGCAAATACTCGTCGGATCCCTCTGGGGGCTTCACTCACCCACATACAAGGCTCCAAATAAAATGCAATAACTAAAGCCAATAAAACTCCCTGTTTCTGAGCAGCAGAGATCAGTGGGGGGTTGCTTTTAGTTAGGGCCCCTGGCAATGGAAGAAAATAAGATGCTTTATTTCATTACATCAGAGTCGAGAGGGAAAAGGAAAGGCCTACAGTAAAAATCAAGGGCTGTGGCAGTGCTCTTCAGGCTCACTCCTGCGCTTATTTTAAGGATATTTGTCTCAGACTGGACATTGCTGAACCTGTGCAACCTCAGTCAACACACATACGCTGATAAGGAGGAACAACTCATAAATAAACAAACTCAGAGCATGACAGAGCAAGGCAGCACTGGTTTCCAGCACTTCTCCAAGCAGGAGCTACTGCAGCACGAGCTGCTGCAAGGCTGCTCCTGCACGGCCCCAGCAGCCCCGCACAGCCCAGACAGAGCTGAAGGTGAGCCTGGGGCAGGGAAGGAGCACATGGGAACAGGGGCTGCTCCGGAGGGGGCCTTGAAGTGGAAAGGCTCATTTGCAAAGTGAAATCCACTGAGTGTGAAACTGACACCTGCTCAAGAAAACAATCCTACACTGTGGTGCAAACAGGGCCAAGCAATCCGGGCTAATTGCATCACTCAAGCACACAAAAACCAGGAGAAGCAGCTCCGTCGCAAGACAAAGCTGCAGAAGGCAGCCAGCTCTGTCACCACCCGGTCCATACCCGGCCCCTGCCTGCAGCCCCACACCTGCCTGGGTACAACAGCACCAGGAACCCCGCGGAGCGGCTCGGGGTGCCAGGAAAGGTCCTGCAGCCCCAGCGCTGCAGGGACGGACATGGGAGAGCAGAGACGGGCTGACAGTGCTGGGGGGGCTGCTCTGTTGGTCAGCACCCAATGGGTGGATTGGCCATAAGGTCTGGGGGTTCTCCTCAACACAAGGCTGATTAATAGGATTGCCTTCACCTTAAGAGGATTGAATTGATAAAGGTAATGAGATTAATGCTCATTTCAGAAAGCAGCCCAGAGTCCAGCAGGGCTTTTATGCAGTGGTGAAGAAGGAAGCCCTGGGAGGAGGCCGGGCGCTGTGCACACAGCCCAGCCTCAACCCTTCGCCAACATGTGGTCCCCAAGGGGGACCGGAAAACACCAGTGGTGCTCCTTCTGCTCAGCACAGGAGCTCGTGCTCCAGCACTTCTGCTGTTACTAATTTTCCTTGGGAAATGGAGGGCAAGTGGCACCACAAGGGTTAACACACAGGCAGCTATGGCCATGATGTTCTCACAGCAATAAGGAAAGCCAACTGCAGGACATGCCATCAGCGTGCAGAGCAGAGCAACCACCACCTCCCTGACCTGGCAGCAGCACACACCAGCTCCCACACTGCACTCCCCTTTCAGCCTCCCAACCTGCCTGACTGCTGTGCCTGGGCAGAGGGCAAAGGGGAGCGGGCATATAACACTGATTAAAAGCTTTATTAGCTTGACTATGGCTGCTGTCTAAAGCATTATGGGGGAAACTCCTTGCAAGGGAATGATGCCAGTGTCACCTATGGCTGCAGGTGTGCAGCAGCCCGGCTCCCCAAGCTAGGACACCCAAGCACTGCTCCCCACCTGGCAGCCCCGCACGCAGGCTGGGCAGGAGGCAGGGAGGCTGCAGCAGCCTCACGTGGGGGAACGAATGCATCTGCTTATGGGAAGCAAATCCTTGCGGCATAAACAAATAGGGACACATGTTTATTCTTCACTCCATTCACACCATAATAAATATTTATTTCAAGTGAGCAGCTGGTTAGTTAGAGCTTTGTCTGATGCTGGATTTCATCTACCAACCATTTGGACAAGGAAGTTTTTTATATATTTATGATTATTAACTGAGCTGCAAAAGCTGTGAGAGAGCCCTGAAACAGACCTAAGCGAGGGAAGCATTCTGCAGGTGCTGAGAGCCCCTGCCCTTCTCCCTCTGGGAAGGATGCAGCCTGCCTCTCTGTAACCACATCACACAGCCCACATCAGCCCGGGCTAATGGCAGGGCTCAGAGCACCCACCATTTTTAATTACCACTGTGTGTGTTCTGTCTGTGGGTTGCAAAACACATCAAAATAGCCAGGCACACCCTTATAGGTAACACTGGTGTCTGTGATGATGGTGATGGGAAGATGGCAGTACCCAACGCATGGAGGACGCGGGGCAGTGCCCCCTTCTGGGCTGGGCAGCCCCAGCCAGCCTGCCTGCACTGCCTCCTGTATCAGAACGCTCTTCTCTTCTCCCCACCTTGGCAGCTGCTCCAGGCTTTCCAGCCATACCCTGATGCACTCCGAGCCCTCACACAGCTCTGCGGGGGTGAAGCTTTTCCCCTTCCCAAGCAGAGATCAAAGGCCTCTGACTCCAGGGAGGACTCTGCTTTCATTTCCCATCTTTTAATCTACTGTGATAAAGAAAGGAAGCTCAGGCTGATGCAGTTATTTAAGGTAGAAGACGCAGCTGCAACCCTTGCCCCCCTGCTGCCCACACTGTGCAGGACCCCCTACCCTGCCTGCAGCTCTGAGCAGCCCAGTAACACCCCCTGGCTGCAGCACAGCGGGCACTGACAGGAGCTGGGGGCTGTGCGGGGCCGCTCTGTCCGCAGGGCTGCTGGGCAGTGGGCACAGCCACGCATGGCCGCTCTGGCAGCCCCTGGGGGACCACTGTGCCTCTGCAAGGGACTGCACTGCACCTACAGCAAACAGCTACAGGAAAAACAGCGCCTGAACACTGCGACAGCAACCAGCTGCTAACACATCCCATGGATGATCTGCCGGACGCTTGTTTCTCACTCCAGCTGTAATTGCTGCTTTAGTGTCACCTACAGCAGCCAAGAACCACAGAAAGCCCTTTATCAGTGAAATCAATCAACAACTGCCCATCACCACATCTGTGCTCTTCAGCTCAGAGAGGTCTCTGCCCCGTGGCCCCATGGAGCCCAACACAGGCACAGCGCAAACCCAGGCAGGGCTGAAGCCTGCTCAGGGACAGGAGCACCATGATATCAGCACAGCCCACCTGCTCCAGATGGGGCTCCACACTGGGCATGTGGCCGTGTCACACAGACAGGGTGGGTGCTCTCCTCTCCCATTCATCTATTTTTTTTCCCCCTTGTTGCCAGCCTTTCCTTTTCTCTGCTTGTCCAACTCCTCCACGAAGCAGGCATCACCCGGCTCCCATGCTCCAGTAACTCCTGTTGCTTTGACAGCTCTCTCAACCCTGCGCTAATGCTGATGGCAGATGACAGGCAGAGAAAGCAGCAGCTCCATTTTAGGGGGCAATACATCACGTCTGTTTACTGTTTGCTGCATCCCCCGTGCAGAGCCTCTGGGATCTTGAGCACTGGCACAGACACGAGCCTGGAAACATCCCTGCTCTCTCCTGAGCATCTCCAGCACTGGAGAGAGGAGGGAAAAGCAGCAGCAGTGACAACAGCTCTCAGATACGCACACACACAGCTCACAGTGCCTGAGATCAGGGTGACACTTGATGCCTTTTGCACCAGAATTGTGCCAGCCACGCTCAGAGTCCTTCCTGGTGATTTTATCTCAGCCAGAGCCACGGCATCAGTGCCACCAGAGCTGCAGTGAAGGGCAGCCTGGCAAGCAGTGCCAGCAGAAGGCAGGGCCAGGCCCACAAAGCACAGCAAAGCCCTGCCACAAGGAGCAAGAGAGGGGACACCTGGGATGCTCTCCTTGCATTACAAGAGCAGGATCACGCATGCTCCAAGCTGCTCCTGTCCCAACAGAGCGGGGCTGCACCCCTCGCTGTGTGCCCTGTGGCCCCATCCCAGGGTCAGGGAGGCTTAGGGCTGCTATTTTCATTCCCTCTGCAGCAGCAGGACCACAGCCTCACAATCCTCTCAGAGAGCTTCTCCTGCCTTGAACTCATCCAGGAGGCCAAGCCACTCTCTGTACAACAGATGGTAATTAAATCTAATCCATGAACCCTGCCATGATCTCAGGCAACAGCAGAGGCTGCATTGAGCCTCACAGTTCCCCTCAGGTGAGCAGCTTGCATCTCCTCTGCTCTGCTAAAGCTCTGGAAATCTTGCTCTTCCCAGAGACCTGCTGCAGAGCTCAGGGAGACGCTAACAAAGAAAACTGCTGATGCTCTGACTCGGCTGTGCTGTGGCACTTGTGGACACGCAGCAAGGACACTCCATGGCAACTCCATTGCCGTGGAAATCAGTGCTCAGCAGCGCTCTCCAGTAAGGGGATTTCCAGCTCTGCTCCTCTGCCCTCGCCCTCAGGACCACCACTAGCAGTAAATCCCGCTCCCTCTTCTTCCTGACTTGCTTCTTTCCCAGACCCAGGATTCCCAGCCATGAAGGACGGTCACACACTGCATTTCCACCACTCACAAGCTGGCCAGCATCAGCTCCCCAGTGAATCCTGCCCCAGGAGCGCCCCAGATCGCCCAGGTCTTCCTGCACTGCTGCCCCACCACATCTCTTCTGAAAGCAACAGGACAGACCCCAAAGACTTGAGAGACATGTGTGCCTGGAGGTGCACTCTGCTTTGAAACTCTCATGGCACCCCCTCGTACGCTCCCACATTTGGTGCTGCAGTGCTGTGCAGCAGGGAAACTTCTGGGATCCCACAGGAACACCCAGCATATGCAGGCAGCGTAGCTTAAGCCAACATTGCTCACACTTTATCCCTGAGAAGTGCCTTCTTCCTTTCTGTTACGTTTGTGCCTATTCATAGAATAAGAGTCTGGCCCCTAAGCCTCCAGAAGCAGAGAAAAATGACTTAGGTTGGTATCTTGGGGTCCTACTGATCTCCTTACTAATTAAGCAATTAGCAATGCACAGCTACCAACTTGCTTGCAAGAAAAAGCAAAATTACACAGTATTAGCGATGGCTGAGACCAACCGAAGCGGTGACTTCCAACAGCCCAACCCAGGAGACCGCTCCTGTCCTCTCCTCCGGCAGCCAGCGGGTGCCAAAGGCTCTTACCTTGGCCTTGCCTGTGCTCTGCAGGATGTGCACCAGCGCAGATGCCATCTCCTCTTTGTTCTTCACGCTCAGCGAGGGCTCCAGCACCGAGCACAGCACCATGTAGTTGTTAGTGATGTACTCGGCGAACTCTTTGTACATCTCCATGGGAAGAATGCTCATGCTCTGGTAGCGTGACTTGATGCGGATCATGGGCCCCGGGGATTTGCCCTTCCCGGGGTTGGGGCTGACCACAGGGTACCACTTCTCCACGAACTGCCGTCCTGTGACAGAGCTGACAGGGATGTTCACTTGTCCAATGAAATTGGTCTTGTCTTTCTTCTTCTTCTTGTCAGTCTCTTTGTATAAGTGCACCGTAATGTTTTTGAGCGATGGGAGGTTATTAAATTCAAAGTGCTCCCCCCAGAAGACATTATCAGTTTTCAATTTACAGGTAGTTCGTGCATAAAGAACGTCATCCAGGCATAATTCACACAAGTACTTTTTCTTAGCTGGCAGGTCCTTGGCTTCGATAATCCATAACTTTAACATATTCTCTACCCTTCTGCTGTTGTCCTAGAAAAAAAGATGCAAAGAAAGAAGGTCAAGAAGAAAAACAAAGCCACGCACAACAAAACTGGAGATAGGTGTTAATTATTTCAGATGTGCTAAATGAGCAGAGGCTTAATTACATTGTATTTTAAGGAAATACTGGCTCTCAGGAATTTGCATAATAATGCTACTTATGTTAATTTTCCAAATATCACCGTGCTCTCCACATCTGCTGGTGCCAATTAATATAAGCAACAAGGAAGATAAAGCCCCTCTGCACAAACGGGCCAAGTCCAATCCACTGCCAAGAGGACCTCAAAAGAAACCTGAACGAACCCAACCAATGACTAATGGCCTTTGCAAAGCACACCTACGTCACAGGTATCACACTGCCACCTCCCTGATCTGTACAACCGCTCTGCAGCAGCACTGCAACACGTTTCTGGCTTTTTTTGAGCATAACAGAGCAACAACAAAGGGACTCCAATGCACACCCAGAGATCGCCCCATCCATGGCTGGAACGCAGCCACCTCTGACATGGAAGAAGCATTTACAAAACCTCAATATTTTAGGGCAGAAGTCCAGAGCATCCAGCTAAGAGATGGAGAGGAATTACGGGAGACAGAGTGAGTCACAGCGGATCATTACAATTCAGAAATAGAAACTTGGCCTGGTGTCATTTAGATTGCATGTAGCAAAGGATACTGTGGATCTTACACAGCTCCTGGCAATGCTGACCTCACTCTGGAAGAACACCCAGGGGCATCTGCAGCAGTGACTTTTGGGCTCTGCAGTAACCTGTCTGGTTTGGAAGCCCCTCGTGAAATTGCAACCAAGGCTTACCCTGCTTGGGTTTGCAGTCTGGGCAGGAACATCTCTGCTGGGAGCCCTCAATGGGGTACTGTAGGTTCAGGAAGTACACACAGGAACTACACAAGAGCACCGAATTCCTGACAGAAATATCAACCCTGACACTGAGAGTTTATTGTCTACAAACTCAAACAAAGATGGAAAGTTAGCCATCCGCTAGCGGCATGTTTCAAGATGAGGGCACCCTTCCAAACGCGTTTCCACTGAACACTGCATCTCAAAGACACACTGAGTGCTTTGCCCTCCCTCACATTCCTCCGGCTTTTCTCACATCGTGACCTTCCAAACCTCACAGCTCACTCAGGCCATCGCTGCCAGGCCGCTGTGCTCAGAAGGGCACTGGAGCACTGAACTCCACGTGCAGGACACACTGTGAGGGGCAGAAGCCCACCTCTCCACCTCTCCCTCTGCTGCTCCCATTCTGAAGAAGGAAATCTCTTCTGCTGAGCAAGGAACAATGAGTTCAGACATGGAGGGCTGGGGCTCTGTTAGCAGCCTGCCAGGCCCAGAGCTAACCTGTAATGCAGTTATGTGCCTCTGATGCAAGGAATGAATTCACAGGATCCCATCGTTTGTGTCTTCTCTGATCAGCAGAAAATGACTTGTTGATGGAGCTCATCAGCTGTGAAATCCTGCAGCTGATGAGCCTTGATCAATCTTTGTTAGCTAACCCCAGTGCAGAGAGAGGGAGATGCAGCTGTAGACTTTATTTTAGGATGTATTCAGTCTTAGTGGGTCATAAAAACACACAACTGCCTGTAAAAGTGAAAGCTATGTTCCACTATCGCCTCACAGAACTCACTGCAATGTGCCACCTGAATATCTCCATCACTGAAGCTGACAGTGCAAGAACTGCCAGAGTCGGAAATGTGATGTGTGAACTCTTCATACTATTCCCTGGTTCTGCTGGCAGCTACCGGCCCTCTGTCCCAGCACTTTGCGGGGAGTCCTACTTAAGTGACAAGCACCATTAGTAACAGAGCAAGACTGAGGATTCCTGATCATGTCTCAGCACAAGCCGAAGCTGCACGTGCTGAGAAAAGAGGGAAGAAATAATTGGCACTTTCCTGTAAATATAATTGTGGAAGAAAGCAATATGGAAACAGGCTGACCCATAATTACACTTACTCACTGAAATGACAATACGTCCCCTGCTGCTACTATGCACTGGGCTATAAAATGTAATAACGAGGAACTGAACTATAACAGAGGCAATTCCTCATAGCCACTACCTTATTTGGGTGCACGGCACGCCGCAGGTTTTCCATCCATTTATCTCGCTCTGCTGCAGAACGACACGAGAAGCACTTACTTCCTGATGAAGTCGTCACCTACATGGAAAGGAACAGGATTACGTCTTGACCAGCACACTGCAGACGGTGATTTGGGGGAGAGGGGAGTTGGGAAAGGTGATGGGGATTTGTTTTTATTTATTTATTTATTTTCAAATTTTAAGTAAACAGCTTTACCCAGGCATGAAGCAACAGCCCCCTAAGGCCAGCAGAAAGACAGGGCAACTCTGTATGTCACAGAAATAATCATGGAAGCAAATTCCAATTACTTCTCCTCTTCCACACCAGAAAACACAAGATAATGGGCCCTGTGCATGTGATGCTTTAAACCACCGCGTTTCACGACCGAGAGAGTGAAAATCCTTAAATGAACTAAAGACAAACTGCAACCACTCGGCACTCCTCCAGGCTCAGCCCAGAACTCCCAGCAGCAACCACCCATTCCTTGTTTTCAGAAGAGCATCTTCTGGACCCCACAGTGGGAAACACCATTTTTGGCTCTCCGCTCTGACCTGAGCATCGTATGGATTAGTGATCTTCATGAGGTATTGATTATCTTAATAAAGAGAGCATTCTCATCTCAACAAGATTGTGGATATGCTGGAATACTACAAAGGTAAGGATAAACTCTGTTAATAAAACTCATGAGTGGGTGAGTCGGATAAAACCTTGCCATGTTTAAAATGCCTTCAATCCCGTACGCTTTGAGGATACTCAAAGTGCACTACGAGGGGCCTGAGTGGTGCAGCACCAGAGGATGACAACCAAGTTCCATTTCACACAACGGCTGTTTCACCTGAAGCATTCAGCTGACTTTCCAGGGTGAGGCTCGCACTGACAGTACCAGCACGGCCACCTGCAGGAGGACACACCAGGGCAGCAGAGCCATGATGGCCAGGCAGGGGCTGGAGGGCCACGCGAGCAACGGTGACCGCTTCCCCAGCAGTGCTAAATCTCTCCTCTACATCCCCCCTACTCGAGGAAAGGCCAGGATGAGGTTGCTTGGTTTTACAGCCCTGCAGCAACCTTTTCTTTCTCCCCACAGACATAAGACTTTGGTTTGCTAACACAGGAACAGAACCCTTCCATCCTGACTGCCGCTCCTGCTCTGGGTCACCAGGATCCCACAAACAGCAGAGCCAGGAATAGGCTCTGGGAGATCGGACTCGCAGCGTCCCTCCGTAGGCTGAGCTGCCTGCTGTATATTTAGCACACAGCCTCTGCGGGGGCACTGGGTGATTTTGCTGACTGGAAGGTCTTATAAGGAGAAAGATGATGATGTTGAATCAATTTAAAAACAGTCAATGGGGAAAACAAGAAAATACTGACTTCCAACTACTCAGCAAGTCAGTCAAAAAGCAAGTTTCACAGACCTGAAAGCCTTCTCAAAGCAAAACAACCCAAGGCAACCTTCAGGCGCTGAGGAGGGGAAAATGCTTGCGCAGTTCCACCACTCCTGGCCCGGAGAACCACGCGATGCAGCACACAGCACTCAGCCCTACACCGCTGTGCCTGCCCACCGCCCAGAGGGGATCCTGAAAGATCTGCAAACTCATTTCACACCTGACCCAGCACAGTATTTGAAGGAGCCTTTCTGGAGATGCAAGACCAAGGCATTAACACAATATGCCATTTAGCTCTCACCTAAGCCCTTCCCTCTGGAGCCTGCTGATGAGTAACCATCAGTTACAAATCAATGTCCCTTTTGTTTCCCAGCATTCTTCCCTTCCTCTGCAGGATTTGCAGAACAGCAATTAACGTGTTCTCCTTTCTGTATGACTCTCCTTCATCCAACTCGCTTGAAAATGGAATTTTCTTCCTCCTTACAAGTGCATGACTTGTGTAATTTCCCTCTCAGTCAACTTTCTTCAAGTACTGTTCATATCCCTTCCTCTGCTCTTGTGTGCTGAACAGAATTGATAAACAACTCTTATATTATGGATGTCACATCTATTTTCCATCTAGCTTCATTTTATCTTTCTTGAGTGGAATGTAATGGAGGCCATATAATTTACAAAACTGTTCTCTCCTGACCTGCCACGCTTGCTCAGTTCTACTGGAGAATTCGTATCTCAACCCACTCCCTCAACTTCAGAATTCCTGTTTGGGGCCACTTTTTTATTTATTTATTTTTTAAGACCGTTTCAGCATCACCTGCTTCAATTTTAAGCAGGTAATTTATTTCAAACTGCTAACTTCAGAGAAACCTTCCTCTGTCCCGTCTGACTCCTGGACACTGGCACGGCTATCTCTGTGTAACTCTGCCCATCCTAGAATGCCTGCAACCCCATCAACCCCTACAGCACAACACTGCCCTGTTTCATCTACTCTTTGATGTCCAAGTACAACCAGGTTACCTTCTCTTCAACACAAGTATTGCCCATCTTACTACTGCAAGAAAACCATTTCCTGATTCTGTATTCAGGCACTGCCATAAGCAATAATACTTTTCCACCCATGATGCACAACAAACTATTCCCAAGAGGTATGGCACTGTGTTACCTAACAACAGGCTTGTTTGTACGTGTCCCATTGCCTCCTGCTAGTGCAGACCTAGCCATGAGCCATAACGCAATGCATACAGCCAAGTAAAAAATACCCTAAAATGCCCTAAAATACAGTTTTTATTTGCACAAACAAGTGACGTTTGAGTTTTCTAGACAAAGTCCTCAACACTCCCACTGACAAAAGCAGTCTTTGTGACCACAAATAATGTCTCTGTAAACACAAGATAGAGAAGAGCACCTTCTGATATCTGCATGAACATAAACTACACGTTTATGCTCTGCTAATACACATTTCTAAGCAGCCCAGCACCTGTGCCACGAGCATGCCCTGCTGTGACAATGGTTACAACGCAAAGAGCTCATCGCTCTGATTTGTGGATATGTTCCTCCTTGGAAAGATGAAGTAATTTTCTGCTCATGGAATGGTCTCTGTGTAACAATTCAGAGCAGAAATGCTCTGTAACAGCAAAAGCCCACAGCACGATCCAATGCCTGCTCCCCAGCCAGCTCCGTTACAGGGCGTACAGATGTGCTCCTTACCTCAAAGCAGTAGTCTTGTCCCAGGATGCTGCTGTGGACCGGCTTGATGACCACTTCTTCCTCCATGCTGAGATCCAAAGCCTCAACAGCACTACTGGGACTGAGCAGAGACTCGTGGGAGCGCGATTCTTTCAGCCTCGGCATTAGATGGGATCTGGAGGAAAAATGCAACCGTATCAGTGGATGCTTTCCTGCCCAGAAACGATGAAGCCTATCTGTTAGCAACTACTGCAGAATATTCCTATGAATTTTTGGCTGTGAGATAAGAGATAGCCCAGAATAGTATCCCCCTGTGCACAGGCATCCTCCTCCCCCTCCAGACACGCATACAGCTGTACACAGATGCAGTCAGCGTGCAGATTCTCACTCTGTAACCAACAATCCAAGGACTCGTGTGCTCCATCCGACTGTCACACACGACCCCAGGATGGGAGAGTGTGGAAAATAAGGCCATGATAGCCCTATCGATTGATCTAAATGCTCCGGAGTCCCACTGGCAGCATTTAGCAGCAGGGAGCCCACAGACAGCAAGCAGCACACCATTTTCAGAGGCAGCCAATACAATCAATGGTGCTGTAACTCTTATAGCAAAATCAGAGTGCTCAAGGGGGGGGGAAAACAAAAAGAAAGATAGCTAGATACTCCCAGGGAAAACATAAGGCAGCCACAAAGTGGCAAGGGAAAAATAAAGAGAGCAGAGGGAGCAGTTGCTTTCTCTGTAGTCTGCACCACATAAAATGTTCCCATGTATGGCAGCTCACAAAAGCTCTGATCTCAGCAAACTCTGACCTTTCAAACCCCTGGCAAGTACTCTGAGTCTTCCAAAGAGACCACGTGTAGGTCTGTCTGTCCAGAAGGAGTATGCTGCTCTATTCACAGGCACGGAAGGACAGAAATAAAGGCAATTTGAGATATTCTCAGCACAGTGCTCTCAATATTCTCCATCAGATTGCTTTGCCTGTGTGTATTGAGTTTTGTCAGTCTCCAGAACAAAGCTGACCAAAACACAGAAATGTCAATAGTGCATGCAAAATTCATGGCTTCCAGTGACTCACATGCCAAGCGCAATCTTGAGAACAGCCAAAGTCAAGTCTAAGATAAACAGCACTGAAGATTTGCCATTAAGATTCAGGCCATGGACAGACTCAGGGTGATAAGGACCAGCCTGCAGCGGGGTCATCCTGCCCAGGCTGTACGATGGCATGGATGCAAGAGACCCCGCAGGGCTGATGGCCAGGACCAGTGTGGTGGCACTGAGGGGTCTGCAGAGCAACTCTGCTCAGGGGACAACCAACGGCCCTCAAATGTTAAAAGCCTGGGATTAATACAGACCCAGAAGCAGTGGCTTAGAAGCAAAAGCCTCTCCATCCCATCAGCAATTCTCTATTGTGAATAAATTGATCTTTAGGAACTGAGCACAGTCATTTCCCAGTACTTTGTGGCAATTTTACACTGTTTTCACAGAAGAGGATCCGTATCGTCTTCCTCTGAGTGGTACTGTAGATGAGCTCTAAGATAGGCAGATGGATCAGGTTCCTCCCGGGCGCTGAGCACCATGCTAACACCCAGCAGCCCCAGAACAGACAGCTCAGCCCCAATAAGCTCAGCATTGGGCATTTACAGGAAGGCTTCATTCTGTAATTTACAGATGAAATTACAAGAGCTAAGCAACTGAGCTGGGACTGCACTCTTGTGTGGGCATATATAAATATTGATAACCTAAACCTACAGCTGAGGAATTGCATGCTGTAACACACCGAGCCCGACTGCTTCATGCTGGCACAGATTTTTTTGTTGAGATTAAAACAAACCAAGGGTGTTTTTCATCCAAAATTACTGCAGCTGCAAGGCCACGGGTGGGAGTGCAGATGTGCAGCACAAAGAAACACCACGGAGGAGCTTCTCGGGACACATTATGCTCTCACCACATTCAACAAACGTTTATTTCTACCCCTCCACACTCCACACACGCCTCTGGGTATCCTCAAACTAGCAGGTGCCAGCCATTAGAGGTTCTTGCTTGAGATCCCAGAGGAAGGCTGAGGCCTCTCTGCAAGAGGCTCCCAGGGCAGCGCCAGCACTGCCAGCATCCCCAGCCCGGGCCTGGTGCCAGGCATGGTGCCGTGGTGTCACCGCAATGGCTGGGCTGGGCCCTAGGGAGCACAGCAGGGAGCGAGTGCAGGAAGGACACTGAGTCCTCACATCTTCACACTCTGACCCAGAGGAGAAAACATTTCCCATGGCTGTTAGTGAGGAACAGGACATCTGCGGCACGAGCCATTTCCTGGAAGATGTTTGCTGTCTCTGTCCCAGCTCCCACACGTCCCCCTGCAGGCAGGACAGCCCTGCCCAGGCCGCAGGTTGCCCCTGGCTCAGGGAGATGGCACTGCCCACCCTGGGACCCCTCGGCCTCATCCAGGGCTGGGCAGGACGTGGCTCCCTGCGGTCCCAGAGCAGCACCCGCAGCCACCACGGCCTGGCCCCTCCTGCAGCCGTCCTTAAGGTGCCGAGGGCTCAGCGCACACAGCTGCTGGCCGAGGGCTGGCAAGAAGTGCAGAAATAATAATAAAACAGCATCCCGGCTTACATGAGCTGATCAGATCCAGTCCTTACACCTTTGTTTTAATACAGTGGGAACAGACAGCTGCCCAGAGACATCTCACAGCAGGATCCCTCCTTCCAAGCAGCACATGCAGTTGTTTTGCCATGGGCCTTATTGTAATCCCTTTCTACATGTCTAAAGTTCAGTCAAAATGAAGGAGGGAAGAAAAATCTCATAAAACACCACATTAGTTCTAAAGAGAAATAACATTACTGCTACTGGCGCTGACCTGAGAGCCCTACGCAGAGGCAGCCAGGCTCTGGTTATTAAAGGGAGAGGTTTACTGCCTACAAGCAACAAGAGAGGATTGCTGTTCTAAATAATAAAAGTCATAAAACATTACCGAGTGAAGAGATGCACTCCCACCCCACTGCTTCCCTAGTGAGCCATCAGAAGTGGGGTGCCAGGTGTTGTGGGGCTGACAGCAGCCCAACTCCAGCCAGAGCTCTGCACTCACACAAGCTGGGAGCAGCAGCCTCCCCCTCCCCGTGACACCGCAGGGCTGCAGGATCGACTCTCGGCCATAGCAGCACTGCGGGGTTGGGGGCAGCTGGGAGCACGGGTTCCATATTCCCTCAGGAGCAGACAGATACATGTACGAGGGTACAGGGAAGGAAATGTTTAGGGCCTGTCTACACCAGGTTAACCTGGAGTTGTGTGTTCAACTTATAAAGTCTGCTTCCAGAATTGCTTTCTTGTGAAGACAAGCCCTCCGAGGGGCAACCCCGTCGGTTTGCATTTCAGGACCTCACCTGCCTGAAACCACACAGCTGCTGACTTCTGTGGTTTGTGATGGAAACATTCCCGGTATTTTTGAAAGATGGAACTGAGCACAGAAGTCGGCTGGGAGCAGACAAAATGTAAAACTCAAACGTGGAAAAAAACCTAAGAGCTTTTCTTCAACCTCCTTCTGTTCCACTGTGGGAGCAGCAGCAGACTGAGGGACGTCCCAGTCCCCATTTGGGCTCTGCTGCAGGAATGGCCGTGCTGCTGACTGCCCAGCACAGGGCCACGTCCCATCTCCTGGGGACGGATGTGACACAGAGCTGCCTCCCACTGACCTCCCGGCCACTGCCGCAGTTCTCAGCCATTCCTTCCCTAATGCCTCACCCCGCAGAGCGTGTTGCTTCCATTTGACAAATAAATATCGAAGCGATGTTATGGGAAGAACTGAGAGGAGCAGCACGGCGGAACTCACACGCTCCCCGAGGAGCAGCAAACGCAGCTTCTTCCTGAGCTTGTGGCCGAGGTCCCCGCATGCACTCTGCACACATCCTGCCAGGACAGCACTGCTGTGTTTGGCCAACCTGATCGTTCATGGAGTGCAGGAGGTGCTGCAGCCTTCGGGCTCCCAGGGCAGCTCACTGCGTCACACTGCCGCACTGAACGCAACACCTTTACTGAGCAGCGCAACGGACGTGTAATTAAACTTATTAATGCCTGCCCTTGTTTTCAGGCTGCTCTCAGTTTCAGCCGGCAGCAGGATTAATTACATTCAGGAGGACTTTGGCAGCTCTGACCAAATTCCATGTTTTTTTTGCCAGCTGAAGGATGCTCCACCTGTGACACACACCTGGGCACAGCCCTGGGGTGGCTCAGCAGTGCCGCAGCCAGGAGTGCAGCACAGGGCCAGGACAGGGCTGGGCGTGCAACGTGCAGTGGGAGGGAGACTGCAGAAGCAGCAAAATGGCTCAAGAGCAAGAAATTCACGGGACTGCAAGACACCACTTGAGTTTCAATAACCAAAAACGTTAGAGAAGCAACTTCTCCCTCCTTCCCAAGAGCAGACTGGCACCATCATTTCTTTTCTTCAGCAGCAATCAACGCTTCCAAGCAAAACATGACCATTCCTCACCACGTCAGCCTAAACCACCAGCCGTTAAAAGCACTGTATCTACACACAACGGACACAAACCGGAGGCGCCGTTCGGAGCCCCGAGCCCAGCACAGCGCCCGCGGTGCGACGGCACTGGGTGCAGCTGTGCAATGCCCCGCCGGGCCCGGCCCAACTGCCCCCAACGGCACCCGCAGCTCTCCGCAGCTGGGAGGAGGGTGGGGCGCTGATTTCTGAGCGGCACAGCTGTGCTCGGGGTAACACCAGAGGCAAAATCCGAACGAGAAAGAAAAAAGCAAAGCGGGATCTTTCCCTCCGGATTGACCGCGAGCGAACCGAAGCCGCGATCCCCTTCTGCAGCCCCGGCGCACAGCCACGGACCGTTGCCTAAGGCAGCGACGATGTTTTAATAAATAATGATGAAAACAAATTCTTAACACACAGACTCATGGACGGAGCGCTGCTAAAAATAACCGCTCGGCGCAGAGGCGCGGGCTGGGATCGGGCTGCGGGCGCACAGCGCGGCTCGGCCCCCCGCTCGCAGCCGCATCGGCCTCCGGCGCTCCCCGGGCGCTGCCCCGCGCGGTGCCCAACGGCCGGCCGG